>JBAWJQ010002508.1:0-600000 GCA_037783105.1 Bactrocera zonata | reverse complement strand
GACCACTACGTGGACCATATGGCCAAATGTTGGAGAAGGAAATGAAAAAGCCTAATAAAATGCACTACGAGGAAATTTTAGAAGACCTTCGCGAGTCCGAAATGTAAGTACAAAGAATAGTTTAAGAATTTCAGACCTTTTAGTAACATTTTTAGTGTTTTAGTAACATTTATTAAAAAGCAAAAATATTTACATATATGATATATAATATTAACCCTCAGCTCATCGCAACCACGTCGCCCACGTGCCGCCTACGATGACTCCAGCGCCCTTACAACAAACACAGCGCGCAACATACCTCACCATTCGAACTCGATGCGAGTTCGCAAGTCGAACACATACCTGCCCGTACCTGCTCACACGCGTGCTGCGTCCACACCTTCCAAAATAGAGAATGTGAATAAAGACAGCGGTATCGGCAGCTTGGATAAGATAAATCCACATGAAAAACGCTACCAAAGCACTTTGGATAACTCCGTGACTCGCGATGATAAGAATTATCTTGATGCAGGTCATCATTATGCTCAACAACATCATCATCAGCGTGAAATAAAACGCGCTGCCTCCGAGGCTCCAGCCCAGAAAAGCCATCACAGCAAACGCAGCCAGTCTATGAGTGGTGAGAAAACAGCCTCAGGCGGCAATCACATAGCACATCAAGCGAAGCGAAGCCTCGATGCGACCACTGGCGCAGGTGCCAAGGCCAAAAGCGGCGCGGGTAAAAACACAACTGTGGTGCCATCACAGGAACTGCTGGCCGAGTTGCTGAAAGGCTCCAGCGAAAAGCTGATATCTGAGCAGAGGAAACAAATGGCTGCGGTAAGTTAAAGTCTCTGCACTCTACTACGTCGTAATATAGAATTTATAAATTTCCGGTTGCGTAGACAGTGGCACGCAAAAGTGTGCAGTCAAATACTAAAGTTTCATTACTTTTGTGTTCTACTACACGATATTGAGTGTTTCGGTTTTCCGTGGTGCTACTAAAATTTTCACAATCGCACGAGTTATTGTATTTACTGGTCGTCGGAAGACGATGCTAGAGCAAATCGTGTTGTAAGCATCGACGCCGTGCAACAGGTTTTGTTCATTTCACATTTAACTTCGCCAATCAAGGGCCCATCGGGAGGGACTAAGAAGCCAGAGAGTATTTGACTAAGAGTCTGCATATGTATATGTATATACAGTTGTTCCTAAATTAATGGTAGTGCGAGTGGGGAAGTGTTGTAAGCGAAACAAAATGATCCCTTTGTAATAGCAATTACAATTGAAATTCTGTTTTCAGATTAACATAACTAAAGGCTAAAGTAAGCGTAACCCTATTTTCATAATAGTACATTTCACGTGGACGGACCTTTTCGAGCTATATATAAAATATATATACAAGTATAATCGGGGCTTAAAGCGCATCATTACTATTAAGGCAACGCAATTAGAATTCCCTTAGAATAAATATTAAATTAAAGTAAAAAATAAATGTATATTACAAGCCCTACGGCGAAGGATCTATACATTTGATGAAAACCTTAAAATTATAGCTTCGTGGCAAATTTAATATACCCTATTCAGAGTATAATATATTTTAATCAATGACAGCTTATCAAGTGTCTAAAATGAATAAAACTAAAAACATGTGGCCAAAATGGATAGCCAGACAAATAAACTGACCGAAGAAATCTTTGAATTAAGTATATCCAAACATTAGCTCTCGGAAGATTAAAGATGAATTCAATTATAATGTGAGTTTAGAAACAATTAGAAGGCATTTATTAGATCCCAATTTAAAGAAACCCATACATATTTACCACATTTAACTTCGTGACACTAGAAAAACAGATCTCTGTTTGTAAATATCCACAAAACTTAGTCAGTGTCAAAACGCCGAAGTATTTTATGAACAGATGAATGTAAATTCGTGCTTAAAATATCGTCAGCTATAAGGTTTAATCATACAAACTAATCTAATGTGTCTCTGTACTCCCTTTTCACCGTGAAGGATACTTGACATTATTTATGGTTAAACGTGGGGTGGTTTATAAAGAGAGTTTAAGGTACCATTATGGACCAGCTAACATATTATATACAACTAGCTGACCCCGCAGCCGTTGTCCTGCGTGAAAATATGTGTGTTTTAAATGAAAAGAAAGTTAAATTTATCATTTCATTTTTTTTCAATGCAACACAGGTTGATAAACAACATTTTTTGGTTTCTGTTCCGGTGTATAGAAAAGATAGTTTTCCAACTCGTGAGCACGCCACGTATATCTGACCGTGTGAAAAACATAGCATTTCCAAATTTATGCCACACACTATGCGACTATCCTTGTGTCCTGTTGATTGTCATCTCAAATGCAATTTTCACTGTAAACGGAATATGTTTGAACTGAAATGGCAAATCGTTAGAACTCAAAGGAATTCTTAGGATTAAGTATTCTGCCCCTTGTATTCAACTTTGAGACACAAATGTGTCCGTGGCATACCAAGCCTGTCCAAAGAATTTAGAAATTCCACAGGATAATTCACGGCGTCGTCTTCGTCGATTGATCGATTTGTATGAGCGCAAGTCTCCCAGAATTTGACTTTGAATCTTCCAGTTTAAGGTAGTGGTCTGGTAACTTTTGCCTATTTTCATGACTTCTTGGGAGGGCGGTTTTTTTTATAGGAAAATAAAAATGAATTATCTTGAATATTTAGAGTGTTTTTATTTACATATTGAAAATATAAAAAAAATGTATTTGAAGAAATTTAATACGTTTTACTATTATTATTCTCACTCGAATTTGGAACCTCACAAAAAAAAAAAAAAAATCACGTGGGTAGCCCGGGTGATTTTGGCTCTTGATGTTATCTGAAATCAAATATTCTTGATTATTATTTATTTATTTCAGCAGAAATTAATTTCATTAATTTGATCTGGTGTAACCACCATCTAAAAAGGAATGTGTGCGTGCGGCAAACCTTTCTTTTGTCACTCAACAGAGTACATCTAGCATTTAATAGCATCACATATACGTTGCTTCAAAATAAAGTCCATCAAACATCATAACTGTTGTTTGACAAGTCGTGCTGTGACATCGTGACGATCGCGATTGACCGCGATTCCTAATTCCGCACGTATGTCATTGCATCCTGGGAGTACTTCTTGCCTTCCCTTGCCTTGCCTTGCCTTGGGCTGCCATACGTTGATGGCAAAAAGAACACCGACCGATATGAGGGCGACCTCTTCATGGCTTCGTAGCAAATTTCAATCTGTAATTGACCTCTTTGTGTGAAACACACGTCAAGTTTTCACTGAATAATTTTCAATAATTTTCCCTTTAAATAGCCGAAATAAAAAATTAAGCGACCGAAATTGCACGATTTAAATAATTTACAAATCAAAATTGAAAAACATAAAAAAATTTAAAAAAATGTGTATGGAAAAAAGCTACTTTTTGGAACTGTCCAATTTTCGGACTTCTCCTTATGAAAATTATAAGGTATTTTATTTCTAAACTTTCCCCGATCCACACAGAACATTCTCTGAAAATTTCATCAAGATTGGTTCAGCCGTTCTCTTAGCGTTACTAACAAACAAACATTCATTCGTTTGTATGGGAAAAAGGAAAGGGCTGTTTTTAGGGGTTTTCCGGTAATTATTCGAATTTTTCTTGCCGTAAAAACCATCCTCGAATCTCAACGAACATTAAAAAAGTTTTTAGAATATTAACGGAGTATGTGATAGGGTTTCATGAACTCCGTATTGGGAAGGTGTGACTCCCATTTATAATTTTTCTAATTATTAGATTTTTAGTAAATTCTAAGTAATTTGTAGTTCCCCTTCTATTTTAAGAAGGCAGGAATGCTAAGTCCAAAGCTAACTTAGCTCCGTTTGACTTCAAAAAACAAGCTTTAAATTTGTTGGTCATCGGTGGCATGAGTATACTCTTCTTTTTAATTGGCGTAGACACCGCTTACGCGATTATAGCCGAGTTAACAACCGCGCGCTAGTCGCTTAGATGGCGCCACCAGGGGGCGCTAGATTCCAGTTTACTTTGAAAAATAAAGGGTGATTTTTTAAGAGCTTGATAACTTTTTAAAAAAAAAAAACGCATAAAATTTGCAAAATCTCATCGGTTCTTTATTTGAAACGTTAGATTGGTTCATGACATTTACTTTTTGAAGATAATTTCATTTAAATGTTGACCGCGGCTGCGTCTTAGGTGGTCCATTCGGAAAGTCCAATTTTGGGCAACTTTTTCGAGCATTTCGGCCGGAATAGCCCGAATTTCTTCGGAAATGTTGTCTTCCAAAGCTGGAATAGTTGCTGGCTTATTTCTGTAGACTTTAGACTTGACGTAGCCCCACAAAAAATAGTCTAAAGGCGTTAAATCGCATGATCTTGGTGGCCAACTTACGGGTCCATTTCTTGAGATGAATTGTTGTCCGAAGTTTTCCCTCAAAATGGCCATAGAATCGCGAGCTGTGTGGCATGTAGCGCCATCTTGTTGAAACCACATGTCAACCAAGTTCAGTTCTTCCATTTTTGGCAACAAAAAGTTTGTTAGCATCGAACGATAGCGATCGCCATTCACCGTAACGTTGCGTCCAACAGCATCTTTGAAAAAATACGGTCCAATGATTCCACCAGCGTACAAACCACACCAAACAGTGCATTTTTCGGGATGCATGGGCAGTTCTTGAACGGCTTCTGGTTGCTCTTCACCCCAAATGCGGCAATTTTGCTTATTTACGTAGCCATTCAACCAGAAATGAGCCTCATCGCTCATCGGACACGGACGCGAAACACATTTCGAACCGAACACTGATTTTGGTAATAAAATTCAATGATTTGCAAGCGTTGCTCGTTAGTAAGTCTATTCATGATGAAATGTCAAAGCATACTGAGCATCTTTCTCTTTGACACCATGTCTGACATCCCACGTGATCTGTCAAATACTACTGCATGAAAATCCTAACCTCAAAAAAATCACCCTTTACTATGAGCTGAAAATAGTACTTTGATCTAATTTTTAAATTCTTAATTTGTTCACCAAAATATTTGTATGTCTTTCCTCAAAGTAATCTTCCTTGGTCTTAATACGCCTGTGGCAACATTTTTTTTTTAATTCTCGAAACAGTTCTTAAAGTAAATTTCCCGAATGGCCTTCGAAGCGCGTAGCGATTCACATTTAATGTCTTCAATCAATTCGAAACAGTTTTCCCGAAGCTGTTGTTTGAGTTAGCTGAATGGCTTTGTATTCTTTGTTGACAGTTTGGCCGATCGAAAAAACTCGGAGTACACCACATCTTCATAATCGAAAAAACCTGTCAACATAACCTTAATTCTGACCTGATTTGACGTGTTTTTTTCGGGTTGGGCTCAACTTTGCCATGATATTGGGCCGTTTCATCGTTTTCGGGTCATAAGCATAGATCCAAGACTTATCGCCAGTAGCAAAACGTTGCATGACAACCTGGTAATCGGAAAGCATTGTTTCACAGGTGTATATTTACCATTTCTATGGTCTAAAGAACCTCAGATATATGTATTGTTGAATAGAAAATTCCTCCCAACTTTAGTCAAGAACAGAACATTGTGCCCTACGCCATCTCAGATGCTTGGACTGAATCTGCCAACGGATTCGATCCCATTTTGATCTATTCTGGTCATGCATCTAGATTTACCAAAAATACTAAAGTTATAGATGGACATTTACATATATTTACAACTATACAAAAATTGAATTATACCTAAAATCCCACGTCACCATTGAGCGAAATTCCTACTTGCCTAGTTCAAAGGCATTCAGAACTTCGAACTCATACTTATTTCTCGAAATAAATTTCAACAGTTTAAGATCTTCGAGAACTTCACTTTTAATGCTTTTTCGAAAGGTTAGGAAAACCTTGCCGAGTGGGTAGAGAAAAATAGAGTAATTTTGTACCGTTGTTTTCAAGTTGACACCATTTACCGTTTCCTTGAAAACTGCTGTCAAATGACCAAAGAGAAAAGTTCACAGCCGCGACGACGCGACTTAATACAGTGGCACCCAAATTGCGAAAGTTTGGGAAAAGAGTGCTTGCAGCTTTGTGCGCATGTAGCCATTCCCGAGTGCTTTCACAATGCCTACCATAAGTATAAACAAGCTGAGGGTAGTGTTTATGTTTGTGGGAGCGCCAAAATCTAATTTCACCGTGTTTTCCAGTCGATGAAGAAACGCTTTTTTTTGCTCACATGTCGTAAACATGTCTGTAAATATATTTTTACTTGTGCTGTAAATATTGCGTAGAAATAATATGTGGCTTTGTTGTACTTATCGCCAAAATGAAATTACGAAGTGACCTGGTGGGCTATTCGTGTGACTTTCAGCTCCAAACACTTGTTGTTGCCGCTACAGGTCTCCGAGCGCACATTCCTACGGACTTCCGTGCGGAGAGCGCGCAAGTTTTGTAAGAATGCTTTTCAATTGCGGCGCTCAGAGAGCGCACGTCGAAAATACACATAAAGACAAAATGGAAAGGAAGAAGAAGAAGAAGCAAAGAGACAAGCGGAAGAAGAAGCGCGCGAGTTCACCAAGAAGAAGAGTCGCTAGTAGTGTCAGTCGTAGCGAAGTAGCGAAAATTTAGCCTTTTTACGTGCGTCGGTTGTGGCGAAAAATTGTTTAATTTGTTTTATTTTCGTCGAACATTTAAACAACGCATCAAACAATTAATTTTCCATAGTTTAGGCGCGAATACAAAAATAAAAAATTGTAACAAAACAACAACAATAACAAAATACAATCATTTAAAAAACGAAACGAAAGTGACCACCAGAAAACCCAAACAACACATACAAAAAGTAGGACAACCGTTGTCGGCAACACTTGAAAAATTTCGGAATTTCAGTAGAAAAACGCTTTCCAAATGCTTTGCTGTGAAATTGTGTACCAGGAGAAGGCCAATAATTGCAGCTGAAAAGCTGATGTTGAAAATTTTCAAAACCCCCATGTGTATGTGTGTGTATATAGGCGTCTGTCCAGCCAGATAACCAGCTGCAGGCATGTGACTTTGTGTGTTGGGTGTGTGCGTTCAATGGCGCACGAAGACGTGCGGAATATTTCCGAAATTTGCGATATCTGCATCTGGCGCGGACACGGCTTGTGTGTTTTGAATATTAGTCTAGGAAAATCAAGCCTGCCAAAGCTAACAGCAACAATAAAAAATGTATAAATTTTCAAATACGCAGCTGCAAAGCAATTCGTTCGTTTATGTATATACATATGTGTGTGTGTGTGCACGGCACTTACAAGTGGCTTAAGTGGCAGTCGAATCCTTTTTTCACTCGTAAAAAACCAGTGGAGTGTAGAAATTTTACGTTGTGTACACATAAAATCGCACCTGCGTATACGCTACATAGCTACACTACCGCACAAACATACATACATGTGTATATATACACAAAATCGGTGTATACAAGCGCATATATGAGTGAGTGAATTGCAGCAAATGTAATCTGGCAGCCAGGCTGGTGGCTGCTACTGCAGTGGGGCGTCCTTGCGACAGGCTGAAGGAGAGCTTTGCAAGTTGCGCGTTGAATGTTTTAAAGTTGACAAATACTTAAGTTTAAATTTGAGAAAAACAAAATGCGTTTTCTTAAATATTTGCTTTGTCCACAACGAGTGTGTTGAATCTATAGCTTTGCTGCCAGAATGTTGCTGAAAGAGCGCGTAATCTTTCATAGCGAAGGCACACTGCTCTCGCGCATCCCCGCTCTCGCCTGGCTACTGTAAATAAGTCGTATCGGAGAATTTGTTTTTTCGCTTTTATTTTGCGCTTGAGTACATCTGCGTGCGTATGCATGTGTATATAACGGAATTGCTACTAAAAAATGGTTGTTTGGCATATTTATGCGCATTTTGCATTTTTTTGGGATTTTATACATATTATAGTACATACATACGTCGTGGAAGAAATCGGAATGCTGAAATGAGAAAATAAAAATTAAACATAATAATATTTGCGGATTATTAAAAAGTGAAATCTTTTTGACTGCTTGGTAGAGCATGCAGGCAGTTCCAAGTATATACATACATACATACATACATAAGTTTGTAAATGGTTGTTGTGGCCACCAACACGCGCATGCCATCATCATTAGTCCGTTGGCGTACGCTTGGCGAAATCTGAAAATAATCAAACACTCTTTCATACATATGTACACTCGTTGATGTATGTATATATGTGGCAGTCGGTGTCTCATGCGCCTGTTGCCTTACTCTATCAGGCGGCTGCGATTATGCTATAATAACAAGTACACAGAAATTGAAATGTTTCCGCTCGTCCTCTCCCCTGGCCACACTCAAAACCTGCCCACCACTCCGGCGCCGACATGTTGCTCACAAAAGCGAAAGAACAGAAAATACTAGCGAATGTGGCAACCACTGTGCCTTGCACGCTATCAGCACCTGCGGCAGCACTGTAGTCCTCAGCACCCCGTACACGCTGGCCAGCCCCGCAACGCTGACGTGTGAATGTTAGCACATGTAACAAGCACGCGACAAGCTTGTTAGTGCTTTCAGATAATTTTCTATAAAATATTTTCAACACAATAAAAGCGGCCGTTCGATTGCTGCCTTGAGTGTTTGTTGTTGTGCTTGCCAGTGCCATTGTGGAGTTGGGTTGCTGAATTGCTGTCACAAGCCTCACCAAGAGTGCGCGGCGGAAGCGCAATGTCACCCGAGAGCGGTGAAGTGACATGCGGGTGATGAGGGTGCTGTGTTGGGAAAGTATCTAAAGGGGTACATATATGCATGGCTAGATACATATACATATGTGTGAGTGTGTAAAGTCACATAAGAGCCTTGCATGCCAGTCAGCGGAAGCGCTTTATGTACAAAGCCGTTACATCCCACTGGCTGGTTAGTCGATTGGTTAAATGGGGTAGCATGCCAAAGGCAACTATTGTTAGGCTTTTGTGCCTGGATACATGCCTACACACACACACACACAGCCACTTACTCGCGCCTATAAACTCGGGTGCATGCAGACTACTCAACCGAAAGTGGGTCGCTGCTGCAGCATTAATTGATGTCGCTGCCAATGGGTTTGTTTTGCACAGCGCCGTTCATTTACAACGCCATGCGTGCATACTCACATGCACGCCACCGCACTCAACTGCAGCTGCAGTGTCTGCTATTTTAATAGTCGCGCTGAGTGGCGCGGTCGTCATTGCCAAGCGAACGCCATTTAACGCTGTCATTGTTGCCGAGACATTGTGTTAGCGTTAAATGCAGCGTTTTGTGGCGTGCCTAAGCGTAGCTTCCGTGATTGCTCATACGCAGTGCACAACCAGCAGTATGCGCATCGATGTGTTGTTCTGCTTTGCTTTGGAACGCCAACACGCAGGTACTCCTGCACTTACGCACCGAAGCGTTCAGCATTTAGAGTTCAGTTAAACCTTTACGCTGCTCTTCGTCGCTTGTGATTTGAATGAGTTTTTGTTAGCGTTCAAAATGGCTGTGAGCGCTTGAAATTCTGTCAGCTTTGAAAAATATTCAAGTGAAATTGAAGTGAACCTTTTTTGCGATTTTTCGAGTGAAGTAAAAAATTAAAAAAAAGAAAGAAAGTGAAAAAACATCTGTTTTCATAGCTAGTGGGAAATGTAGTGGGTCTTTTGCACGAGTAACAACTGCATTGCTTTTTTATGGCAAAAGTCCGTTGGAGAAAGGACGCAAATCAGCTTCTGAACTCTTTCAACCTATTTGCGATTTAGAAATTTAAGCGAATATGCTGTAAAGACGGTCTTCGGTGTGCTCTGCTTGCATTTATATGCTCGGTTCACCGTTTTCTTATTCCATTTTTGTTTTCGTTGTATTTTTTTACCGCCATTTGCTTACATCCTTCTGGCTGTGGCATTTGGCAGCCTTGAATAAACCACTTCAAAGTGAGGAGCAAATAGCGCCGCGAAACTATAAACACCCTGAGTGGGCATAGAGGTGAAAACAAGCTTTCATGCAAAATATAACAGCCTTGACAGGCGACAGCATCAACAGTAACAATAACTAGTGCAAAACATGGTTTTTCCTTTCAGGTGTAGCTTAGTACACTCGTACGTACTTAGTTTATGATGGGCGCAAAAAAATACCTGTTTACAATGCCTTGGGCTGCATTAGGGTGGATCGGGTTTTTATTACTTTTCTCTTTCACACTTCATTAGTTGAGAGGTTTGGGGAACGTACCTACAGAAATCGCTAATATATATTCAGAGCAATGTTCAGTTTTTTTAGAGAGGATATATTGTAATAGCTGTTTACAGTTCAACAAGCGTTGGAGAGTATCGAACAAACTAGCGGCAGTTGAGGTGCAACCTTGCGTTAACATGTCTTCTCACGCATGGCCAATAGCGTGATCAGAACTGGGAGTAAAAACATTGCAGAAATATTGTAGTTCCAAGCAAATGTCCACATAGAAGCACACTTCAGTTATTAAACCTCTCAAAGTTTGAATTGGCTGTGACTTACTTGCGTAGATTAGGGACTTCGGCGAATTCGCCTACAAAGTAGCAATGAGACCATGAGGAAACTAGAGTCCTGTCGGCTTATACTGTGCAATTTGAACCATAACCAGTCACCTTTATCATTTAAACGTTAACAGATAGCATTTTCGAATACGGCTATTTCATTTCATATTCTTTTAGAAGTCCAATCACGTCCTATACTCATTTGATTGCGACAATTACCTACAAGTATTGAGTTCGCCTTGTAACATATACCAATAATACCACTCTCTTGAATTAGAATTAGAATAAATCTCTCTTTAAAAAAGCAATACGAATAAATCAAATGTTAGTACCGTAAAGCATAATTATTTATATTATTATATCCTATCAGGGTACAAGCATTGTAGCGCGGCCAGCTTATTCGAACTGTCCTACAAACTGATTGCACAAAGTCTAGTCCTTTTATGGAAAACTTTTTTTACTTCAAGAGAAGTCCTCACGAAATTTGGCAGGGTATATTGTCCAAGACAACGGTTTCACCTCGGAGGAAATTGTTCAAATCATCTAGATGGCATACACCATGACCGATCAAAATGAAGACAAAAACCTTTTTTGTACTGTAAGAAATGCACTTGTTGACGGCATTAAAGCGGTGCAGCCGAAGTAAATTTGTTTTCCTTTCTATCATCAATCACCCTAATATAACCTTTGTAGCACACATTTGTATGCTTGTATGAATATCCATATTTATTTATATAATATTAAATATTTGCACCAAGTACTGCAACATACATGTATATATGTACATAGTATGTACACAAATGCTCTTCTCATGGAGCCTCAGCTGCATATTTTGCTGTTTTATTTCCTGTTTTGGCCTATTTAAAGCCCACGGCTGCGTAACTATCCGCGCGTATCAACTAGTGGATGAGCTAAAACTCTAACATTTTCACCTGAGTGACTCGACCAAAGCAGGCGGATATGTCCGCTAGTTAACTGTACATTGCTTTCTGACTGCCACTCGGTGGGTGTATGATGTGCTAAAGCTGGGAATAACTGGGAGTAAAAATATAAAAATAATTGCAACGGCATTTCAGCCTTAACAATAGATGACCTCTCACGAGTCGTGAGTGCTTTGTTGCCACAATAAAGCTCACATAAGCCCCAAAGCGTTTAGCGAGCTCTTCAAGTGGGTGATATATTGTAGAACAATAAACAATTTTATCAAATTTAAGAATCAATTATTCTTTCAAAGAAAAAGTTGTTCGAATGTAATGAAATCAGGGATATTCAGCCAAGTGAATAGTTTGTCAAAGCTATACCGTTAGATAATATTAACGTTTTGTGCTGACACTAAATGAGAAGGGGGAATAAGAGTGTTGCGGTAGATTAAATTTCGATATTCAAATTAAGAAATGGTCAAGTGTGGACAGTGCTTGGTTGAGATACACAGTGCCACGTCCGTTTAGCTTGGGATACACAAGTGGTTAGCGAGCCTTGGGTACGAGTATATCAAACAATGCTGAGCGTTAGTTCTTGGTAACTCTTTTAGTACCTGAAAACTAAATTAGTCGAATAAAGAGATTCGAGGTAAAAGGCTGACATAGTTACTTCTGCATTAAATGACTTTTAAGAAGACCTGACACATTAAGTTGGTGTCAGCGTAATAAGAACTTATTTGTTATAACCGTTTTGACAAGCTGCTTACAAGCAGCAAATAGTCCAGTTCTCAATCAAGTGCTTGAGATGTATGCGTGATACGAGGGCTGCTATATATATTTCTGGCCTAATAATGAAAATAGGCATATTTATCAACGAAAATGGTTTTTTTTTTGTTTTTTTTTTCGTTGGATTTGGCTCGTCTTGGAAGACCCACATGGTCGATTGCTGTTTTGTTTCGGGCTCATACGCATAAATCCACGATTCGTCACCTGTGACGATCTTATAAACGTCTTTTGAAGCACCGCGATCGTATTTTTTCAGCATTTCTTTACACCAATCCACGCGAGCCTTTTTTTTGAGCGATTGTCAAATTTTGCGGGATCCAATGAGAACAAACCTTTTTTACGGCCAGGTGTTCATGCAATATCGAATGTATGCTGGTGGGAAAAATGCATAGGCATGCCTCTATCCGAAGGTATGTTACATGACGGTCTTGCATTATCAGTTCACGTACGGCATCGATGTTTTCTGGCACAACGGCTGTTTTTGGACGACCTTCACGGAATTCGTCTTTGAGCGAGCGTCGGCCACGATTGAATTTGTTGTAACAGTTTTTCACAGTGCTATAGGATGGTGTTTCATAGCCATACAAAGATTTTAGTTCATCGATGCACTCTTGTCGTGATAATTCCATTTTTTGGCCGAGATGAATTTTTTAATTCCCTGTAAATAAAACAATTCCAGATTAAATGACAAAACGTTCTGAGTGATGTTATGTTAAAAAATGTCAAACTTTCCAATGGAAATGTCAGACTGCACCTGGCAACACTTAGTGTTGCCTAGTCCAGAAATATATATAGCAACCTACGTATGAAGATGTTTGTCATTCTTCATGGCTCAAGGGACTAAATGGTACAGCTTATAGCAATTTAATGTCGGTAGAAAACTTAATATTCAGCTCCACATCTGAGATGGTACCATTGTTAGCGAAAATCTTTCAAAAAGAGCAGTTCAATACATGCGTGCCTTATTCCACAGAGCTCATCAAAGGAAAATGCTGTTAATAACTAACCTAAAGTGAATAGTAACTAACAAGTTTAGAAAGAAAACAAAAACAAACGAAAAGTTCAAAGTAGTGAAAAATATTATCTTAACATAACCTCTAGATACCAAATACAATAATATACTATATGTAAAATATTTTAACAAACAACAAACATAATCAGTAAGCGTTGAAAATGACTCATAACCGTGAAAGTTTGCGGCTCAGTTTGCTTGATTTGCAACAGAACACACCGGCGACTTCAAACGGTAGTAGTAATAATGTCAGTGTTTCACAAACCATGTCAGTGATGGCCAATCAAGCCATCACTACCGCCGTGAACCGAATCAACAAAGTCATTGTCGCACATCAAAACGACAAGTGCGAGCGGCTGAAGAAAATGCAATCCATCACCTGTTCCGATTCGGAGGATGACTCCGAACGCCGCGCACAACTCGAAATTAATAATCGTTGGAATTACGGGCACTATGATGGTGTAAGTGTAATGCCAAACATTTTATTTGGTGTCTATGCAACTGGAAATAGTTTGTAGCTGAGCATTGTTATGAACTTTCATTAATTTTGCGGCATTCCTTTCGCTTTCAGGACACACGGACACATGTGGTACAGGAGATCTTACGCAATGAACAGTCATATGTCGAGTCACTGCAAACAATCGTCTCAAAATATTTTAAGGTACTCAAGTCTCCCGAACATGCTGGCATGATCGATTCTCGCACTGTGGATGAGATATTCTTTATGGTACCCGACATATTGGAAATACACCAAAAATTCCTGGCTGAGTTGAAATCGCGTTGGGATTGTTGGGATGCAAACCAAAAAGTTGGCGATGCTTTCCTAGAAACGGTGAGTTGCATTTACACAGTTGTGAGAATATTTTTTCAAGGAAATCATTTAATGTTTTGCTGCCTTGATCGTCACAGTTTTCCAAGTTGGAGGTTTTGGAGGTTTATACATCTTTTGTGAATAACTGTAATCGTGCCAAGAATGCTATCCGCTCTACGAAACATCAGCGACCCTCGTTTGCGAAATTCCTAGAAATGACTGCACGTGAACATAAAGGCAAATTGACCCTGGACAATTTGCTCATCAAACCTGTGCAGAAATTTCCAAAGTAAACCCTCCTTGCGATTCAATAACTAATTACACTTGCTATATGATTGCCTCTTTCGTTCTCTTTCGTAGTTACGAAATGCTCTTTCAAAGACTCATAAAACACACCGATCGCGATCATCCCGATCAGAAACATCTGCAGGATGTGCTCAAGCTTGTTCACGATATACTTGTCCATATCAATTGTAAAGAGCGTGAAATTCTCGAAAATGGTCAACGCGAGGCGACATTGCGTGAACTTGAGGGCGTTATCGAGGGCATAACAGATCTGATAACATCCGATCGACAGTTTCTACTTTTCGATTTGGTTTCGATGCCATCGGGTCAAGGGGCGCGCAAAGAGCGCGGCTTCTTTCTCTTTAATGATCTATTAGTGTTGACGAGCATCAAAAAACGCAGCGGCACAATACGAAAACCCAACCCGTGAGTTTGATTTCAGCATGTAAAGTCACATCTAATACATGTGTATGGTTTCTTACAGTTCTACCTGCCCAGGTACCGTGGCCTCAACACTGGATACCAACAAATATAAGTTCCTTACCAAGATCTCACTGGATTGCTTAGAAATCGTGAAGAGTAAGTATTTGATTGAGTTTGATTTTAAATAATTAATACGTACTTCTCCCTTAACTAATAGCGAAAGATGAAAATGTGAAGCGCATAATGAACGAAATCGAAAATTTAGCCGAAGACTGTAATAAGTTACAACAAATCGCCGATATCACTGCATCACTCAAGTATCCACATCAGTATCTGGAGGATGTCATACGTGAATTACTGCGAGATGTACAGCGTCAGCTATCGGAGCGTCAGACCAATGATACACAATTGAATATGCTGGATCTGCTGGTTAACTCACCGTAAGCTACCAACAAAAACTTACAATGAATACATTTCAACTAGCAAATTTCTCTCTAGGAATGGAAGTCAGAAACTCTCGATCGTCTTCAGCAAAGCTGAGAAACGTACACAGTGGGAGGAAACCTTCAATGAAGCCAAACAGAAGTTGGGTAAGCTTAATGTTATGCCAGTCGTTTTCAAGTTTTACTTAATGTGTCTTTGATTTACTTTTCACAGCTGCCACTCTCGAGCGACATCCCATTCCAGAGTTTCTGATGTCCATACCGATACGTAAAACCCGCGCTGGTTTACAGTTCACTTGCGCCGCAGCAACGCTCAGCGAAAAGCGAGACGTGTGGGTGTGCAACAGTGACGGCTATGTGGGCCAAGTCTGCATAATGTCCCTCTACCCGGAACCGAACGTCACTAGCTGTAATGGCGTATGCAATGCGCGCATACTTTGTGTAGCCTCCGTACCCGCCTACAATTCGAGCAATAGAAATTCCACAGGCAGTGGAACGCAGCTGCAACAACAGACCCAACAAACGCTCCCACGCAGCGCCAGCACCACACCGCAGCACAGTTACACACAACAATTGCGCGATTATCGCAAAAGCATTTCTCCGAACTTCCAGCCGCCCACAATGATTGGCACACCGGAGAAGAAAAAAACGCCGTCGGCACCGACAGCTGGCGCGGTGAACCCCATTGGTACCTGCGCTGGTAAGGACAGTGCAAACGGTGACGCTAGCGGTGACAATCAACTGGATTTGAATCTCAGCTCCAGCGATGACGAAACCGACACAGCTCTTGCGAACGCCAGCGGCTCTGTTGGCGGCACCGTCAACACTGACAGCGGCACAATTGAACGCGTACCAAGTCCGGCGCCGTCAACACAGACGATCGCCTCGGTGACATTGCCGGGTAGCAGCAGCAGCGGCACGCCATCGCACCACTCGCATCAAGTAAGCCACTCTGGATGCTCTATTGTAAAGCGATTAGTTGCTCATGTGGAATTCTCTTTGAATATTTGCAGGACTCGAATCCAGATGAAGGAGAAGGTAATTTATCAACAATGTGGATCGGCACGGAAGACGGTTGCATTCATGTCTACAATAGCACCGATAATATACGCATCAAGAAGAACCGCATAAAGATCGAACATCAGTCGGCTGTGTATTCGATATTGTATGTCGAAATAGATCGAGGGTTCTGAACTCATTTGTAATTATTCATATTTTTCAGGTACCTAGATAATAGGGTTTTTGTCTCCTTAGCTAATGGTGATATTTGTGTTTACTTGCGTGATGGTGGTGAGTTATTTTTGCATTTGCTAGACATAAAAATTCTAATCTAACAACTTATAACTACCACATGTCACATCTTCAGTACAGACTAGTTTGAATTTGATGTTCTTTGTTGAATATTCTTATCTAGATCCTATATTTGGATTAATTTACAATTTGTATTCGCAGTTGTCTGGAATACCAGTTCGTCGCATTGTCTTTCAATCGGTACTGTAACGAGTCCCGTTACGAAGTTGCTGAATGTGCATGGAAAGCTTTGGTGCTCCATTCAAGGCATCATAAAGGTTTTAGATACAGAGACTTTGTTGGTGAGTATCGGTTCCGAATCTCTCTCTATAATATTAGGTAATCGAAAATGTGTTCCCATTTATGCTTGCAGGTGGTAAACCAAATACAAATCTCATCTGATTCGAAACCTATTACCAACATGACGGTGTCGAATAATTACGTGTGGATTTCGATACAAAACTCGGCACATATCAAGTGTTTTCATTCCATGAGGTAAATATTAGGTTATTTTTAATTGTTAATGAACATACCTATATATACATAACGGAATATATTTAGTAAATATATTTTTGGTTAATTAGAGATATTCAAGTTGAATTCTAGAGTTAGAAATTCAACTGCTTTCGGTATGAAATTTAAAGTATCGCCATTTTATTAGGAACTATGTCGCAAAGACCCCTTGCGTTACAAGTAATATTTTTTTACTAAGTATAAGTTGTCCATTTTTATTCCATTCTTCGTTATTCAAGTATGTCAACTCTATTGCCTTTGAAAACCCTCCTGGTTCAGTCTCAAATCCTTCTGAGTAGCCTCTTCATCCGATTATCTATTACCGGATTTGTGCTAAAATTTTCTCAAATTTCGCAGTTAAAGCCTTCAAAAGAATCGAGTATACATTTTAGAAATAACATTTGAGAAATGAACGTTTAGGTCTATTTTTGAAAAACTTGATAAAAAGGAATTTTGTGAAAAATCATACTGATGCGAAAGAGTGGCTTGATTAGTATTGTGCTGGTTTTGAGATAGGCAGCAATGATATGAGATGACGGAAAAATCTTAAAAAACTGAAAAATTTTTTTTGAACGACCGGAAAATTTGGTTGATAAAAACAGCTGAGCAGCACCTTAAAGATATAAAAAAGACATGGAGTCAAGAAAGGAAGTACCGCGCGGCACACGATCGACCGCATTCTTCGTGTCACAAATCACTGAACACAATGGTAAACTTGTAACGAATTAAACTTGGAATTCGTGCACCGTACTCTTCGAGCCTAATCTTCTTAAACGTCTTTCTTTTCATAGACTACTAATAATGGTTCTTCTTCTTAATTGGCGTAGACACCGCGTACGCGATTATAGCCGAGTCAACAACAGTCTTTTCGCTACGTGGCGCCAATTGGATATCCCAAGCGAAGCCAGGTCCTTCTCCACTTGATCCTTCCAACGAAGTGGAGGTCTTCCTCTTCCTCTGCTTCCCCCGGCGGGTACTGCGTCGAGTACTTTCAGAGCTGAAGTGCTTTCGTCCATCCGGGCAACATTACCTAGCCAGCATGTCTTTTAATTCGCTGAACTATGTCAATGTCATCGTACATCTCGTAGAGCTCATCGTTCCATCGAATGCGATATTCGCCGTGGCCAATGCGCAAAGGACCATAAATCTTTCGCATAACCTTCCTCTCGAAAACTCTTAAGGTCGACTCATCGGTTGTTGTCATCGTCCACGCCTCTGCACCAAATCGCAGGACGGGAAAAACGAGTGACTTATAGAGTTTGGTTTTTGTTCGTCCAGAGAGGACTTTACTTTTCAATTGCCTACTCAGTCCGAACTAGCACCTGTTGGCAAGAATAACAACAGGTTACTGAAAGAAACTGTCGAGACTATAGTTAGAACATCTGGAAGATCGTTGGAATCAGTGTATCGTTCATCTATGGTGATTGAGATTACAACCTTTTACACTGCCTGTTTGTACCTATAATACGCGTATAATATGGATACATATGAAGACTTGTAGTTGCCATTTATAAATACAACATATAAGAACTTGCAATTTAGTTGACTTCAGTCCACTTTATATCGCATCGGGGAGGCTTAAAGGTTGCGGTAAAATCCGGATCATCATTGTAGCATTTTTAGGACCATTTAATCTACTATTTTAGCTCAAATATAGAAACTCGTTTTCAATAATTCTGAGTATTTTTGCTGGAAAATATAATTAATAATAAAATCTGACATTTCAGCCATCAGTTAATAGCCGAAGTTAACTTAGCGCCAGCTGTGAATAAAATGCTCTCGAATTGTGATGAGATTATACGCCAGCACAAGGCCGCCTGTTTGCGTGTCACCTCGCTGCTGTCCTGCCGCGATCTCATTTGGATTGGCACCAGTGCAGGCGTGTTGCTCACCATACCAGCGCAAGGCTTCGAGAAGGGCGTACAAACAGTGGTGCCCACTGGCATTCCACACGGCCATACCGGTCATGTGCGTTTCCTGACATTCGTAGAGACGAGTGGTCTCAGCGCAGAAGGCAGCGGCAGCAGTACAGGGTCTACGGGACGAGATAACGATAGCGCTGTGAGCAGCAATGATTACAGGAGTCATAGGTATGCGCTTTGGCATTTAACTATCTTCTACTATGCTTATACAAATCTGCTTACAGTTCCACGAAGCATATGAAACCGAAAGCGGAATCGAGTACCATACTAGTGATATCCGGCGGTGATGGCTACGAGGACTTCCGCAATTCGGGTGCAAATTCGTTAAGTGAAATCGCCGGCCGCGAAGACAGCACCAATCATTTACTGATATGGCAAATTTGAAGTAGGCGACGCAAGAACCGTTGGAAGGAATTGCTTTCACGGTGGAAAAACAACAACTAGTGGTGGCAGCGTAGTCCGGGCGGATACCGGCGAAAGCGTGGAATCAATCGACACACCAGCACGAGCATCTAAAATGCGACGTTGCAGCGACGAGCGATTCTCACGAAACAGGTGCGATTTTATATTGCGTAACAAGCTTCGCGGGAGCCGACCGTTCACTACACAAGGATAAACACAACCCCCAAAACAAACACACAAATAAACACGCAAATTGACGAAGTTGTTGGGTAATGTGAATGGACAATTTATAATTTGCCATTTCGAGAGAGAAAGATTTTGTGAGAGAATTTAAATTTTTTTGTTTACCTTTTTGGCGGGAAAAGTGCGCGAATGTGCGGAAATGGAAAATGTGAGATCGACAGTGCACTGTTGGAATTTAGTACTGATCACTGAGATTACAATTGCTGAGAAACTCACCTACATATAACCCTTGGCGTCTGTCGTTGACGGCACTTTCGTCACCTGTGCCGAACTCAAACGATAACAATTCGAAAAGCGCTCGTGCAAAACGCTTTTATCGTTAAGTAAACCAAACCATATTTGAAATCGTGTGTACCTTCATACATACTTACATTCATATATATGTATATGTAAAGGCGTGTACATATGTATACAGGCAAATGGTGATTGTGATTGTGAAGTGTTTGTTCACAACATTTGAGAATTTGCCTAAAATCTAAGCCTCTTTGCTCCATTCTAATACATATTACTTGCATACATACATACACACACATATATTTTAATTACATTTGTAGACTAAATTACCGTACACACTTTTATATGGAAGACCGTTAAATACTTGCGCACACGAAAACACACACATACACGTGCGTACATGCAAAAAAGGCAAATGAAACATGCAAAAAGCGGAAATAATAAATTTTATTGAACTGAAACTGAATAATGTGCCAAAATGTGTTTCCTTTGCTATAACAATTGTAAATTATCAAATTTCACACAATTACATATGTATATGTATGTATATACAGGCAAACACTGATTTATGTGCATATATGCATACATATGTATGTATCTAAACAAACATACGCATATTCGTATGTATTGAATTTAGACAAATCAGCTCGGACAGCTCCAACTTGTGGGGCTTGTGCGAGAAACTATTTTCCTTATTTAAAAACAAAAACAAAAAGAGAAACAAAAACAATCTTTTTTGTATATTAAGCAACTTAAAAACCTAGCAGAATGTATAATATATAGTATATATATATATGTACGTATGAATATAGTACATAATAACTGTATACATACTACTTACAAACAAATTAATTGAAAACAAACACAAACAAACATACATACCTAGAAAATTATATTTAATGGGCGCAACTGCAGAGCCCCGGAAATATATATTTGAACCGATTGAACAATAATTAAATAAATCTACTATTTAAGCACTATTTACAATAAACATTAACTAAGCTGAAACTAATAACAAATTATACTGGTAATTGTTTAAAATAAAATATTAAATAATTATATAAATTATATTGAAGGTTATCATCATTGAAGCTATAAAGTTAAAGTTAATAAACTGTAAAAACAGAACTCTTCCAAAATTAAGTTTTCCAGCGAAATGTTATGTATGTATAGCTTATATAAGGAGTGTTAAGGAGCTCAAGTTTCGAAACCGGCATGTGTGATTCAGTGAGAAATTGCAAAGCAAGCTTCACTAAGCTGGGAGTGGTGTGGAGTGGTGTGCGATGCATGAGATTTCGAAAACAAAAATCAAAAGTAGTTGTATTTACTTTTATAAAACTAAGTTGCTGAGTGTTAGCCGCAAGTCTAAATGTTCAAAGGTCGCCTTTCTGTCTGTAACCAGTGACTGGTCGAGATTTGTAAGTCAAACCCCTTTTTTCCACTAATTAACTCTACTTTTAAGGAAGCTGCGATTTTCCACAACTTTTGGAACTGAAAACCCAACCTCTTTATAAAATGTAAAGTTAACTTTATGGTAAATTACAAATGATTTATACAATACATATTCATTTAGCTGAATTGAAGCCTGTTGCGTTGCTCGGAGAAATGTAATAAAAGAATCTGCGACAAATTTGATAAATGCTGTGCCAAGGGGATGCTTTAAATTTCACGTTTGTCTGTACGTGCACACACACACACACAAATACTTAAGCATTCTTTATTAAAAGCTGGATTTAACTTATAGTAATCTAAAAAAATTATTTAATCTTTTTTTGTTTTTTTTTTGTAGTTCACATTTGTATTTAGTAATTAATTTTGTATTTTATTGTAAGAGTTCACATAGTTTGGTTATGTTTCGTGTACAATTTTTTTTTAAACTTGTAAAAATAAACACTTAAATATACGGGATAATACTAAGGCACTTCAGTAACTGGACAATCGCAAAAGTTTGTGTTGCAAGTCTTCCACTTACAAGAAACTAGAAAATTTACAACACTCACCAGAAATGCCTTTCGCTAACTGTTATGCTATGTTTCTATGTTCAATATGTTAAGCTTGTTCCTTAGAATTCAACATAATAATGGAGGCTTTGTTACTCTTACCGATAATATGACCACAATCATCCATTTAGTTGCATTTAGATTCTTTGCAGTTCCGAAAGCGCTCAATGATTCCGATCGGCTAACCATACTAGTTGAAGATCGATCCACCGCTACCGACATCCAGTTCACTTAGATAACCATAGAACTTAAATATTAGATGTACCTTTACTATTCTTTCAAAGAAACTATAAACCTCCTTACAACAACAACAACAAATTGTTTTTTATAATATCTACTTCGCTTCTATTAAACTAGTTGGCACTGAGCTCTGCTATCTCTAGCTTTTCGTCGGTAGGAAGCGGTGGCGATATCGGGTTCCCGAAAAGTTGTTGTTATAATACCGAGGCCATTTTTGAAAATTGTCGAAATTGTCCTATCGTATTGATCAGCAATAAATGATGTTTCACGTCACTTAAGCCTTCTAAAATTTCCCATGTAATCTTAAACTCAAAAGAGTTTAGAGCACATCAATTATTTTTGTGATTTTATAGTGGCATGACGCAATGATAAAATGTGGCCGAGGTGGAAGTTTGAAGTGAACTCAAATAGGGGTCAATCAGTTTATATGCATAGATCTGATCTAGATTTTTTAAAAATTATGCTTTCGCTTAAAGTATCAAGTATTCGAAATCTTTCTCAGCACATAACTAGCTGTTTCAGAGAAGTTAAATTCCTGTCGAATTCCTCGGTTATGTATTCAGATTGGGTTTTACGGCAAGTTTCCTTGAACAAGAGGTAAACCTACACTTCAAGTTAAAAAAGAAACATTCGAATTATTGCAATATTAAGTTTTTTCTGTTCGGCAACCTGGCAGTTGTTGTGGTCCAGCTGGGTTGGATGTTATGTTGAAACACCCGTTATCCCCGTCATTTTTGTGTGCACTCGTGTACGTACCAGCATCTCCCGTATTTTCAGAACTACTAAAAACATACATACATACATATATGGACAGACAATTTATGTGGATAGAAAAAGTAAAGAATTTAGTATAAAACATTAATATATTGAAGTTGGTTAACATTAACGGAATATTAAATTAAACAACTAAAAAACACATTCGTAAATCAATGTAAACTTAACGAGTTAAATGCATAAATGTTTAAACAAATACCTTTGCTGCTGAATCTTAATCCAACAAGCTAAAAAACAACAAATAAAACAAGTATATTAAACAAACCGTTAAATTTTAAATAAAATTTATTGTATTGATAAATATTTTACCGGTATCAAGATGAATATATAAATATACAAATACATACAAACAGTTGTAAATTGAGGCCATAGCCGAGCAGAAGAAAATAATTGAAAATATTTAAAGTTTCTTATACAAAAATAAACGGTTGTTTTCTAATTTTCTATGAAGCATACATTTGATATCATCATTTTATTGGAACTTTTGAGACTTTACATAAAGAAATAAAAACATAAATGCAAATTTAAACGAGCAAAGACTTGCAAAAAAAAAAATTAATAAATCATAAGCAAATAATTATATGAAATTGTATTGTAAATTATATTAATTAAGTACGCATGTATGTAAATTTGTAATTTTCAACGGTAAAAACACTTACTTAAGGATTTTTGTGTGAGGCAAAGTTCAAAAGCAGTTTCGAAGTAGTTCTATGTGTTTGTACTTATATTTCGTATTCGAAATCGAAAATCTCACTTCACTATAAAAAGCTATTTTCTTATTTTTCACTTCACTGTACATACATATGTATGTATGTACAAATCTCTATCTAGACGTTTTTCTGAAGCATACTTATCTGCTAATTCGAGCCTATCTTCATTTGCTTTGACAACCTCAGTGCTTGCACGTACATATCTGAACTTTTGTGTCCGCTTTCACTTGCTTTGCTAACGGTATTGGCATGATCCTCAACTAGAGCTGCTTGAGCTTTCAAAGTCTCAATACACATAAGTACAACTTAAAGCATTATATGGAGTACTTACACTAACAACAACAATATATCCCATACATACATACATACATACATATGTATATAAGAGTGCACATATGTACTTTGAGCTACATACATTTGTATATATATACATATTATGGATGGCGGTTTTTAGCAGCAACAGAGGAGTTGAATTTACCGTTAAACCGGCATACAATATACAAACTGGATAAATACCATACAAAATAATAGTAAATATTTGATATTTTCGATGTGAATTTATTGCATTCATTTTGTGTATTTGTAATGTAATTAGTTGGTATTATATTTAATAAGAAGTAATGTAATGATAGGCGATGCGTTAATGCGTTAATTAATAATCTCACTTAGTACATACATATGTACATATGTACTTGTATGTATTTACTATCTATTTTGAAGAAGCCGAACGGATTTGACGAAATACTTATATGTATGTAAATCGGTGATTAAGTTATTATTGTTGTATTGTATAAAAAATAAATTAAGTGTTGTTATATTCTACATACATACAAACATTTATTACTTATAAATACATACATACATGCACGCACACATGGAGAATACATTGATTAATATGTACCTACACATGTGCTTATGTAATTGTATATTTGGAGTGTTTTGATAAAACTGCAATCTACTATGTCAGTTCAGTTGTGAATGCGGAGTGCTGTGAGGAGACGTGAGTGAAATAAGATTTGACTATTGAAATTTAAAACTAATAAAAGCACAAGTGATTTGGAAAGTGGTTATGGCGGCTGCTTATTGTAAGAACCGATGAAATATTTAATAAAAAATAAGTTAATTGAGTTGATTTGTTTATGATGGATTGTGCGTTTTATTTAATCATTTCACACCTTTAGAAAAAATAAAAACAAGAAAAACCCTTTAATTTTGATTGCACCGGAACCTTCACGACCGCACCGTTGCCTCAGACAATAATTCATGTCCAAATTCGCGAAGATATCTTTTCAAATTAAAAAGTTTTCCACACAAACACTTGATTCCGATTGTTCAGTTTGTATGGCAGCTATATTCCATAATGGTATGATAACAGCGGTTCCGACAAATAATAATATTCTTGGGGACAAAGGAGGTATGCAAAATTGCAGATAGATATCTCAAATCTAAGGGTCTAGCTCTAGGACCCATCCAAATCAGCAGCTGCGCATCACACTTTTACCCGTTTCCAGTATGCTGGTATGATCAAAATCCTGATCAGTCGGTACAATTTCAGGTTCTTTGCATTTACCGTACAAATGCTGGCGATTTCGTCTCTTACCTCAATCATATTTACATTTCCAATTGGCTAGATTCTGCCGAACCTCATTTGCTTACTATCCTAACGCCGATTTCGTCGCCCCAAGCGGTGACCCACCCGGAACAATATTCGATTTACTTGTTCTTTTGGAACTCCACTCAGAGAAGCTGTCCTTTATCTAGCAGGTAGTCGCCTTTAATGGTCCCAAGTTTATCTCTGTTGAGAAGCCAAGGTGCCCTAATGGGGCGCGTGCAGAGCCGGCCAGTGCAAAGATGGAATCTCAGCTTACAGCACAAAGTGCAAACCTTAACAAAAAATTTAAGTTGAGGTCAAAAATCCGTTAGAAGTTTTACAGGGCATGAAGGCCACAGGTTATTTAATATTACACCTCTCAGAAATACAAGAGTTACTCGCTTACGAAAAACTGCAATTACAACAGATAACGAAACAATGAGGGACGTTGTAGAGAGTTGATAAAGAGTACATTAGCCGAAATAAAAAATGTTAACAAAGAAGAAACACATGAACTTCGTCTTCGTCGAAGCTACAATTCCCTTCGCAAATAAAAATTAAAAAAAAAAATTTCCATACAAAAATTTAGTATTGATCGGTCAGTTTATTTGACTGACGAATGAATTTCTTTGATTTAGTTATAGAAAATACATATGTACATATATCGTCTGTTGTTGCAAAATTATGTTCATCAAATGCTTAACTCCTTTTGGTTTGCTCATTGCCCTGATCTATATCTTTTTGACCTCATTAAAATAGGAGTTTCACATTTACAACATGCTCAAAAAAATCTTAATCTAGCACTTAAAGAAATTTTTAATGAAAATATAATATTTATATAGAAATTTCCATCTAGAGTAACGCATTGGTTCTCCTTGTAATGGTTCCCCAACATTACGGCATCGGTTCGATAGTGTGAAGCTTCGAGGTTTGAAAATAGGTGTCTGTTTCAATTTAATTTCTATCCTTTATTGAAAGCGTTTTTGTTTTTTTTGAGAAACGGAATAGTCTTAAGGTCTGTTTTTGTTATCTGTTATCAAAAACATGCATATTTAATTTTTTCACACCTCATTCGATTTCATTTTATCGAGGCCACCAACTTAAATTTGCATTTACACGCATAATTATCTCGTGGGGACTTTCTGCAAAGGAGTATCATTATGTTGTTACGATCACGCCAAAATTCTGTAAATAAGTAAGTGACCACTTACCGTAACATTTATTAAGCCATTGCCTTGTAGTACGGTGATTTATCCTTCATGAAACAGTGTATTTTTCGAAACACTAAAATTGGTTTTCTATTATAACAAAATTAGAAGAAATAGCATTTTACTTCTAGACCAATTATTAAAACGATTGGATGAAATATCATGAACCTTTGATAGTATTCTTATCTATATATATAAAAGAAAGTTGATGTTAGTTACACCATTTATAACTCAAGAACGGCTGAACCGATTTGGTTGAAAATTGGTGAAGAGGTAGCTTAGAACCAGGGTAAGGACATAGGATACCTTTTATCTCTTTATGTCAAAATTTAATACAACTCATAAATACAAAAATTATATTTTAAATCATAAGCATTTGTTCAATATTCATGTTTGTCGGAATCATTTGAATATATGCGTACAATTTTAAACAGAGTCTTCTCATAAATAATACAATTGCTAAATATTTGGAATAGAAGAAAAGAACTGCAACCAAATACGCAGTGAAATAGATTATAACTAGCTCAGTATTCAGTCGTTGAGTATGTATTATACCACGTGCATCCCAAAAGACTGATGTCATAACCTTTCCCGCCGCCTTTTTGTTTTTCCACGCCTAAGAACCGGTTCATCAGGTTCATCATGTGGAGTCCACTACAATGACTGTCGATTGGACTCCAGTGGGAAATGATGGAGCTATGTTTCTATCACTGACGAAAAAATTTCGGCTTTATTCCGATTACAGAGCACTTAAACACTTCTCAGAATCAGTTATTCGTTGTTTTTGTTGGATTATGAACTTGCGAGGCACCTACTTTGCTCATTTCGCCTGTTTCCAGGTTAGCAAATATCTTCTCAACGGTGGATTTCGCTGAGCCCAAATTCAACAGTATTTTCCCCAAAAAGCCAAATGCTTTATGATCCATTTTTTTGTAAACTAACACAAGTTGCTTCACAAAATATTATTGGGTTGTCAAAAAAGTGTTGTGGTATTTTTATTGAATCAATTCGTGTGGCACCCATACATCGAGCTTCTTAGTGACTCTAAGCTTCTTCAAATGGTTTATAACGGTTTGATGACTACTATGCCGGTCTCTTTCGACCAATTCAGCGATTTTATCGCAATTTTCCACGACAGGTCTTCCGGAACGTGGCGGAAAACGTTGAAACCATCGTTGTGCGGTGGAAATGGAAACTGTATCGGGTCCATAAACTGCACAAATTTTATTGGCGGCTTGAGACGCATTTCTGCCTTTATCGTAGTTGTACTGTAAAATATGCCGTATTTTCTCTTTATTTTGCTCCATATTTGCGACGCTATAACTCACGAACGACTTAAAAGAAACGACAATCAATCAAACTCGTGTTAGCGCGTGAAATGGGCTTTCCAAAAAGGTATAGCATGACTCGATGCGACGAATAAAACTAGAACTATGCGCTTTCAGCGCCAACTAGCGAAAATACCGCAAGACTTTTTTGACAACCTAATATATCTCATTAACTAATAGTTATAATCCAACTAATAGAAATCATATATATAGATGGTAGTAGTATTATCTATGTATCAGCCACAGTGAAGCGTGGACGGGTCCTCTAGTATTATATATATATTAGGTTGTCAAATATCTCCCTTTCCTTTTAGTCTTTTGAATTTCACGGCTATGTACAAGTATAAAGCGCTACAGAGCTCGTATCTGGCAATACTATACATCTTTCAAGGTTTAGTTTGGATATTGCTTTCAAAAGTTATCGACGTGTAAACATGGAGTTCACTAACGCCGAAATTCGCACTATTTTTAAGTTTTCCTTCATTAAAGGTAAATCCGATAGTGAAACGTTCCGTGAGATTAGTGGTGTTTTGGGTGATGGTACTCTATCACTTCGACGATTCAGAGCGGGTGAAAAGGACACCATGGTTAAGCCAGCCGGAAGACCTGTCACGACGAATATCGATCAAATCATGGAAAACATCGAGTTGGACCGGCATGTGGCATCTCGTGACATCGCCCAAGAGATGGAAGTTAGTCACCAAACCATTTTAAGCCATCTGCAGAAGGCTGGATATACAAAAAAGCTTGATGTTTGGGTGCCGCATGATTTGACGCAAAACAACCTTCTGAACCGAGGCGTTGAGCCTGCAATTTGCTGCTGAAACGGAACGAACTCGACCTATTTATGAAGTGGATGGTGACTGGCCACGAAAAATGGATCACATGCGACAATATCAAGCGAAAACGGTTGTGGTCGAAGGCCGTTGAATCGTCCCAACAAGTGGCCAAGCCAGGATTGACGGCCAGGAAGGATTTTCTGTATGTTTGGTGGGATTGGAAGGGAATCGCCCCTATGGCCAGACGCTTAATTCTATTATCTACTGCGAACAAATGGACCGCTTGAAGCAGGCGATCGGCCAGAAGCGTCCAGAATTGGCCAACAGGAAGGGTGTAGTGTTCCACCAGGACAACGCCAGACCACACACTTCGTTGATGACTCTTTAGAAGCTATGGGAGCTCGGATAGGAGGTTTTATCACAAGTGATTACCACCTGTTCTTGTTAATAGCGAAGGCCATTGTTGGTGTAAAGTTGAACTCAAAAGAGGCTTGTGAAAAGCGGCTGTCCGTGTTCTTCGCAAATAAGGCGGGGGGCTTCTACGTGGGGGGTATTATGAAGTTGTCGTCTAGCTAGAAACAGATTATCGAACGAAACGGCGCATATTTGAACTAAATCCGATCACTGTAACACTTTTTATAAAGCATTGAATAAAGAGCAAAAAAGCGGAGGGGAGATATTTGACAACCTAATATATATGGTTGATAGATATTTGCTTAAAGGTTGAGAAAGACAGGGTTTTTTCTTATACGCCATCTCTCGGTCAGGAAAAGGACTTTTTCACATTGGCTTCAGGTGCGGAATATGAATTAATTTCATCTTAGGTTTCAACCACAAATCTGCTTAAATATAATTGAGGAACCAATGCCAGGATTTATAGGGCGGGAAAGTGTGTATCACTTTCAACAGCTGTGTGAATGCTCGCTCGAAAGCACCTAACGTGCAGCAGAATACAACAAACACACGCATGGTTAAATATCGGGATGTTGTGGCTGTGGCAGCGCAGAGGAGCGACAGAAAGCTTGTATAGGTATGTATGTTAGATATTGGCCACATTCGCTACAATGACGAACACACACTAACCTAAACCCCACATATTGTGGTATAACGTGCCGCGATGGCAACCATGGCAGCGAAACAAACGAGCGCAACAGTCGCAGGCAGCCGGCTTGATGGAACCGCAATCAACAACAGTACTTTGGAGACATTCAACGGAAACGGTTGTTTGCGAACGAAAGAAAAGTGACAGTGGAATAATCTTCGTCGTTGAACACGGACATGAAGGGGATCTTGACTCGTAAATTTTCGAACGCGAGTGTGTGAAAGCATGAATTAGTGTTTTCGAAAATCAATTAACAGCTGCTTGTTGAAAGTCACAATCCCATTTAATTACGGTGTAAGAGATTGCAATCAGTTAAAACTAATTCCCATTTGGCAATAAATGTTTGGAGAAAGAACGAGTTTATAGCAAATGATACGGTTCTAAAAGACCACTAAATTATTTATTCAGATTGTGATCAATAGTCGAGTGTTTTAAAAGTACAGTGGAACACTTTTAGGTGTTTTTTTTTTTTAATTTGCTAATGGTGTTCAATGAATATACGCATGTGAATGACTGAGTGATGTACCTAATTGTATTTAATTAATTTTTAAGAATTGAATAATAATAATCTTAGATCCAGAACCAAAGGCAACCTAAATTGATCGATATGAAACTGTAAGTATTATATCTAGCAATTTGTTTATAAGTTATTACATACAGAAAAAATAGTTGCCATCTTGCTTCACCACGATGTTTAAATTTTTACTTAAGTCGTCTGCATGAATCTAGGAGTGCAAAGTTGTGCTTAAGGGATGCACATTTTATTTGTGTTCTGACCGATCGAAACGAGGTTATATTGTCGAAACACATCCCTTGTGAGAAGTATTAGTGTCAACAAGCCAGCAGCATGGTCTGTGCGACGTCTTATTACAATATGTGTTTATACAAGTATGCCTGAGATGAAAATTTCATTTTATTGGGATAGGACATGGTTGAGATGGGATTACACCCATTTTGAACTGTGTTAAAAGATGAAATAAAGCCGAAGTCATTTATTAAATTTGATTTAAATAAATTGAATAAGTTGTGAGATATGAAATTTGATCCGAAAGATGCCAGTGGCTTTGTCAACTTTTTAAAGAATTATACCATGCACCATGTTTCAGCATTTTTTATAATGGTTACAATTTCACGTTATATTGCTTCGAGCACCACGATTCTACAAGTATCTCAAGCCGGAGATAATTTGGATATACAAACTGCCGCTAAATGAACTTTTGTTTTGAAAATAAATTTGAAAAACATTGCCTTCTCATCAAGTACTATGTATATAAACTAAACGTTGTTTTTTAGACATCTGGTTTTCAGGAAGAAATAAAATGCATTTAATTTAATGTTAAATCTTTATTATAATTATGAGGGTATGCCATTATATTTTAAAAATTATTCCGTGCAAGTGAGCGTTGCAGCAGGCTCGCATAAATTCCAATCGAGAGGCAAACATTTCGATCACTTTCTGCAGCAATTGCGGCCGTATGTCAATAGTTACGTGCCAAATATTCTCTTCCAAGGCGTCGATCGTCTCGGACATAAGTATCTTCGTAAAGAACTTCCACAACTTTACAAAAAATGATTTTTGAATTTTTGTAGAAATATGCACCAATGAATTCCTCTGCCCATAGAGCACATCAAACCGCGACTTTTTGAGGATGTAGAGGCGTATAAACAATGGATTGTGGATAATTATCACTCTCAATGCGACAATATCATTTATTAACGTACCCATACAACCCAAATTGAGCTTCATCATTGAACAAAAATGGTCATTATGAAATGCCAAATCGCATTGAGTATAAATCAAGTAACAGCTGTCAAAAAGACCAAATCCGAAAAAATATTTGCCTTGTTGAAAACTAAACGCCTAAAAAAACCCTGTAGTTAATAATTTCAAAATTAAAGGAAATACAATACAGCTTGGAATATTCATAAAGAACTCTTAAAAAATGTGTATCGATGTTGTTGCCAACTGATTTTCCAAAGCTAAGTCATTGAACATCATTTGCTGAGAAGTGTTTGTACATCTTTTCAAATTTTGTTGCAGAATGTAATTTCATTTTCTTATGCCTAGTATCAGGGTCTATGTGTTTAAGATACTTCAAAATGTGTTCACTAATCTAATTCGTCACAATGTTACTTGTTTAATCTTCGGCCTTTCTTTGATATTTTGCGGTGCTTTTGATTCTTGTCGGTCTTAATCCGCTGCGAGCCGCTTGATCATGTCGGAAAGTCACTCGCTTGTTTGAAATCTCGAAATCACCTGGTGAGTGTTGAATACCTTTCATTTGTGCAATTACATAAATATACTTGGGAGACTAATCTTGCATGAGATGGGGAGCTTGGGCAACTACAGCTGCGTGCAAGCATTTATGAACGTGTTTATTATTTCGCATCACAATATTTGTTATAGGTTATTGCATTTCCAAAAGAATTTCGTGTTCTACACGTTTTCTACAAAAATATTCGAACACACGTTTGTATGTTTGTAAATCGCAGTAAAAACATTAAATTGCAAGCCAATTTTATACTCAGCCGTCTATATATAGAGCAGTGTTTATAGTCGTAACCTGGAAGCCATCGCCGTGGAAACACACACGCACTCACACATACATACGACATATTGATGAACATCTGTGTTCTATTGGCTGTAAATTGTTGCTGAAATGTTTAAATTCATTAATCGTGTTTTTTAATAAATATCTATATACACATACATAAATAATTGGCAAATATTTTCGTAAAATATTGTGAGTAGGTGAAGATTTGTAGAACTAAAGAGTCATGAGATTTATGCATTCAATTAACGAATAGCTGCAGGAAATATGAATTTCCTAAAACTGCGCGTAGTAAAACAGTTGGCAGGTAGGCGCGTGTGATGAGTATATATAAAGGTTTTTATGTGCGTCTAAAACACATACACACGTTCACGTACGCAATTTTGTTTATTGGAGCTTCACGGCTTTTACATTTTATGTCATCATTTGCCTTAATGAAACATTAAATACGTTTGTTTGGACAATTAAATCGCTCTGATATACTAATTAGTTGTGCAGCAGAATCTTAAAGAGCACGAATTCGTGTACGTATAATGACATAAATACTTACAGAAACCATACACTATTTCTAAAACTTAAACGCGAGACTTACAGCCTCGCTAAATATACAATGCTGATAGCAGAAGGGTACGGCAAAGGTGCGGTAATATCGTCCCAGCAAATAAAGGTCTTAACTAATGAAACACCACCGGCTCTTGCCAAAAGGGTCACCTTCACACAGCACTTTAAACTTACCCTCGGCAGTAACGCTGAATGGAGTAGGCACGCTTGACCTAGTGCTAAGGGATAGCTCTATTAAGTGTAGGCTCGAAAGCATTGGAAGGCATCGGTGCAGGTGTCGCTGGAAGCATATAAAACCTTCCACATTTATAGAACGGCTTGCGATCAATTTCGAAGCAGAAGTCTTTGTCAACGCAATTATCGCATGGAAAGTAGAGCCATAGTCAGCGATAGTCCAGCGACACCTAAAGTGATCTCAGCTGATGATTATATCGCTATTGGACTGCCAGAGTAGCATATCAGTTCGCAATCAAGAGCACCTCATCTGGATGCCAGGTCACCCCCTGGATGCATGAAATGAACTGTCTGATGAGCTTCCCGCTCTGCAGTTATTCGAGGATTTCGGTAGTGCCAGGCAAAGAGAAAAATTCTGGTTACTTATGGCATACTGTGCTTTGATTCATTGTAACATAAGGGAAGACACAATGGACCTTAGTTTGCAATGCAAGCCTCATTTAATGTCTATCTGTTTTCTATCTAGCACGGTCTATCTCAAAGTAGACGCTCACATAGGTAGCTTGAGTCAATATCACTTGGAATTCGTTTGGCTCTACTAGCTTCATCTGTTTCCAATATCATACGAGTAGTGAAAAGCTTAACGTACTTTAAGTAGCTTTCGAATGGCTACCAATGCAACCGATATGTATGAGAGAATGTCCTTTCTTGGCTTGGAAACCACGATTCTCTTGAGAGGACTACTACTACTTATATTTCAGTCCAAGGACTCTTCTATAGGAAAGTTTGGCACATCTTCTTCTTAATTGGCGTACACACCGCTTACGCGATAATAACCGAGTTAACAACAGCGCGCCAGTCGTTTCTTCTTTTCGCTAGGTGGCGCCAATTGGATATTCCAAGCGAAGCCAGGTCCTTCTCCACTTGGTCCTTCCAACGGAGTGGAGGTCTTCCTCTTCTTCTACTTCCCCCGGCGGGTACTGCGTCGAATACTTTCAGAGCTGGAGTGTTTTCGTCCATCCGGACAACATGACCTAGCCAGCGAAGCCGCTGTCTTTTTATTCGCTGAACTATGTCAATGTCGTCGTATATCTCGTACAGCTCATAGTTCCATCGAATGCGATATTCGCCGTGGCCAACGCGCAAAGGACCATAAATCTTTCGTAGAACCTTTCTCTCGAAAACTCGCAAAGTCGACTCATCCGTTGTTGACATCGTCCAAGCCTGTGCACCATATAGCAGGACGGGAATTATGAGTGACTTATAGAGTTTGGTTTTTGTTCGTCGAGAGAGGACTTTACTTTTCAATTGCCTACTCAGTCCAAAGGAGCACCTCTTGGCCAGCAGCTGTACACTCTTATAAAAGATTGTACCTGCTCGATTAAGTACTGCAGCCCGAATTATTTCCCCTGTCCCACGACAGGGAGCCGCCTTGTCTGAAACTTCGTTTGGTATCGAACGGCTCGTAGAGGTCCATCCCGGTTCCCGTATTAGTTTTTCGGGGATACCAAATTCAGACAGCGCGGCATAAAGGCAGCTCCTTTGCGTGCTGTCGAAAGCAGCTTTGACGAAGAGGTAGTGTGTGCCGATTCTCCTTTCACGGGTCTTTTCCAAGATTTGGCGCATGGTGAATATCTGGTCGGTTGTTGATTTGCCAGGTCTAAAGCCACACTGATAAGGTCCAATCAGTTTGTTGACGGTGGGCTTTAATCTTTCACACAATACGTTCGATAGAACCTTATATGCGATGTTGAGGAGGCTTATTCCATGGTAGTTGGCGCAGATTGTGGGGTCTCCTTTTTTAAGGATTGGGCACAGCACAGTTAAATTCCAATCGTTGGGCATGCTTTCGTCCGACCATATTTTGCAAAGAAGCTGATATATGCTCCTTATCAGTTCTTCGCCGCCGTGTTTGAATAGCTCGGCGGCAATCCATCGGCCCCCGCCGCTTTGTTGTTCTTCAGGCGGGTAATTGATATTCGAACTTCTTCCTGGTCGGGCAATGGAACGTCTGCTCCATCGTCTTCAACTGGGGAATCGGGTTCGCCTTCTCCTTGCGTTGTGCGTTCACTGCCATTCAGCAGGCTGGAGAAATGTTCCCTCCATAATTTAAGTATGCTCTGGGCATCGCTGACTAGATTACCTTTGAGGGTTCTACAAGAGTATGCTCCGGTCTTGAAACCTTCTGTAAGTCGCCACATTTTTTCGTAGAATTTTCCCTGGCGACCAGCTTATCAAGCTCTTCATACTCACGCATTTCGGCCTCTTTCTTTTTCTTTCTGCAAAAGCGTCTCGCTTTCCTCTTAAACTCTCGGTATCTATCCCATCCCGCACGTGTTGTGGTCGATCGTAACGTTGCGCGGTAGGCAGCCTGTTTTCTTTCCGCTGCGATACGGCAATCCTCGTCGTACCAGCTGTTCTTTTGCACTTTCCGAAAACCAATGGTTTCGGTAGGAGCTGAACGTAAGGAATTTGAAATGCCGTTCCACAGTTCCCTTATACCGAGTTGTTGACGAGTGCTCTCAGAGAGCAGCAGTGCAAGCTGAGTAGAAAATCGTTCGGCTGTCTGTTGTGATTGCAGCTTTTCGACGTCGATCCTTCCTTGTGTTTGTTGGCGTGCGTTTTTTGATGCACAGAGGCGGGTGCGAATCTTGGCTGCAACAACATAGTGGTCCGAGTCGATGTTAGGACCTCGGAGCGTACGCACATCTAAAACACTGGAGCCGTGTCTTCCATCTATCACAACATAATCGATTTTGACATCGTGGCGGGGGCAGCTCTCATAAGTGCGCTCCAAGCCCTCATAAAAGGTATCTTTGGTCACATCGTCCTTCTCTTCCGTCGAAGCGTGGGCGCAAATCAGCGATATGTTGAAGAATGGAGTCTCTCTCCCACCACGAATCCCACACCAAACTTGCGCTCCTTTATATGGCCACTGTAGTAAATGCCACAAGGACCTACTCGTCTCTGTCCTTGTCCCGTCCATCGCATTTCTTGGACGGCGGTGATGTCAGCCTTTATTTTCACGAGGGCATCAACCAGCTGGGCAGCGGCACCTTCCCAATTAAGGAACCGGACATTCCAGGTGCATGCCCTTATTTCGTCGTCGTCGTCGTCATCAAAAGGGGGTGTCTCATCCAATTCTGATTGTTAATTTTCATTGGGGGTGTTTTTTTACGCGGCGGGTCCCAAATCCAGCGTACAACCCTTTGTAGGGGATATTTCGCTTTTTAACTTTAGCTCGCCTTCAAACGCATGTTCTTAGGCTAACCAGAGGATACTTGGTCAAAGACCAGAAGTCGTGAGCTGCTTGAGTCATATGTAAAAGAATCGTTTCTGGCCACTCCCAAGCGAATGGCGATCAGAGCACTTTCCTCACTTGCGTGAACTTCTACACATGACTGCATCCTGGCACATATGTACATATATCTATAAGACACACATTTTCATTAACGCAGCTAGGATATTGGTCTCATATGTACAGCTAGTATAAGAGTATCATATCTACATATTCACCAACCCCATAAAGAACATTATTTTTTTATCAAACCTTCCAAAATTTAGAGAATATATATTTTGTCCTCAAAAGGTGATAGTCATGGTTAGTTGGCAGGTTTCCCATCATTAAATACAGTCACGTCATTCTTAATTTATAATGCGATATAAGCAACTCACTTTTATTAGGCACCTGGAGATAACTATTGAATAAATTAGACTAAAATAATGCTCAGCGGACGATTTGCCTAGCCCTTAGGCGATGGCAGTGGCAATTTGTGGACAGCTTAGGTCGTTGTACATTATTTGTGGCCTACCGATTTTCGAAAATGTCTTTAACGACTGAAGCAAATTTGCTTGTCGACGCAAGAGGTAGCTGTCAAGAGCTTTCTCCTGTTGCTTACAACTATATCAAGATTGTGGGATCAGAAGTGTGCCTATAAATACCAAGAAGGTAGTTATTGTTTGAAATCTTTGAAATAATAGAAATTTGTTAGTCAAGTTCATTGATTGCGCCGTAACGTCATCAATTTCGTAACAATGAGTTTCAAAAACACATATTACCTCAACCGCTAATGCTAGGAGAAAGTGACAAAAAAAAAAAAGTGTTTATTTTCTTCAGTTATAGCTAAAATTAACATCAAAGTCCATTAACTATTGGAGAGCAATAAAATCGGGATATTTTGTGGGGTAAATGCAATTAATAACGTGCAGATACGACTTTTTTGAACAGAGTGTGCAAACTTTTAAGACGGTATATAAAAGTCAAAAAACTTTGCAGAGAAAACATTTTCCTTTTTTATTTGATTAGTTTTGTTTAATTTGTGACTTCACAACAATTTTTAAATTAGATTTTAAATTCATCATATAAAAGATCTGCCAGCCTATTGAAGGAGAAAGAAAACTTTACAATCATAAATTATGATTGGAGGAATAGTAAAAATAAAATTTCGTTTTCTACACCTCTGTAGGGTCAAAGAGTTTTGATAGTCATACGGTTGTCAAAATTGTTTGCTATTGTTTGAAACAAGACCTAGATGTTTATGCATCAGTTTCTATGACGACTATATGTTATAGTTATCCGATCACAACAATTTCTTCATAGATTACCTCATTGCCTTTGATAATAATCCGTGACAAGTTTCGGGATGACATCTCGTCAAATGAAATAGCTTTCCAAGCACTTGATTCCGATCGTTCAGTTTGTCTGGCAGTTATATGATGTAGTATGATCCAATATTGGCTTTCCGACAAATGAGCTCCTTAGTCCAAAATTTCAGGTCGCTATCTCAAAAAAAACTAGTTCACTTATATACAGACGGACGGACGTTGATCATTGAAATATAGGTATCTATAGTTTATAGGGCCTCCGACATTTCCTTTTGGGTGTTACAAACATAATATATTCTGTTCAAGGTGTAAAAGTACTTATTCTCATTATACTTATATGTATGTATATAGGGTTAACCAAGTCTTTATAACTTAATTATATACCATAGTGTCCTTTCCGTTTTAGACAATCTACTTGCTTACTCACCGCAACCTAAAGTCTTTTAAATTTTCAATGAAACTCGAAGTACTTGCTTTCTTCAAGAATCTCAAAGAAATGGACCGTGCATAAATGTTTGCACGAAATATATATTATAGTTTCCTACAAACCTTTTCACAAATGTTCTATAAACATTTTTGATAAACTTCGCGACATTAAATAATGTTTAAACACAATGAACAAAACGAAAAACACTTTTTAAAGTCAATCTTTTCTCCTAATTTTTTCGTAAAAATTTAACAAGTTCCCCATTTTAAGTAGATGGAGATCTAGTATTTAATTTTGTTTCAGATTTCATGAGTTTCCAGAATACTTCTCGCGTTTTTGTATGAATAAGTTTTATAACTGTTTCAATAAAACTTGAAACTAATAAATTTGATTCCTTTTTCTATACTACCAGAATACATAGATTTGCAAAGTTTGGCATTTTTAAGGATATAGGCTGACCAAACCTCTAAAGTAGCTGCCTTTACTGGATGAAGCAAAATTAAAATTTTTTGCTTGTTTTCCATTCCCTATTTGGGGCCTAATATTGTTGGGGTAAACTTCGCATATCCTACCAAAATAAGGCATAGAAATCAAGCCTGAAAAGCTTATACACAATCAATGTCACCTTGCTTTAACACCACCCGTTCAGAGAAATTTTATTGCAGAAGCTAAATATATTTGGGGTACTCACAACGAAAAATCATAAAATCATAAATTTTTATACTAGTTACTAAAATAACTTTATGCAAATACAACTCTGAACGCTATGTTTTCAGATCGTTATAACTTATAGCTTTATCCATCGTCTGTTTCGGTTGGTTTGAAAAGATATGGCTCAGTGATTGTTCTGGCACAAACGGCGGACAAGAGGTCGCTTCTCAGTCGTGCAATGGCGTGGTCTGTACGCCACTTTGATTCTCCACTGTACAGTGTGAAAATTGCCGGAGTTGGATAGATGACAGTGGTCAATAAAATATAAGGTTATTCAACTAAATGTGCGATAACTGTTTAAAGCATAATATCAGAAAAGCCAACCATAAATATAAGGATAAAGTAGAAAATTCTCATAAGGATCTATTCGAAACTGCACTATGACATTATTATTAAGACCACGTTCTTGGAAGAAATTTTTACCGATTTGTACCTGCCTGCAGCCATTCTCCATTGAACATTGTTTAATGAAGGTTCAAAATCAGAAATACATACATACGTCAATAATTGCCTTTTATATGTGGCAACATTTCTTAAATGTTTTTCTTTATTTTTCTTCTTCTTCTCTACTACCGATACCAGTATCTTTTACGGTGGGGCCCCCATTTGTTTGCAGCGTTGTCTTGCTAGTGCAGGATAAGTGAATAACAGATACTCTGTTGTTTTCATGCGCTTTGTTTTTGATATTTTCTCTAGTCATCTCGATCTGTAAGCCGAATTTTGCAGGCGGCTGCCACTACCAGACGTTGACTTTTTATTTTTCCCTACCTTTTTTGTCATTTTTGTGTATTTTTGTCCTAGGAATGTCACATTTCTTAAAATGAAATTGAAATTTTCTTGAAGCAAGACACAAAGTTTGCTCGTTATATTTTTGAAAACTTAGAAATTCATTTTTAAGTACTAAAATCAAGTAAATTATAGAAGCTTTGAGTTTTTCATCTTTTGTTAAAGTCCTTTGAAAAAGCTGGGATAGAAAAATTTTATCTTTACTCTTTACAACCACAAAATGTCATCTTGACGAGATTCATTGTAAGTTTTTAAATAAAAAACTACTCAAAAAATCTTTACCAAACTAAACTTAAATTATTACAGTGAGACGAAAAAGATAAATGAGAATTGTTTAAAAACTCCCCCAGTCCCTCCACCAACCCACCCCATCTACACGTTTTCAGAGTAGCTCTCATAATCGTTTCTGCCAGCAATAACACAAATGTTCAGACTATTGTTGCCCTCATTACGCATCAATGTAACACCTCGCTCTAGCGCGCGAGGCTTCAATCGAAATGTGTTTTGTAAAACTTTTTAATAGCTAATAAAATAGAAGCTAAAGCGCCCCAAGTGATTGCCGTAAAATGTGTAAAGATACTCATAAAAGCGCATAACTACACACGCCCGCGAAGACTAGATACGAAATGGCATAAAGGAATAAATTTCTTTGCCGGAAGCACTTGAGTATTCTCCGAGCAATATTTTGTGCTGTGACCCAACAACAAATATTTGTGCTTTTATTAGACTTGTCTAAGAACTTAAAATGCAATTTCATCGATTTAAGTTACGACCTACGAACAAGAAACAATCCATTGGCGCGCAGCAACAGCGTAACAGAAAGCAAACAAAAACAAAAACAAATATGGCATTAATAGTGGGAAAACATAATAAATGGGAAAACAAATTTGCAATACAAAGTGCTCAAGTTTGAAGAGATCAAAATTGTAACATTTATTTACGGAACAGCAGCCAGCGGCACAAACTTAGCCATCTGAAGTGGATGGAACTATGCAGTAATGCCAGATGTCAAAGTGCTGCTCAATTGGGTTATTTCGCCTCTGAATTTATCTTGATCGCACAATTTGCGCACTTATTGCCAATTTTATTCAATGTCATAATATTAACGTACTGATGAATTATGCCTCTCGCCCTTCGCCTTTCCAATGAACCCGCATACAATACTTCTAGATGCGTGCAATGGACTTTGAAAGCCGTGAACTGTTGTTGAGAGATCGAGAGATATAGCCTTGTTATTAACTCAGTGCGGGTGCGTGTCGGGTTGAGTCCATGTTGCTGTGTTTGATATCATTTTAAATAAAATTGCGTAATTTTTTTTTTTGTTTTTGAACTATAATTTCAAGACCACTCACAAGGGCAGTTTCTTAGGTTATTAACTTTTCAGTTTAATGCTAAAAATATGTTTTTTTAAGTTTTTGTTTTCGCTGTAACCATTTTAAGCGAGCGCATCCTTTCATGGTTAGCGGCATCTGCAAGCGCCAAGTGATGGCGCTTCTCCGCCTTACCCGCCCTGATGAGAACTTTCTATTTCCTGACCATCGTAGTAGCAGCTGAACTGACTTGTCCTCACAGCAGACGATTCTTTATCATTTCTGAAGCACCGTAACTGGTACTGATGTTTACCTTGGCTAACGCGCAAGTTCGCTGAACATTCGCTGAAGTCCTAAATAGCATAGTTGGAAGCTGTAGGATCTAATTATATGTAGTGGGCCAAAGTGGCACTTCTAGTCGAGATGTACTTATTCTGTGTGTTGGCTTCTTTGCTTTCGGTTTTGGGGCAGGTTAAAACCAACTGACGAGTTCCGAATGATTATTTGAAGACAAGAAAGTTTCATAATGTAGCTGTTTACCCAACTCCCTTATGTTTCCATTATTTAACTAATCCAGAGAAATAATTCAATTTCTTCACTGAGTCAGTAGAACTCATATTTGGCAGAAATTAAACCTCTGCCATTGCCATAATCTCTTGAATCATTTGATGCTCCTCATGCTTTAGTGAGCTCAAAATTTCTCACAAAAAGTAATATTGAATTTAAGTCCAGCTATAAGTCTACATTGACGAAGAAAGAAACTATGATTTATTTATATTTCTTTCAAAGGACTCAATCTCAAGATGGGTGCCAACAAACACAAGAAATATATAATGTAAAATCCGAAAAGTAGTTACAGTTTTCAAGCCAATTCTTTCATGTATTGCTACACTGAATCATTTAGATATTTTCAAACATGCTTCAACTTGATATACAATTTTTTCATGTTCTACTCGCTTTACTCTGGCTACTCTTATACTACCAAAAATATAGTATGCTGCCTTAGCAAAAACAGATTTGCTCTTTCTCTTCCAGTGGTGTCCCATAAATATATGTATATGGATTTGTTAAATAAGAAGCTTAAAATCGGAAATGACTATCTGTCTCATTTATCTGCTTCCCCTTCCTTGAAAGTGAAACTCGAAGTTTAAGTGAGCAAAGTTACAATTAATTTGGTGGTGCAAGCAATTGCGCTCGGCTATGGTTTTGTTGATAGTAACTGCTTTATCTACAACTTTCGCTGGGGGCCGATGCAAAAGGCGATAGTGATGTCGAAATTTTTAATGATTTTTGTAATCAAAATGCCAACTAGGCAAACAGAAAATGCAGCAGGTGAATACGACAACCGCTTCGGCGATGTTCTACTCTATTATCACTGAGCAAATATCTTTTATCTTTGTTTCTCATTATCAATAGTAAGCTACACTTATTAACATGATATGATAAACTGTGTAGAAGGGACCACAGGCGCGCACGGTTGATTTCAGGAGGGTATATTGTGTGTAAGGGGTTTGTGTCTCACATTCCAATAAACTAGATTATGTTAACCAGTAAATCTCTGAAAAAATCATATTAATAAACTGATTAATTAAGGGTGGTTGGAGAAATAGTTTTCTAATATAATTAAATGGCTTTTCTGAGAAGCTTTTGCAAGTTTATGCCTAGGGATCACTATTAGAAAACAATAATCATATTGAGTAGTCGAAAAAGTCTTTTCGTTTACCATACATCTTCTACTTGTATAGTGTTGGAAAGGTGAGAGTTTAAGTTTCATTTAACGGAAAAGCAATTAAATTCGGGGAAGTTGAAAAAAGTTACAGCTGTTCAAAAGTGATGTGAAAATAATGAAGAAATTCGTTATATTTTGAAATTTAAAAAAGGGAAAATGCCACACGAGCTACCAATGAAATTTGTGAAGTTTACGGAGACGATGCTGTATCAGTTCGTGTAGCACAGCAATGGTGCACTCGCTTCCGTTCTGGAAATTTCGAAATTTCGATTTACACTGATGAAAGTTCTACATTGATGGAATAATGTCTCTATGGTACATTTTGCTTAAAACGATTATTATAAATATAAAAAAATAAATTGAAATTTGATTAGAAATACGAAAAAGATTATTTCGACTACCTAATAGGCATACCCACTATTTTATACCGGTTGACAAAGCTTAAATAAGCAGTTCATAGGTTAAACCCATTATGGCGTCTTGGCCACTTTTTAGAAACCATTCTACTAAACCACAGATGAACAGCAATTTCATAGGAAAAGGTTGGGCTAGATTAGGTTCGATAGCTGATCTAGAGATCGCACTTTGGCTACTATATGTAGTCCGTTGTGAAGCCATAAAAAACGGAACTCCTGCAAATAATGAATAATGTGTTTGAGGTTCGATTCAATTCTAAAACAGCTAAGAGCTGTTTTCTGGTCTGCTTTCGAAGATGTTACTGAAAGCTCCGTCAATACTTAGAATTGTCCCAGCATAGAATTATTTGAACCTTATGGCTTCCTCTGCCCATTGACCTACCTTTAGAATAACTATTCACCAATCTATCAGACTCTCAAACCTTCTCAGTAAGGAAGTAGAATGACTGATAGATGTAAAGTCCTTCGCCGTGACGTGGTAGCTCTTACAAGTCTTTGGGATGAAGATAACTCAGACTCATCTCAAAAAAAAAAAAAAACTTTAGCAAAAATTTGTAGATCTTCCTGACATTTCAAAAATAATTACGTGTTTCTCGATATCGCACGTTAACGTAAAGTAGCAGCCTTAAACTAGTTACAAATGGTCTATGTTTTTAAGATAAAGAAATGAAAGAAACTTTGCTGGGATTTCAATTTGAGGGCCGAGTTATATACATACATTGTATGTATGTATGTATTCAATATGGATAACTTTCTGCAGGGATTTAGTGTAGTGTTAACACTTAATACGCCGCTTTAGTGTTGGTGTTGATTTCAGCTATTGTTGACATACATACATATGCATATACATATAACTGTAGACGAACTAAGGGCAGCACCCCAGTCACTCGCCTTATCTGTCTTAATCGTGTGTGCGTTCCTTATCACGACATCAGCGGCATGTGTGTTTGTTATTGCATGGCACGTAACGCCGTAAAATTCAATTTTCAATAATCAGAGTTCTACTTGACGTTCCGACACCTTTCCACCTTCGCTTCACACGAACGAACACCTTCGCTGGCGAACAGTTTATTGACGCGACGCTTCCGAGCGAGTTCAACCGCAAAGTATTTGATCTCAATTCGCAATTAATGAAATCGAAAATTCGTTGAAGTGAAACTCGAGAAGCACAAACGGAAAACAATCAAGAACAAAAAACTCACATAAAGAAATTAAAAGCGCGAGTGTTTGATATTCCAGTGAAAATGAGATTTGGCATTAATTTGCTGAGGATTATCACTGATTGCAGAGGATAAATTGCGGCAACACGACGCACATTTTGTGTGAGTGTGTGCGTATTGTGTGAATTAATTGCGAGATTTCAGGAGAGATAGCAGTGAATCGCCCACAAGAACTAACGGCAACCGAGATAAAAGGTGGGCGCATCAAGCGATGGTGTCACTTCGCCGTGATTGCAGACCTGACGTTATAGCGCGCTTAGTAATTTCTAAATAAGACACCAGGACAGCATCGTGCAGTTAGAGGTGAGCGCCAAATGTAACGGTTTCTACAGCTTAAATTCGAAACGCCTTAATTCTTCAATTGTAAAAAATGATCTGAAAGTGTGCGGGTGTTAAACTCTGTGACATAACGGCAGTTGGGCGCGCATTTCCGCTGAAGCATTGGTTTCACAGCAGACTTTGTGGCCACTCCAAAGCACACACACACACAAATAGGTACTCAAAAGACTGCTCCTATGTGTGTTTGGGCTTAATCATTGATAATTGGAATTTACAGCCGCGTGTATTGTCGCTTGAATATGTGTTAGTGTGCGTGTGTGTGTGTAGAAGGTGTAGTAAATAAACACTGGTTTGCACTTCTATGAATGGACAAAGGCAGTAAAGAGAATTTTCAGAAATCAGCTTTTGGTAGCGCGAAGCATTAATTGACTGATAAATGCAGCAATCAAGCACGCGCTGATAGGACGGTTGTAAATATGACAAGCGAGCTGGGAGTGTAGAGTAATTTATAATGAAGTGTTAAAAAACTAAAGTTAATAATTCGGTATGTAATTCGGCAGTCTTCAAGGTCAGTTGCTAAGAAAGCGCTTCATATACATAAATAACTCGTGTAAAAATAGCAAGCGTCCCAATTGGTGACTCATAAATTAACAAATCAATCTTCTATAGAACACTTGCGAATGCTTAAATAAACAAAGTACTCTCGGGTTGAGCGTTTTTCAATCAAATAAGTAAGCGCATACCTTAAGAGCCGTCCATTGATCTAAAAGGCGATTGCTTGGTAAACACTAAGGTTATAAAAGTTGCTTAAAATATTTTTTACATACTTGTACATACCCTTCACCATTGAAAAAATTTCCCTTTAAGAAAGCAAAATGCTATATTGATTCATTGGCATATTAGCCTTGTCTTAAACTATAGATCATCCAAATTCCAAGAAATTTTTCGTCAAATAGAAAAATTTTCCATACAAGCACTTGATTCCGATGATACGCAATAGTGGTCCGATACCGGTGATTTCGCCTTATGAGCAGCTTCTTGAGGATAGAAGAGTGAGTTTTTATTTTATATACATAGATAACTCAAAAACTGAGGGACTACACTGCGTACTACGCACAAACGAACGGACAGACATCGGACATGGCTAAGTTGACTAAGTTCGTTAGTTGATTATTTGCGTATATAATTTATAGGATCTGCGGCACTTTCTTCAGAGTGTTACTAATTCCATGGCAAAATTAATATACAATTTTCAGGGTATAAAAACATATAAGACCAAATCTGTCAAAGGGTTCACACGAAACTGTTAAAACAAACTAAGAATTACACTTGTTTTATTCAAGTATTTAACATTTACTAATCATATAATGTAACAGTGTAGTGAGTATAGTTTAAGGTCTGAGGCACTCGTCACGTTTTTCAAAAACTTTCCCATTTCTTTCGCTAATTTCAATTGGTTCTTCAAATTGAAGGGTTAAAAAACAATTAATAGCTTAGTAATTTAACTTCCAAACAAATAAGTCTGTAAATACTTAAGTTATGGAATTGACGCACATTGTTGTAAATTTAATAACGTTCTCTTGTGAAATTAAATTTAATAATCAGGTCGCCGCCCTATCGTCTGTTGTATTGTGCCCCATCTAATGTTACATCACGTGGACAATTTTTACTCTCAACGATAAGTAAAAGTTACATATAAATATGTTCGAGATTCCAAAAGATTTCTCAAAATATTGCATGGAAATTTATTTTATTGAGAAAAGTGCGCATTTCTAGCAAGTCTAAGGGGTTATAAAATCGTCCTTAATTTCCGAACTTTTCCAAAATATCTCGGAAACTAGTCAATGGCAAATAGTTGCATATAAAAGTAATTGTAATAAAAAACTTATGTAAATTATTAAAAAAAGCAAATGCGCATTTAATTTGGCCCACAGTATCTTATCATTAGGAGCGTGGGTCATAAAATAATTTCGTATATATTTTTCGGGTTTATTGTCTGCTACCATTAAAATAAAGTTCAAAGCAAACATGTGGCAATTTAACCAGACAACCACACAACCCCAAAAAATTTGTTGAGCCTTAGCTAGATACTCGGAAACACTCTTGAGCATGTGCTCTGTGCTGTCAAAAAAAAAAAATATTTAAATATGAAAACAATTAAAAATAAGGGTGAGCTAAATTTGTTAGAACCGAACTCTTTCTTCTTATTTATTAGAAATTATATTATAGAAAATTATATGAGTTGTGATAAAATATATGCTCTAAGTGGGGATCTATTACGATCTATTGTTATATTTCGCCTCTTCTAGAGATATGATTAGGTTCAGCGACCCATTAGAACTCCGAGACTGGGAATTTTGGCCCTAGCATAGAGACATGGGTAGCATCTTGACCCATAGCAGATTTGAGGAACATCAAGAGTTGTCAATACAAAAACACATTTTGCATGTCTAAATAGTGTAGCAAAAAGCGAACTCACTTCTCTTTCATTTATATAGCCTGATTTGGTTACATGTTTTTGTATCTCTGAGCGATAAAGTGTGTTTCTATCGGCACTTTTATCAAAATATTTATACATAAAAAGTACGTGTTACGTTGTTTGTCCGCGATGGAACCAATTTTAGTAAAATGTAGCACACATAAATAAAGAGTACAGTGAAAGCTCTCTTAAATGGACGCCCTATTAAGCGGTCCTCTCCATTAATTTTGCACATTGTTGATGTTAATTAAGTACACTCTATTTAGCGGAAAACTCTATTAACTGGACAGAAACGCTGGTAACCATACACTGAGAAATCGGCCTTAAATTCGTTATTTTTTCCAATAAAATTTATTTGTATGAAAATATTAAAAAAATTAAACTCAAGTACAATCCCTTGGATTCTTATACCAACAAAAACGTTTTCGCCTTTATTCGTAAATAAAATGTTCACTGTATTGAATAGTTTATTATATTAATAATAGTATACGAGTAAACAGGCTGCCTACCTCGCAACGTTACGATCGACCACAACACGTGCGGGATGGGATAGATACCGAGAGTTGAAGAGGGAAGCGAGACGCATTTGTAGACAGAAAAAGAAAGAGGCCGAAATGCGTGAGTACGAACAGCTTGATAAGCTGGCCGACAGGGGTAATGCTCGAAAATTCTACGAAAAGATGCGGCGGCTTACAGAAGGTTTCAAGACCGGAGCATACTCTTGTAGAACCCCCCAAGGTGATCTAGCCACCGATGCCCAGAGCATACTTAAATTATGGAGGGAACACTTCTCCAGCCTGCTGGATGGCAGTGAACACACAACACCAGGAGAAAACGAACCCGATACCCCAATCGATGACGATGGAGCAGATGTTCCATTGCCCGACCATGACGAAGTTCGAATAGCAATTGCCCGTCTGAAAAACAACAAAGCGGCAGGGGCCGACGGATTGCCGGCCGAGCTATTCAAACACGGCGGCGAAGAGCTGATAAGGTGCATGCATCAGCTTCTTTGTAAAATATGGTCGGACGAAAGTATGCCCAACGATTGGAATTTAAGTGTGCTGTGCCCAATCCATAAAAAGGAGACCCCACAATCTGCGCCAACTACCGTGGGATTAGCCTCCTCAACATCGCATATAAGGTTCTGTCGAGCGTATTGTGTGAAAGATTAAAGCCCACCGTCAACAAACTGATTGGACCTTATCAGTGTGGCTTTAGACCTGGTAAATCAACCACCGACCAGATATTCACTATGCGCCAAATCTTGGAAAAGACCCGTGAAAGGAGAATCGACACTCACCACCTATTCGTCGATTTCAAAGCTGCTTTCGACAGCACGAAAAGGAGCTGCCTCTATGCCGCGATGTCTGAATTTGGTATCCCCGCAAAACTAATACGGCTGTGTAAACTGACGCTGAGCAACACTCAAAGCTCCGTCAGGATCGGGAAGGACCTCTCCGAGCCGTTCGATACCAAACGAGGTTTCAGACAAGGCGACTCCCTATCGTGCGACTTTTTCAACCTGCTTCTGGAGAAAATAGTTCGAGCTGCAGAACTCAACAGAGAAGGTACCATCTTCTATAAGAGTGTACAACTGCTGGCGTATGCCGATGATATTGATATCATCGGCCTCAACACCCGCGCCGTTAGTTCTGCTTTCTCCAGACTGGATAAGGAAGCAAAAGAAATGGGTCTGGCAGTGAACGAGGGCAAGACGAAATATCTCCTGTCATCAAACAAACAGTCGTCGCACTCGCGACTTGGCACTCACGTCACTGTTGACAGTCATAACTTTGAAGTTGTAGATAATTTCGTCTATCTAGGAACCAGCATTTACACCACCAATAATGTCAGCCTGGAAATCCAACGCAGGATTACTCTTGCCAACAGGTGCTACTTCGGACTGAGTAGGCAATTGAAAAGTAAAGTCCTCTCTCGACGAACAAAAACCAAACTCTATAAGTCGCTCATTATACCCGTCCTGCTATATGGTGCAGAGGCTTGGACGATGACAACAACCGATGAGTCGACGTTGCGAGTTTTCGAGAGAAAAGTTCTGCGAAAGATTTATGGTCCTTTGCGCGTTGGCCACGGCGAATATCGCATTCGATGGAACGATGAGCTGTACGAGATATACGACGACATTGACATAGTTCAGCGAATTAAAAGACAGCGGCTACGCTGGCTAGGTCATGTTGTCCGGATGGATGAAAACGCTCCAGCTCTGAAAGTATTCGACGCAGTACCCGCCGCGGGAAGCAGAGGAAGAGGAAGACCTCCACTCCGTTGGAAGGACCAAGTGGAGAGGGACCTGGCTTCGCTTGGAATATCCAATTGGCGCCACGTAGCGAAGAGAAGAAACGACTGGCGCGCTGTTGTTGACTCGGCTATAATCGCATAAGCGGTGTCTACGCCAGTAAAGAAGAAGAAGATACGAGTAAAATGTATACCGCAACAAGGCGTGGCCGGATTCCCTAGTATTCTTGTAAAAACAAGAACAAATTATTTCCAGTTCACTATAATACGTAATTAAAATTAAAAAGACTATAATAATTAAAGTGCTACAACTGTTACCAAACCACTTATTTTAGAATATGCTAGTTTAAGGGATTTAAGAGTCTGTTCAATTGCCACTTTCTAAATTTAGGTGAATCGCGAATAAGTATATTATATGTGAAGGTTGTGATGGGGTAAAAATCGCCTTCTTGTATTTATACAAATTTGACTGGCTTCCCAGAACCCATTCGCGCTGATTTACTACGATTTTTGTTTATTTGGTATATAAAACTCTTACTTTCACAAGTTTTTGATTAGGAAATTTCATGCAAATTTAAAATAAACACTGATAAGCGACCTGCTACTCACAAACATATCTACTCGCTTACTTGCATTCTTATTTATAGACAGGTTACCTAAGTACGTTGCGAGTACCAGCCTAACATTTATAACTGCTTATTTGATTAAATTCAAAATTTTCATTTTCAAGCTGTTTTATCTACTGATTATAGGAAGTTCAAGTGTTTAATTACAGATGTTTGTGAGAATATGCCTTATACAACCAAAAATCGGTGGTGGATAATTATCGCATTGAACTTGAAACTAAAAGAGTACCGAGTTGTCAGTTTAAAAGTACTTTGTAATTTTTTGCTTTCCGATACCAAATATGGAAGTATTTAGACGATATTGTAACTGCCAGCGTGCTCTTAACGTTGGTATATGTACCTAAATATATATAATATTATCTTTAACTCCAGTTTAAGCGTAGTACTTGTATAGTGAGACAAATACAAAACAAATATGATTTTTCCAGAAATCATCCGAATCGGCCCATACATAATGTATGACCTATCGGTTTTCAGCTTAGCTCATAACCTTCGAACATGTGCAAGCAAATAAAAAATTTCGCAATAATTATCATTAAGGATGGATCAAATTCCTATTCTTGTCTTTCTTCAAAATATATACATGTGTGTATATCAATTATAATTATAATTACGAGTATTATAATTAAAAAGGATAAATATTAATGGTTTTCCTTGTTATGAAAAACTTAGGACTTCCCGGTATTCCCGCCTTTAATAAAACGCTTTCAGAAACGCATTATGTCGATGGAACTCTTTATACTACTATGAGCAAAAAATAGTAAGACTTTTTTATAATTTTGAAATTCGTAATGTATTCTTAAAAATCTATGTTGTCCCCCTCAAAGTAATCTCCTTTGGGCCTTATACACTTGTGTCAACGTTCTTCCTATCCTCGATACAATTGTTAAAGTTAATTTCCGGAATAGGCTTCAACGATCCCAGTGATTCAAGTTTAAGGGATCAGTAGTGTAATCTGACCTGTTTTTTTGAAATTTATTTCACATATCATGAGGTATATCGTAGGGTGTATTAACAAGTTTTTTCTGAATTTTTTGATGACATCTGTCGAAGAAATGGCTGGGTGAATGAGATGCGTTTTTTCACTGGCGGATACGATTTCTCATGTTTGGATCATCTGAAACACAAAACCCTAATTTATTCTTAAATAGTACGTGAATGGTTGTCGTTCCCACTAGAACCATGAAAAAATGTTGATAAATAAAAAATTAACGTATTTTTTTTTTAAATTTGTCCCCATGTTTTTTACACAAATTTCGTCAATAAATTATAAAAAATATAGGGACGATAGCCAGGCGTTTTGTGAACATTTAAAAAAAAAATAAGCAAATCGGTTGTAGTTCGATCGGAATCATGTCCGAGCGCTCTGAACGTCGAGCGGTATTATTATTTTTGGGCCTTTTCCGAAACCTTCCAATGGTAAAGTGGGTTTCTACATTAATTCTAAGAGTATAAGAGAACAGAAAACGCAAAAACAAAATTTTTTTTTTGAAAAGAGATTAACCTACTGACTCCTTAGTGGTTTCAGTTGACTCGAAACGGTTTCCCCGGAGTGGCCGTTGAATTTAATGAATAGCAGAAGTCACACGCAGCTAAATCAGGCGAATACGGTGTTGACGGCACGATATTGATTGGAAATTTGCCGAAAAACTCCTAAGAATTCAATGCAGAATGCGACGGTGCATTATCGTGCTGCAAAAAACAAAAGTTGTCGGTCAATAATTCCGGCCTCTTTTTACGAAAATAGTCGGAAGGAATTGGAAATGCACCAACGCGTTCTCGACGCTCTTAGAATAATTTGTACCACAATTATCACCGAAACAAACAAAGAGTCGCACAAAGAAAGCAAAAGTATTCCAAACAGTCTACATTATTCTAATACATGTCTATGTATGCGGGCGACGTACATACATATATTTATATGATATGTAATATGTCATGTGCAGAGCAATGCATTAGCGATATTTGCCTATTGTATTAGAATTAATCCCTTCAATGAGTTCGTGTGTATAAAAATATGCTTTAAAATATGACGTATAGCTGCTGATAAAAGCTAGTCCAACGATAACGGCATTTCGTAAAGTGGCGATAATTAAATTTAAGGCTTGGGCTGCACAAATGAGTCAGGTTAGGGGTGTGTTCTCGTGTAAATATTTTGTAATAATTTTTATCGAACGCTTTTCTGGTTATTGTACCCAAAAGTCCAGAAGAGGGAAGTTGAGAGGGCAACACCTTAATACGGGTAATATTTTTGAGAGCCACGTAAACGAATACATGATAAAATTGACATTTCTGCTGTCAATACCAATTGATGGTAAAATAAAAAATTGTGAAAATGGCCATAGACCGATCCCGAACTGTTTGTTACTTTCAGGTGTTTTGTGCCAATAATTTGATTAATCTGGCCGGCATGAGCCGGAGGTTAAAATAAATTTTCTGTCGTTTCTTTTGTTTATTCAAAACTTCGATAAAATGAATTGTATTCGCATATTTGAACAAAAATGATTCAAAAAATCGATTTTATTATCCAACATTATTTATAGGCCTTAATGCCTTCGCACCATATAGCAATCGAGGTATGCACAAAAACGCTTCCTCCCTTGATCTTGAGTTTTCCTATGTCTCGGAGATTCGATTGGTTCGTTCGCAAAAGTTTATGCGCACAACAAAAAGTGCTTTTTGAATGTTAGGTCTAAGTAGTCAACTAACTAGTTCAGTTCTAGTGTCATCCCTTATATAAACTTGAGTAAATTTTTAAATGTGCCTGGTTCTATCTAAAGAGCAATTGCGCCATACTGTTATGCTTATCAACAGTACGTCATCTGCATTGTTGGACGCTTGGAAGTAGTTTGAGGGCTGGATAATGACTTTTGGCGGGCATATGCAAACCCACCTTCAAATCCCCGTCAATCGCCACACATTTCCCATTGTCTAATTTAATACAAGTACCCATTTGTTTAACTGAAATTAAGCTTATGAGTGCCTACGTATAAAATATAATGTTTTAGGGCGCGTCCCAGAAGCAGCCAGTAAATGAAATGTGTGAATATTTACTCATATATAAATGTAGAATGTGCACATATGCATTTCTCTCGCAGAAAGGGTTTTTATTTTCATCCTAGTATACTTATGTCCCCCGCTGTCATCCATATTGTGCAGAGTAAGGAGTGCTAACACCTACCCTGTGCACTCAAGTGCTAAAACTCTCAATTTACTGTCACCACCTGCCGCGTTTAAGCCGTTACGTCGGTGCCAACCGGTAAGTTTAAGAGTTTACAGCATCGCCAACAACAACTTTGTTCGACATTTAAAAATATGTAAAATAAGTATTTAAGTTTAGATCATCATCTATTCAGGTGATTATCACTACATATTTATGTTTGTAAAAGTTTATCAAAAATTGTTTTTTCATTTTATTCCGCATATATTTTCAAATGCATAATAATACAAATTATTCCGCGAGCTCCTTTCCTCTTCCTATTTTTTGGCCCTTTAACCGTGAGTCGAGTATACAGGTCGGATCATTACGCACATAGTCTTTCATTTAACTCGTGGGGCCCCTGCTTCTGTTGTTCGCCCATGGGTCTCGAATCGAAGGAGGTTTTCGCCAGAGTACCAGCTGCCATGCCACCAGTAACCAGTATATTCGTTGCATTTTTGGCGCTTAACTACATACATACATATATGTTAGGTTGCCAAAAAAGTCTTGCGGTATTTTTATTGAATTTTTTTTTTTTTTATATTGAAATTGAAATGAATTTTTGATGACTCATACCCAGCTCTTGACCGATGCTACGGCTGCTACTATGCCGGTCTTTTTCGACCAATACTTAAAAGAAACGACAATCAATCAAACACATGTTAGCGCGTGAAATGAGCTTTCCAAAAAGGTATAGCATGACCCGATGCGACGAATAAAACTAGAACTACGTGCTTTCAGCGCCAACTGGCGAAATTACCGCAAGACTTTTTTGACAACCTAATACATATGTATATCCAACTCGCCGTTGAGCTCTTACAGTTCGTGAGTCCATCTTTTTCGATATTCATCGCTGACTGAGCGGAGTACAGTTCTTTCCAACGTTCTAAATGCTTTCTGATCTTGGTTCGCCATCATCCATGCTTCTGCGCTATACTAATATCATAGGACGGGAATAATTCTTTCGTAATTTTTGCTTTTCGAGAGAGGGATCTGCTTCTCAACTGCCAATCGATACCAAGGTAGCACCGGTTGGCATTAGCTAATCAAAGAGTGTAATCCGCGTACCACACTTGTATTATGCTTTTAAGCTTAGTACGCAGCTCTCAAGAAACGTAAAAACTTCATATAAAAAAACGCTTAAGAAACGGTCCAGAAACGTTCCTGCGATAAAGTTACTTGTGCTAGTACGCAGCTCTTAAGAAAGCTAGTACTAATTTTTAATACTTTTTTTTCAATAAAATGTGAATATGGCAAACCTGGTTTTGCAAAGAAACATCAAATCAACAATTGTTTCTTGCAGGAAATTCGAAGTAATCGTCAAATTCATCCTAAATTAGTTGAAATCATTATTATAAAGTATGTTCCATTTTGAAATGTTGTATAAAACCAACCAATCGTCAACAACATTCCTTAAATCTCAATGAAAATATTTGTGTTACCATACACATACATACATACATACATACGCACAAAGTTTGTTTACTTTGTTTATTCTCTCTTGCTCTTCTAATGTGGATCATTCACAATGCGTAACCAGCTGTCAATATTACTTCAGAAATAATGTATTTTTGTTCTTGAGCAATTACTTGAGAGCTGCGTACCAACCTTTAGAGTAGACAGTGCTATTGTTAATCAAACAAATATTACAACTGTATACGTACCACCCTGTACTCATGTGCACACAGTCACATCTGCTACGTACGTTTCGTGAGGGCAGTTACATCCGCAATGTAGTATGTAAGTAGTCGACACACAGCTGCGAAAATTTCTTACGCCTTGCAAACAGAATTATCGCACATACATACATACATAGATATATTGTACTGTGAACTGCAGTTCACATACATACATTCATACATATGTATCTATGACAAAATGAACAAAGGTGTGGTGTACTTGTAAGTACATAAATTCATACAAACGGCTATTGTTTTGTTAGAATGGAAAGTTCCTTTCGCGGCGAAATTGGGCACATATTCCTTGTTCATTGCATCCACGTGGCAACGCTGTGTGGCCTCGGCGGTGAGCTGTGTACAGGCTTATCTAACCATATTTATTAAAACATATGTATGTATATGTGCGCATGTGTTGGAAGCAAGGTGAAACGACTTTTTTTAGTGCAAATGGTAACTGTTTTTTATTTCCCGGAAGCTGGGTGTAAGAAAAATATGATTTCGCTCATTTCCACCACTGCCTTTCATTCGTTTATTTGTATGCATGTCCACGAAAGCTTTGACTATTTCGGCACTCGCATTTTGTGATAATTCAACTGCTTTCAGTTTTGTAACGTAGGCATCGTGAATGTACATACATATGTATATACCAGTACATAAATATATATCGTATATGTCCAATGTTCATAATTTTCCCTTGCTGTGGAGGGAAAATAATGATAAATTATGTTTGTAGGCGTGAAATAGGATAAGAAAGGTCACTTCTTCCGTTTATTTTCATATAATTTGTGGGAACGATAAACAGGAGGCCAATTTGGAGCAAAACGTAATTTTATTACTTTTAAGGGACTTTTCTCGGTAATTTTAACGTTTATATAAAATTTGAAAGCGGTCTGGTAGTCCGAAACTATAGTTCTTGGAGAGCTCCTTTAAAAAACTTTAACTGCAACTTTCCTCCTGCGCTTCATCCGTGAGAAGCCCAATACTCCTCTTCGCAAGCGTTTAATTGCAGAATATACAGGGCTTTCCAATAAGAGTGAAATGATTTCTTTTCAGCAATAAGTGATAAGAACTGTGATTCAGGGGGTTTGAAAGTTTATGGTCCAATTATGCCTCCAGCGTAAAAGCCACACCAAACAGTGTCACGTTGTGAATGCATTTGTTTTCGACATTCACATGTGCTTTTTCAGAATCCCAAAGCGACAGTTTTGGCGATTAACAAACCCATTAAGGTAAAAATATGCTTCATGCTTATCATCATATGCTTAGGATGACTTTGCTCGAAAAATAAGCAACCAAGGATCGATAATTTTTGAGAAATTGTTAAATAATGAAGACACGTACATATAGCTCCAGCAGCTCACGACTTCCGGTCCCAAGTATCCTCTGGGTAGCCAAAGAAAACCCGTTTGAAGGAGAAATATCCACGAAGCTCTTCCACATATGACTGATTTGCGCCCACGCCCCGACGATATGGCCATAAATGCCTTCCATGAGCGCTTGGAGCGCACCCATGAGAGCTGCTCCCGCCATTATGTCAAATGCTTGGCGAATTTAACGCCGGGGTGGGCAAGGAAGGTGTATTTGGCACAACAGTCGGTAAATTCGGCCTCCACGAAGAAACAGCCCCAAATGAGTTGAGGCTGATCGACTTCCCCGGGGCCCAAAATATGGTTATCTGTAGTACTAGATTGCAGCATAAGAGAGTACATCAAACTACCTTGTTCTCTCCGGATCGAAAGGCCACTAACCAGATTGATCATGTTGTGACGGAATATACGTCTCCAGTGTTTTATATGTGCGTGCGCTACGTGGTCCTAATATCGACTCGGATCACTATCTTGTTGCAGCTAAGATTCGCACCCGCCTCCGTGAAGCAAAAAAACGTATATCAACAAGCACAAAGAAGGTGCAATCACAACAGACAGCCGACTGATTTTCTACTCGGCTTGCACTCCTGCTCTCTGAGAGCACTCATCAGAAACTCCGTAAAAGGGAACCGTGGGACAGCATCTAAAGCTCCTCACGTACAGCTGCAACCGATACCATTGGTTTTCGGAAAGTGCAAAAGAACAGCTGTTACGACGAGGAGTGCTGTATCGCAGCGGAGAGAAAACAGACTGCCTACCTCGCAACGTTACGGTCAACCACAATACGTGCGCGATGGGATAGATACCGAGAGTTGAAGAGGAAAGCGAGACACATTTGCAGACAGAAAAAGAAAGAAACCGAAACGCGTGAGTATGAAGAGCTTGACAAACTGGCCGACAGGGATAATGCTCGAAAATTTTACGAAAAAATTCGGCGGCTTACAGAAGGTTTCATGACCGGAGTATATTCTTGTAGAACCCTCAAAGGTGATCCGGTAACCGATGCTCAGAGCATATTAAAATTATGGAGGAAACACTTCTCCAGCCTGCTGAATGGCAGTGAAACCATAACGCCAGGAGAAGGCCAACCCGATTCCCGGATCGATGACGATGGAGCACATGTTCCACTGCCCGACCATGAAAAAGTTCGAATAGCAATCGCCCGTCTGAAGAACAACCGAACGTCGGGGACCGATAGATTGGACCCGAGCTATTCAAACACGGCGGCGAAGAATGTTGGTTGGACAAATGCATACCCGACGATTGGAATATAAGTGTACTTTGCCCAATCCACAAGAAGGGAGACCCCACAAACTGTGCCAACTACCGTGGGATAAGCCTCCAAAACATCGCATTTAAGGTTCTATCGAAAGTAATGTGTGAAAGATTAAAACTCACCGTCAACAAATTGATTGGACGTTATCAGTGTGGCTTTAGACCTGGCAACTCAACAACCGACCAGATATTAATCGCCAAATCTTGGAAAATACCGGTGAAAAGAGAATCGACACACACCACATCTTCGTCGATTTCAAAGCTGTCTTCGACAGCACGAAAAGGAGCTGCCTTTATGCCGCGATGTCTGAATTTGGTATCCCCGCAAAACTAATTCGGCTGTGTAAACTGACGTTGAGCAACACCAAAAGCTCCGTCAGGTTAGGGAAGGACCTCTCCGAGCCGTTTGATACCAAACGGGGTTTCAGATAAGGCGACTCAATTTTGTGCGAATTTTTCAATCTTCTCGTGGAGAAAATAATTCTAGCTGCAGAACCTAATCGAGCAGGTACTATAAGAGTGTACTGCTGCTGGTGTATGCCGATGATATTGATACTGTTGCCCAACCCCCCTTAATTCTGCTTTCTCCAAGAAATAATCTGAGAAAGATTTATGGTCCGTTGCGTATTGGTCACGGCGAATATCGCATTCGATGGACGACATGCTGTTTGATATTTACGACGACATTGACATAGATCAGGTCCCGCAGTACCCGACGGGGGAAGCAGAGCAGAAGGAACATCTCCACTCCGTTTGAAAGACGAGGTGGAGAAGGACCTGGCTTTGCTTGGAATCTCCAATTGACGCCACCTTGTGGAAGGTAGAAACGACTGGCGCGCTCTTGTTAACCCGGCTATGACCATATAAGGAGATATTATAAAAAAAAATCGATATCACACCACTAAAGCTTATAGCTGACATACAAACTGAACGATCGGTATAAATTGCTTGTTCGGAAAGTGTTTTAATTTTACGAGATAACTTTACGAAATTCGACATGGGTTATTGGCCAGGGCAACGGTGTAATCTCCGAGGATTTTCTGACTGGATCACTGTAACTTATGGCTGAAATACAAACAGATCAAACAGAAATTTCAATTAAATTAAATTGCCACCATTTTGCTCTATTTTAACCAATACTTATGTTTATTTCAGTGATTTCAATTATTCATATTTCAGGTAAAGCACAAAAATTTTATACACATCCTAAAAAGTATGGAAGCACGCAAAGCGAACGAAGATAGCTTTGTTCGGAGTCCGTCTGGTCTTATATACTACTACACGGCGTCTACACCCAACAGCGCCAACATGACACAGTCGGTTTTGGATCAACGACTTGTTAGCAAATCAAATTTTTCTTTGACACATAGCACTGTTACCAGTGCCGTTACTGAAGTTTTGGAGATTTCAAATTCGTCGAGCGAAGAGTGGACACATTTCTACGATCTTATGCTGTCTTGGCAAGGCATTTGTTTCATCGCGATATTTTGTGTGCTCATCGTGATCACGGTACTGGGCAATACATTAGTAATAATGGCGATTATAACCACACGACGCCTGCGCACCGTAACAAACTGTTTTGTAATGAGTCTGGCGGTTGCAGATCTTTTGGTGGGCATTTTCGTCATGCCACCTGCGGTAGCCGTACATTTAGTGGGTAAGTAAAGAGTTCTTTTTTGGTAGCTAGCTATAATAAGCCCAATAATTTGTTCAAATATACTGCCATAAATCTCTTTGACAGCTAATTCAACAACTATAAATTTTATTATTTTAAAACTAGAAAAAGCGTTAACAATTTCCACACAGATACCGTTGTATCTTTGCCCCGAATTTCGCGAATGTCATTTATCAAATAAAAAAGGTCTCGTAAAAGGACATTATTTTGATCGAACAGTTTGTACGACAGTTAAAGGATTTTCCAACAAGAGTGATATTACTTCATAATAAGAAACACACTCATTATTAAGGAAATTTAAATGTTTTTTTTTTTTATTTAAGGTGAAGTACAATCGATACAATTATGACTTCTTTTGTAGGAACGAATTCAATGAACCCAATTTTCGAGTATTTTTTCCATGAATAGCACGTTCACTATTGACTTCTAAAGCTTGAAGAGTGTTTAGCTTATTGCCAAAGGCCAATTACTTCAAATAACCCCACAAGAAATGGTCTAATGGTGTTAAATCACAACTTCTTGAAGGTCTTGAAATAATCAAATCTCCAATCGTTTATCGCAATAACCCGGTTGTTGCACGTGCTGTTTGGCACGTAGCCCCGTCTTGATGGAACCAGATGCTGTCAAGATCAACTTCTTGTGATTATCGCTATAAAAAGTTCAATATCATCGATCTATGCTACTCTCCATTGACAGTAACGGTGTCATCAGCTTCATTTCGAAAGAAATATAGACCAATGATTCCACCGGACCAAAAAATCGACAGTTTTGTTTTTTCATCGCATCACTAAGATGAAGGGGAGCCTCATCGGAGAAGATGATTTTCTTAAACAAAATCGTTATCGTTTTCAAGTGGTTCCAAGGCAAAATCAACAAATTCACGACGTTTACTGTGATCCAATGGCTTCAGTCCTTGAATAAGAGCAATTTTTTACGGATGCAACCACGAATTCTTTCTCAAAATCCGCCAGTTTGTGGTTTGGGCCAGTCCCAATTCCTGGGAACGTCTTGGGATCGACAAATTGTGGTCTTCAGAAACCCTTGCCTGAACGGCAGCAATATCTTCAATACTTCAGGCGGTCTTTTGACAATTCGACGAATGGTGAGCACATATGGACAATTATTAGGAACATAAAATGGTATGAGCGCACGAAATGTTGCAATTGGGATTATTTTAATAACATTGAAAAATTTGTAAAAATTGTTCTTGCGTATATCTTTCCATGATGAAGTTGTATGCATAACTGAATAAAATGAAAAAAATCAAAACATTTCATATTAAAAATGGCCGTAACAACATTTAGAAATCGATTTAGCTCTACTCGAAAATACGGTATATGCCATGTTGGTCCCATATCGGTGGTTCCAGCTGTGTAGCTTTCTAAAGGGACTGTTGACTACTTTGCGTATGCTACTATGGGCAAAAAATAGTCAGATTTTTTAAAATTCTTAATTCGTTCTTCAAAATGTATGTCGTCCCCTCAAAGTAATCCCCCCTTTTTCCCAATACACTTGTGCCAACGTTTTCCAATCCTTAAAACAGTTGTTAACGTTAATTTCTGGAAGAGCCTTCAATGCTCGTAGCGATTCACGTTTAAAAACGTCAATTGACGTTTATCGTTTGAGTTTGCTGAATAACCAGAAGTCACACGAAGCTACATCAGGTGAATACAGTGGTTACAGCACGATATTGGTTTGCGAAAAACTCACAAAGAATCAATTCAGTATGCAACGGTACATTATCGTGGTGTAAAATCAAGAGTTGTCGGTCCATAATTCCGGCCTCTTTTTATGAATCGCTCAAATAGTATTCCTTGTTGACAGTTTGGTCGATCATTTTGACCTGCTTTTTTTGCTTTTTGCCTTTGCTACGATATTCGTCCGATTGATCATCTATTCCGGGTCGCAAACATAGACCTAAGACTTATCGTCAGTACTAATACGTTTTATGACATCCTGTTAGTCGGAAAGCATTATTCAGCAGACGTTATTACGACCTAGTTTTTCAAAATAATTTGTGATTTTGGAACCAATCGGACTTTCAGTTTTCTTAGGCCCAAATAATCTTTGAAAATGGTTTTCACTGATTCTTCCGATATTCTAGCGATGCCGGAAGATCTCTGACTAGTAATGGTGGATTGTTTATTTATTTGACATGATTTTCCTTTATTTTATTGACGTGTTGATTCATGACTGTCCTAGACGTGGCTCGTTGTCAACGCGTTCTCGATCCTCTTTGAATAATTTGTACCAATCAAAAATAATTGCTCGCGACAAACAATAATCACCAAAGGCCTTTTCCAATATGAACGTTTCGGCACCAGAAATTTGATTCTGCACACAAAATTTAATGGAACTTCTTTGTTGAATAATTTCAATCATTGTAATATATTTAAATTAGAAATTTAGAATCGAAGCGATTTGTCATACTGTTCATTTATATATGTATATAATTTGTAGGGTCTACGACGCTTCCTTGTTCAGGCTATACAAATCTTCACTAGAGAATCCTCATAAGAGAATAAGATTATGAAAAGAATTCCTGAAGTCAGATATTTTTCTGTACAGGGTCTTTGATGGAGTATTACGTATAAATATGAGGAAGTTTTTCCTATAAAGAGTACATAATGAAGTGGAATAATTAATTTTAGCTTGAAAATCAACCATAAATCGAAAAATGCGGTACATAATTTATAAAGAATCAAGAGCTAAACTAAGATGAAACAATTACAGCTCTAAGTTTTATTGCCCATTATCGAAAAACATCAGATATCATCATTCTAAAAAGATATTTCCCGGATTTGTCAGCTCAACCTTGTATTAAAAGTACAAAAACAAAGAATTTTCAGTGCAATACAAGTAAAAGAAGACAAAACTGAGAATCTGGAAACGCTCTATTTTCGTTTAACAAATAGCTCTCTCAAGCTCTCACAACAAAAACATAAGCGAAAATAAGAGCGCACTTGATTTATTGAGGTAATTTACCACAATTTATTTTACGTAGCAGTGTGAACACAACTTTATTCGACTGTGAACCTGTGTTATCTTAAAATCATTCGCATACCTTTTATCTAATGCGTAAAACGCGGAAAATTTTCATAATTTGTTATTGTAATGTAGGAACATTAAGCGACAAACGCAAGCGGTGCAAAGAAAAGAAATGTGGAAATAAAAATTTTTATGTCGAAGAATGTGGTCCAGTATATGTTGCGATGACATACATAACTATGGTCAAACACTTGAATTGCCTCATTTTTCCGCATACCTCAAATTGTGTTGGAAGTAATCTCAGCTCGTCAAAAGGTATTAAAAAGCTTGGCGACGCCATTTACGCGTCTATGAGTTTTATGAGGTCTCCATGTGCGAATGTGTGCCTTTAGTAGAATTCCATATGGAAAAGCACATAAAAAGCGTATGAAACCAAAATACATGCATACGCGCTCATACATACGTAGAAATAAAAAATATAATTTAATTGCTTCTTTTCAGAAATGATTACCCAAGTATTTTCGCCTGGAAATAAAGCCTTTTTACAACCCATTAATAATAATGATATTTTTATGCAAACAAAAAGCCATATTTCCACATGAAGTTGCCACCGTAAGGGCGAGTATCGCTGTGTGAAATCTACTGTTAAATAAAGATTAATATACTTATGTATGTATGTACATACATAGGTGCCCTTGGAAAGCCCATGAAATTTTAATACTGATTAATTCATTGCCTCCATTAATATCTTCGTAGGACGGAGAGAATATGGACATTTTTTAAATTGGTTTCAGACGTCGAGAAATGGATTACATAGAAGACACGAGTTAGTATGATGAAATACAGCATAACTGTTTAAAATCTCCTGAGAAACGTTAAGGAAACATAAAATTAAATTAAGAAGGATACATTTTGAAAATTTGTGTGTAATGACAGTTTGGGATAAGGATTTCTGGGATTTCCTCATTGGGAACTAAACATGGTTATTAGATTTTCACAGAACGGCATAGATTGAAGACGTTAAATAATTAATTAAAAAAAGGCACTATTATTTTATAAAGATTATTATTATTAAGCATTATTTTATAAAGATCTGGCCTTGAAGAAGTCGAAGATATTTTGATCATCCATTTGTCATTATTTAAGGAAATAATTCGGTATAACCATTTCGGGTGCTAGGAAATACTGAGGTATTTTAATTTTCATTTAAAAGTTTATGTCATTTTAGGATAGTTGTCGTTTTCCTACCTGCGTACAGGTAACCTGAAATACGAAGCCTAAAGACATATTTATTTCTTTTCTAAAGGATTTAGCGAAAATCTATATCGTTTTTCTCCCTCCAAAAAGATTTAAATCACAATTGGTCCCGTCGATTAGCTTGTTTTTGTTTGTTTTTGTTTTTTTTCTCCTGATTACTGCGAACGGGGAGAAAAGTTAATCGAAAATTTGTTCGCCCAAAACTGTCATAAAAATTAATTCAATTTTCAGCAATTAATTTTACTTTAGCAGAGTGCAGTTTTACTCATTTTCGTAATTCAGAGAGCGGAACATGTACGAGTAACAGAATGAATATTTAGTATACACTTGTATGTGTGTATATACTATGCCTTTTTCAGTAAGTTGCAGACAATAGTCTCTCAAACTAAATAAAGAAAATTCTTATACCTTGTTTAAACAGGTCAATTAGCATCGTTAATTAAATTATTAATTGATTCAGTCATCAAATAAGGCGTAATGTAGCAATTGCCTCCCAACCTCTTAACAAATCGGGTCCTTAAGGCGATAGTATAATAATAATACAGGGTGGGCCATATACGAGTAAAATTTTAAATTTAAAGATGGGGCGTAAAAGATTGAGTGTTGCGTTTGCTGTATGGCACGTAGCGCCGTCCTGCTGGAACCAAATGTTGTCCAAGTCTTCCTCTTCAATTTGCTTGAAGAAAAATTCGGTTCGGTTCGGTTCGCGATATCGCTCACCATTGATGGTTACGGCGGTTCCTTCTTCATTTTCGAAGAAAAATGGGCCGATGATTCCACCAGACCAAAATCCGCACCATACAGTGATTCGTGCTGGGTGCATTAGCTTCTCGACGATTACGTGCGGGTTTTCTGTGCCCCAAATACGACAATTCTGTTTGTTAACGTAACCATCGAGTCCTCGTCCGAAAAGATGATTTTTCGGTAAAATTGAACATCCTCGGTCAAACGATCTCCTGCCCAATCTGTCAATATTTCCCAGTTTTCTTCTAGTGAATAGTGACCCATTTCGTAAATTTGAGACTTTTTACTGATCATCTGTCACTTTCCGAATAGTATTTGACATTTCCAATGTCGAAATATAGATAATTCAAACTTAAAACGCTGGATGGCCCACCCTTTATAAGTTTCTTGCATTACATGAACGGACAAATTTCTTACACATTTCAGTAAAGTAGACATAATGATATAAATATAAATAAATATGTGGATTGAGTCATGATACAAATTTCGAAGCCCGAATTATATATCCTTCATAAATCGATCAAAGGGATTTAATAATGTTTTCTAATGTGTTTTAAAACCTTGAGAAATGTGCTATTCGTCTCCCAGTAGCTTTTGGAAATATTGAATTGATAGCCATTTTGCTGTATTTTGTTAAAATAATTGGAGCTTATTTAAAAGAAAATGCCAAAGGAAGATCTCTCCAACGAAAATCTTTGCTTCATTTACTTTTTTGTCTTTCTACCTAATAATTAAAAAGTCTTGCGCGTTTGATAGAGCTTACATACTACTGTGCCCAAAAAATAAGGTCATTGTATTTGTTTTGAAAATTCTTTATTTATTCTTCCAAATCAATTTCATCCCTTCAAAGTAATCCCCTCCCGATGCAATGCACTTATGCCAACGGATTTTCCAATCTTCGAAACACTGGTTGTAGTCACTTTCCGGGATGGTCTTCAGTTTCGTCTTCGCTGCGGCTTGAATCTCCTCTATCGTATAAAAACGGTGTCCCCGGAGCGGTTTTTTGAGCTTGGTGAACAGCCAGAAGTTGCACGGCGCCAGATCAGGTGAAAACGATGGTTGCGGAACGATATGGGTTGAGTTTTTGGCGAAATGATCATGAATTACGAGGGCAGTATGGGATGGTGCATTATCGTGGTGTAAAAACCAAGAATTGTCTTTCCACAATTCCGACCTTTTTAGGCGGGTAGCGTTAGGCAAATGACGCATAACGTTCAAATAATATTCCTTGTTGACTGTTTGACCGTTTGAAAGGAATTTATAATGCACAACACCACAATAATCGAAGAAAACAGTCAACATGATTTAATTTTTGAGCGACTTTGGCGCGATTTTTTTGGTCTCGGCTCTTTTTTGGAACGATATTCGCTCGATTGATCGATTGTTTCGGGGTCGTAAGCATAGATCCAAGTCTCATCGTCAGTTATAATGCTTTTCATGACACCCTGGTAGTCGGAAAGCATCGTTTCACACACTTCAACGTGACGCCTTTTTTCCAAAAAATTCAATGTTTTCGGTACCAGTCGAGATTTGACGCGCTTGAGGCCCAAAACATCCTTCAAAATGGTATTGGCTGAGCCTTTCGATATGCCAACTTCATCAGCAAAATCTCTAATTGTTAATCGACAGTTTTTCAACACCAAATCTTTGATTTGTTGAACGCGAGCTTCGTCGGTTGAGGTTGATGGTCGCCCTGGACGCTCTTCGTCTTCGACACGTTCCCGGCCGGCTTGGAACTCACTATACCACTTGTAAACATTTTTTTTAGACATAGCCTCATCACCAAAGACTTTCTGCACCATCCTCAATGTATTCGCAGCAGAAAATTGATTCCGTAAACAAAATTTAATGCAAATTCTTTGCTCAACAAATTTCGACATCGCAAAAAACGAAAAACTCACTTTGAGCAGCTCACAAAACGACACGTATCTCAAACACTAATAAATATTTTGACATGAAATTTGACATAAATGTGTGTTAATATGGAAGGCAGGTGCATTTTTTTCCTAGGTTTGTACAACTGTAATTATGAAGCCAAAAATTAGCGCTATCTGTCAAACAAGTGTGTTTACAGCAGCTGTTTATGTCAGTCGACCTCATTAGTGTTTTTCGAATTTTAAAATATGTTGATGTGTTAAATTTTGGCCTCAAACACTCAACAAATATCATTGAGCAAGCACCGTATTCCCCTGTGACTTTTACCTTCCTCCACACTTCGACTCAATTGAAGACATCGAAACAAATTCGACGCGAGAGCTGAAGGCCTACTTTCTTGAAAGTGGTATGCTTTGATATAAACCAGGGTCGGGAAATCAGCTTTTAATGTAAGAATCTCAAACTTCCGGTTGGTTTTTTAGTGCATATTCGTTCAAAATTAAGTGAACGAATAACTGTGGATAAACATTAGCTTAGTGTCGAAAATGTGTGAAATCGGTCCACTTGCAACTCATATATACCCCTACAGCATATAATGATTGATAAATTGGACACTGAATTACTACAATTCCAATTGTATTTGTATTCTTCAAATTATAATTAATTTATTTAGCATGTGCTTATCCAAGTAACTGCAACTTTATTCTTTAACTTTACTGTAGGCTCTTGGCGTCTCGGTTGGATACTTTGCGACATTTGGATATCGCTCGATATATTGCTTTGTACCGCGTCCATACTTAGCTTGTGCGCCATCAGCGTGGACAGGTGAGTTGCCCCTCCACAAAGCCAATTCTCTTATATAATGATTCCCAAGCTATAGCTCTATTCTAGTAATTCCAATTGTGTTTTCTTCTACCGTTTACAGATATCTGGCTGTGACAAAACCACTGAAATACTCACGCAAACGCCGTTCGAAACGCTTGGCGCTGTTAATGATACTGATTGTTTGGGTGCTGGCGCTGGCGATAACTTGTCCGCCCATGCTCGGCTGGTAAGTTGTGTCATAATAAATGCATTAAGCATTAAGCTGATGTAGCGACTCACCCGCACATGGATGCCATTTGAAACGGCTTTTGCCTTTCAACTAAATTGAAATCTAATTGCTGATGTTCATGTATTCTTTTTCATATTGTTATAGGTACGAGCCGGGTCGACGTGACAGAAATGAGTGCCGTTATAATCAAAATAAAGGATACGTCATCTATTCGGCCAGTGGCTCCTTCTTTTTGCCAATGATTGTGATGCTTTACGTTTATGCGCGCATTTCCTGTGTTATCGCCTCGAGGCATGACAAAATGACCCACACCAGTGTGCATTGGAAGGTAAATTAATAATAATTAGTGGCTTGCAATAAACAACGAACAAGTTAAGCGAATTCAATTAGGAAATTATCGACAAGGCCAATTTAGAGCAACTACTTGGTTTTGCTCGCCAATCAGGCGAACAAAAGATGAGTGTGTTTTTATTCGCTCTCCCTCATGCAAGACCGAATAATTAAGTTAGCTTAATTTAAAAATCTGCTGAAGGCATGTTCTCAGTTTTAATTGGCACTTTTGGGAATTACATATGTTTCCGGAGTGTACCACATCCCAAAAAAAGTACTTGTATACATGGAATTTCTTCTCTTTGTAATTTTACGAATGCAAGATCGTCAAGATCATAGACATAGGAAACCACGCATGTTTTTTACTCACACACTCTCGAAAGGACTTGCGGACGGTTGTTGGCCTCTTGACAGGTCACACTACTGGCATCACATGCGAGCCTGGCTGGGCATAAGCCCCGACGACACAAGCAGAAAGTGCAGAGAAGTAGGCTTGAGAGCCGCTGGAACATCTTATATGACTCCGTCCAGCACTATCTAGAACTTGTCTTAAATATCTAGGAGCTTCGCAGTTCAAAGGGTTAGACGAAGTATCACACTTAGATATTAAGTTGTTCTTAAAGTTCGCAAAAGGCGTTTATAACGAATACTTCACCTCTAATTAAACAACATCGACATCTGCCATTAGTAAGGACCATGTAAGGCGTTCATGTAAGGCGGGACAGCCTAACCTAACTTAATTTCACATATTAAATTCTTATTAAACCTTTTCGTTCCATGTGAATTCAAATTAGAAGTCCAACAAAATTATTTAGAATAATTATTAAAATTTTTTAGTTTTTCTTGCAATAGTATGAACATTTATCGGACAGAAAATGCTGAAAAAACTTCATTAAAGTGATAATTCGTTAAAAATTTAATTCGATCGACCTTTTTCTTTTCTTTTTCTCGCAGCGATTCAGGCGTTACACTACGGTTGATACGTACAATTATGCTGAGCAGGATTTCTTCGAGTTGACACGCGAGAAGGCCTCGGAAGAGCGCAGATTTTCCAATCAAACCATCATTAATGAGCTAACTGAAGTCATGGTGCCCGCTGCGGAAAACGTCAGTCCACTGCTCAGCTTACCAAAGGCGAATAGCGGTAAGGGTAATATCAACGATTTGACGCGACCCGTGTCATGGAAAACGCCAGCAAGTGTGGTGTATCAGTACACGTCCAATGGCAAAAGGCAACAATACGCCCAGTCGTGTCCGCCTGGATCGATAGCTCGCATGCAGCAGCCACGCGGTTCCCAACCGCAACAGCAACAACTGAGATCCTTGGCCAACTGCATAATATCGCTGAGGAAAGAACACAAGACTACACAAACGTTGAGCATTGTGGTCGGCGGCTTTATTGCCTGTTGGCTGCCATTCTTCATTTACTATCTGCTTACACCGTTTCTAGAGCCGCGACAGGTCAGCCGAACCCTCACGCATGTGCTCACCTGGCTGGGCTGGCTGAACAGCGCTATTAATCCCTTCATTTATGCATTCTACAGCATCGACTTTCGCGTGGCATTCTGGCGACTCGTCTGCCGACGCTTCTGCAGCAACATTATGCGACCGCAAACACCCACCACCACTACATCCATGCGCCTGTAGGCCAGCAGATGGGCGCACAATCGGAGGTCAATGGATACTTTTGCGCAGAAACCGCTCTGTACAAAATCGTATGTGTTTATTTCATTTGACACACATACATACATACAAATATATATTTAGAGTTATAAGCTCAAAAGTGTTTTAGGCTTGGAGCACGCATCGGATTATGTGTAGGCATGTGAAGGTGTGCTTCATGTTCGTGTACATGTATGTGTCTTCTAATATTTTAGTCAAGCACTGTGCTCAGCGTCCATATGAAGCAACTTTTAATATGAACGGATCGATTTTCAGTTATTTTATAATCGCAAAGAAAGCTTTAAATGATCCATCAACCATTTGAGGAGACTATTGACCTAGTTAATTGTCTTACATTGATCAAAGTGGCAAAAAAATGCGATTGGTGGTATAAGAGTCTCATTGTTTTGAAGAACGCTCGAAAAACGACGCCAGAATAAGCTAGTGAACGTCATAGACTTCTGAAAGTTGGGCCATGGAAGAAGGTTACTATTAATACTATTCAAAAACTTTTGCCTTCATGTTCGGCTAAAGACTATTCAGGCCACGCAGTATTTACTCAGCAAGGGAAAGATTTAAGAGCTTCGGATATGTGAGTTTTGAAAGAATATTGAGCCGTTCCAAATGCTATTTTATTTATTGTATGTAATGAATATAAAACAAAACAAATTGATGGCATTTATATACAAAATATATGTATATGTATATATGAATCAGATCATAACTTATGTATTTTATTACACAAAATATAATACTTATCCATAAGTGTATTGTAAATCTAAAAATGTTAATGTAAGCTTTTTTATCTAGGAGGGTTTGTTATAGGAAGACCAAAGAAAGCTGAATACGCTTACATACATATATATGAGACCGTGTATGTCATTATATATTAATATATTTAATAACTAAATACTGTGTATTTACAAATATCAAAAACTTAACATTTGTAGCAATTATACAAAAACGCCTAACTCTTTGTGATGTCACTTCGTTTTACTTAACAATTAGCTGTAATTTTATTGGTGTTTATGTAAGCATCGTATATATGTACTTATATAGTTATGGAATAAACAGCTGAACTGAGCCATATTAAAAACAAAAACAAATGAAACGATTTTTTGAAAAAGAAAGTAAGAAGCTTTTGCCGCAGTATTTGTATATATCGTCACCTGAAATGCAAAATAACGTATCATCAAAAAATTCGAAATTGAGTGTCTTAATGATTGCGTTTCACTACTTTAAATTACATACATAATATTACATATGTTCAACATTTTCAGGTTCCGCACTCAAATATAAACCAGTTTTAAGCAATATTAAAATTTTGTTTCACTCTTCTTCCATTTTATTTCGTGTTTCATTCACGCCACTGTAAATTTTCGAAAATGTTGTTACGTTATTTTGCATTTCAGGTGTACATATCGTCATTACTGTTAAAAGTTAAGCAATGACTAAGCTGGGGCGAACGAAATTCTGCTGTCGTTTAAAAATTGTAAATGTTTTAACTTAAAAGCTCACCTGAGGTGGGTTTTTATTGAAATTTTATGCCCTCTAAGAATATGCCTTGTAAAAAATCAATGAAATTTTTCATTTTAATTATTATTTATATAGCACATGGGGCGTGCCAAAAGCGTGTGTTTAAAATGTTTTTAAAAATCGGGAATTATAAATTTTGCACAATTTTTTTGACACGTTTTATAAAATCTTGTCCGTTTATCAGAGATAATTTGAACGAAATATTACCAAAATAGTGTCCATACCGGGTCATTGGAACGTACTCATGTCGGATTGTAGGAATTGGTTTTGAATAAAAATTATATTGAAAACGTTGTGTTCATGAAATTTGTCCAGTTATGGGAGCTGTACGGGTTGCGAAGTTTTTAAATAAAAAATTATGCATTAAACATTTAATTTTTATTTTTTAATCCGATGTAGGGATTAACAATAAATTTTTAAATAAATGTGTCTGCTCCCTTGAACCATTTTTAATCACTGAATATATCATCAAAGACGCTGTTAAGGGGGTATTCTGGTGTAGGATTTTGAAAAAATCGATATTTTTTTTGTTGTCTCCTAAACTTTAAACGCGTTTTCTCAAAACTACTTTTTCCAGTTGGTTGACATGATATCTCAAGTTCTGCTAAACCGATTTCTTTGAAATTTGCGCATTCCAAAAATTTTGATTTGAAGTATTTTTAAAAAAAATCGAAAAGGTCGAAAAAATCGAGTAAAAAAAATTTTTTTTTTCAAGTCGACGCCATTTTGTTATTTTTGTTTTCTTTTAAACTTCAACCCGATAACGACAACCTTACTAATGAAGAATCGTCTTGTTTTTTGTGTTTTAGATCTCTACAAGGGTTAAAATCACGTCAACCAGGACGCACCGTTTTTTTTTTGAAGCCCCCACTCTACCGACCCGTATCTCTATATTACTATCTTAGTTTAAAAAATGCCTAAAATTCATGCGTCTTGACCAGAATACCCCCTTAAATAAAACACTCGATTCAAAACGCCGCTATCCCAATTTAGTGTATCAGTAACCAATTTTATAATTATACCTATTTTTTGTATACATTTCTTCTTCGAAACTTTTGCAATGTAATTTTTCATGGATACATGTAACAGACTTTCTTTTACCGCATAAATCCCTTATGCTAAATGAGCATATTTCGGTCAGCCATTGCGAAACCAACAGAGACCTCTGCTGCCGTCGTTTGTTAATCCGAGCAAACCTGTTTGCAGATAACCACGACTGCTTAAGTAACAGGTGGGCTGAAAGGTGCGTAGGCTAACATAATTTTCGAAATTGATTTTATTTTTCAAAATAGTTATCTTCTACTACCATTTTTAAATTATATTTGCCTCAAGCCTCGAGGTGATCCTTAGCTTCTGTGATTACCTTTTACTTGCCAGCGAGCATTCTCTTGAAGTCTGAGAAAAGGAAATAGTCAGGCATCCGAAATTAATTTAGGATAATTAATTAATTTTTATGTAAATTAATACATAGGTGAAGGACCCAAAATGCTATATTTTATAAACTAACTACATAAGTTCGAGAGTTTTCAAATTTGTACATATATCTTTGAAAGGCAGAGGTTGACTAAAAATCATATGGATTTAATATTAATAGTATCAGCCATATATCAGTCTACGAACTTTTCAGCACACCTCCTATATGTGTCAGCGACGACATAGCACATCATTCTACAGGTATGCATATTTCTACGTACACACATACATATGACCGCATCTAGACTGTGTGAGCGACATCGGATGCGCCATTTTCGCGGGTTAAATAAACATTACACTGTCTTTAAACATCATTTTTCTTTCAACTAGAATCATTTTTACATTATGCGAGTGCAAGGCTAGAAATAGATGCTCTCGTCACAATTGCAACACATACATACTGTCATTTTTCTTTTGTTTAGAGAGGTTCCACCCTACAGGGAAACATATACTACCTGAAATTCTGAGCCTGCGCCATTATTGTACTGTGTGACGAAGAGCACCGGTAGAGTAAATTTTATATATACATACATATGTACATATGTAGTATACGCGTTTAGTTAAAAGGCGTGGAGTGGTGTCCAATAGCGTATCGTTGTTATATCCGACATCTGCTCAAGCAATACAAGTGAGGCTATCTTTGGTATTAAAAGAACTAAAATAAAAAGGAATTTCATGTGTTAACGTATTAAGACAGTTTAGGATTTGTAAAAACTCAGAAACAATTTTTTTAGCATGCAATAAGTTAGCTAGTGAAATAAATAGTTTAAAAAGGAGCACCATTTGAAGAAGAGTAATGTGAGAACTTGCATTGTTTCTATTCTCAACCCTCAAAAGAAGTTTTTGTCTGTGAATGGCACCTAGTCGTTTATAGTCAGACGAGTTGGGTAATACAAGGTGCGTTCCAAAGTAAACAGGACTTAAAAAAAACTGAAAAAATGGTTTTTTCGGCAAAATAAATTTTTTTCATTCAAAATAGTCTCCTTCTCCTTCAATACAGCACGGTCCAAAAGCATGTCGAACGAGTGTTTAAGATCGTTGGCCGGTTGGCCGCCAGTATGCCGGTGCAAGACGTTTGAATGGCCTCCACGTCTGCATAACGCTTTCCTTTCATGGAAAAATGCATTTTTCTGAAAAGGAAGAAGTTGCACGGTGCCATATCAGGTGAATACGGGGAGGGGTTAATGGTTAAAATGTGATTTTGATCAAATAATCAGTCACAAGCGTCGAGCGATGAGACGGAGCATTATCGTGCAACAAACACCAACTTTCATCTTCGCTATATTCGGGCCGAACACGTCGAATACGGCGCACCAAACGCTTTAAAACTCAAAGGTAGAATACCGCATTAACGATTTGGGCGGGGTCTTGACTTCTCCATGTGTGATTTTTTGGGTTTCGGATCGTCTGGTGCCTTCCATTCAGCACTCTGGCGTTTCATTTCGGGAAAACTACGTTTCGTTGCCAGTCACAATATTGTAAAGGAAGTTTTTGTCCTTTTTGACCTATTTAATGATGTCCTTCGAATGTTGGATTCTGAGCAATTTTTGGTCGTCAGTCATTTTATGCTGAACAAACCATGCACACACCTTTCGTAAGCCCAAATGTTCGGTCAAAAAGCGATAAATCGATGTTTTGGAGATGCTCAATTCCATTTCCATGAATTTTAATGATGATTTCGGCTGATTTTTAATTTCCGGTGGTCACGGATTTTGATTGACCTACATGTTGATCGTCATTAATGTTCTCACGACTACTTTGAAAACGTTGAATCCACTCGTGCACTCTGCTACGGGATAGGCAATCAACGCCATAAACTTGTTTTATCAATTAAAACGTTTCGGTAAAAGTTTTACCAATTTAAAACAAAATTTAATTTGGATCCTTTTCGAAGCTCATTTTCCCACCGATAACATAAACATACTGACACTTAAAACGCAATAACTTCACTTCCAATCTATGAAATGTCATGAAATTCTCACTGGACAATCGATAAAGATAGCAGATTCTAACACACCAGTTGACCTATAGATGGCGCCATCAGAGGGCGCTAGAGACAAAATGTCCCGTTTACTTTGGAAACACCTTGTATGATGGGCCTAAGGTATATACGTACATACATATATGATCTGCAGGCAGACTCTTCGAACGGAGTTCTCCGACAACATCGAGCCACCTTGGGAAATAACTGTAGCTGTATTAGAGGTCTGAAAGCTCACTTAGCCGAAGGTCGAACAACAACAACATGCGATTGGAGAGCAAGGCTCTGCTTCAAATCTCTTCCTGATAGATGATAGTTGTAAACCAACGCAAATACTTCAAGGCGCTCGGGGATATACGGCTGGCGTATTTGAGTTAAATCGTTCGGATTGGTCAGTTCCAAGGCATTTATTCGCTACAAATAATGGCAATCTTCATACCTTAGGGTTCAAAGACATATTGTTATATTTTAGGTCTTTCATGCTAAACTTCATAGAAATATATATTCGACGAGGTTGACCCTGGAGATCGCAAATCTTAATCCAAATCAGCATGCTTACGGAGCAGGTAAGTCTATTAATACTGTTCTGTGCCTGCTGACGGTGGAAATCCAAAGTTTGCTGGACAATAAAGAGGTAGCGCAGTTTCCTGCAGTATGAAAAGAAATGTAAACTGCATTGCACTCTAGGATAGTTAAGAACACTGTAGGGGAAAAGATGCCCTTAGGCTGGGGCTCTGCCCATTTCGGATCTGTAATTCTAATTGGAATCATAGCGCTTGAATACCCTAAAGTAGGATCCAGAAATTTATCAAAGTGAGCGTTGGGAGAGTTACAGCAGTTATACTTATATTCGTTTATCCGATATAGAGATCTCAATAGCTTAATGTATACATACGTATGTACGTATAAAAACATAGTTCGAAACTAACTATTTTAATATCCAAGATTTTTTTTTTAATTTCTAAGATTTGTTTTCAATTTTTAAAGAATGAAAGTGTAAGCGCTGCTGGAATCTCCACTCAAAAATTGTCTAACTTAATTTATGCGAAAATATCTACAACTTGAGCTGATAGCTGGGACGCATTGCAGGCAGGAATTTTTCCGCAGTTTGAGCAGGGTTCATGTGAAATATCGACGTTAAAGTGAAATCAATGTCATTTACCTGACCAGCTTCCAGAAACAATAACAAAGGCATTTGTTTGATGGCTATCGTTTCTGGTTATTCCTTCGAGATGACGGCGCTGTGATGTCAACAAGTCAAACTCAATTTATTAAAGTAATTAATTCTATTAAGTTACTAAATGCCAAGCGTAACCGGGTCGGCAGCCAGCCAGAGTGGCAACCGGCAAGCCAAGACTCGAGTTGCAGCGCAACAAAAAACACAAGAAAAGTTGTTACAACAATATTTATGGCTGTACAGCAGTTCAGTGGCTCATCGTTTGCGTGTGGGCTCGCATGTAGACAGACGCACGGCGGCAGGGACAACACCACGTCATAAAGTTCCAATGAGGCAGACAGCCTGCCATCAGCCCTCTCTTTACAAACAATGTGGCAACACGTTGCGGTGTCCGCTTGCAAATATAGTACATTCACGCAATTTGTTGGCTGCTTGCTACGTGCATGTGTACATACTATTTAGATATCCACATACCCATATTTGAGCACAAAAATATACAGTCAGGCTCTATGGTATGCGATTATCCCACGGAAAACGGAGATTTTTCTGACATGGCCTTCGACAGAAGGCCATACTTATAATTACTGTCAAAGTTTGACAGTTAATTTCGGTAATGGCGCAGCGTCTTCTACTCCACCAACACTGAATTTAATCAGGAAAATGAGGAGCTCATTTAATGCAAAAGAATTTGCTCATTGCACTGTTGCCTTGAATAATGACTCATGCTAAATTTCTTGAAAATGTTTCCTGAAATAAAAGGCTTCCATACAAGCACTTGATACCGACCCTTTAGTTTGTATGACAGCTATATGCTACAACGATCTGACATCAACAGTTCCGACAAATTAGCAGCTTATTGAGGATGAAAGTAGGTCTGCATAATTTCAAATCGATATTTAAAAAATTAGGAGCTATTCCGAAGGATATCAACTCATTTATAGAGTCACCGACGTTTCATTTTGGGTATTAGAAATATCGCAGCAAATTTAATATATTGTGCAGTAATGAATTAACTGCAATGTGGGCGTCTTTAGACTTGAAGAAGCCCAGGAATCTTTCAATATAATGCCTACAGAAGAAATAATTGTTTTACTAAAGACTTTTACTTTTCTAGCTCGTGACGTCATGATTTAACATACAAATTTTTCCATAAAACATACATTCCTATGAAACTATCCTAATTTTTACCTCTGTCATTATCGATAAGGCTTCCTAAACCCAATCTCATAGTAGGTCAAAGGTTCGAGTTATCTGTGATGAACGTTTTTGTTAGGATGTACTTTAAAAGTTGAAGGTAGATAGTCACGAAGAACTCAGTCCTTCCCACGAAAAAGATTTTAATCATTTCTTGAAAACTTACACTCCAGGTTAAGTCAGTGTTAAAGTATCTAAAAATAAATAGATTTTATTTTATTTATTATACTTTTGATAGCATTCACAGTACTTATTACGCAATTTCAACTGTCTTCTACGCTGTATATACTTATGTACGGAGAATAGAGTCATGTGTAGAAGTTCACGCAAGGGAGGAAAGTTCTCTGATCGCCATTCACTTGAGAGTGGCCAGAAACGATTCTTTTACATATGACTCAAGCAGCTCACGACTTCCGGTCTTTGACTAAGTATCCTCTGGGTAGCCTAAGACCATCCGTTTGAAGGCGAGCTAAAGTGAGCAGGCGAAACATCCCCTACACAGGGTTGGGCGCTGGGTTTGGGACCCGCCACGTAAAAACCGCTCCAATGAAAAGATACCAATTGCCTCGGATGAGAGACCCTCCTTTTGATATCGACCACTGCAAACGAAAAAAGGATTATGACTTGAGGGCATGCACCTGGAATGTCCGATCCCTTAATTGGGTCGGTAAATTCAGCCTCCACGAGGAAACATCCCCAAATGGGTTGGGGCTAATCGACTTCGCCAGGGCCCGAAATATGGTTATCTGTAGTACTAGATTCCAGCACAAGAAAATACATCAAGCTACCTGGCTGTCTCCAGATCGAAAATCCACTAACCAGATCGAACACAGGGAAAGTTTCACGTCGAGAAGCTGTAATCACAACAAACTCATTTCAAACTCCTTACGTAGAAATGCAACCGAAACCATTGGTTTACGGGAAATGCAAAAGAACAGCTGGTACGACGAGGAGTGCCGTGTCGCAGCGGAGAGAAAACAAGCTGTATACTTCACAACTTTACGATTGACCACAACACGTGCGGGATGGGATAGATACGAGTGTTGACGAGAGAAGCGAGACGCATTTGCAGACAGAAAAAGAAAGAGGCCGAAATGCGTGAGTATGAAGAGCTTGATAAGCTAGCCGACAGGGGTAATGCTCGAAAATTATTCGAAAAAATGCGGCGGCTAACAGAAGGTTTCAAAACGGGAGCATACTCTGGTAGAACCCAAGGAGGTGACCAAGTAACCGATGCCCAGAGTATACGAAAATTATGGAGGGAACACTTCTCTAGCCTGCTGAATGATAGTGAATGCATAACGCCAGAAGAAGGGGAACCCGACTCCCCATTCGATGACGATGAAGCAAACGTTCCATTGCCCGACCATGAAAAAGTTCGAATAGCAATCACCCGTCTGAAGAACAACAAAGCGGCTCTCTTTCGTGCGACTTCTTCAATATTCTTCTGAAGAAAATAATTCGAGCTACAGCTTTTGACAGTCATAACTTCGAAGATGTAGATAACTTCGTCTATTTAGGAACCAGATTCAACACCAACAACAACGTCAGCATCGAAATTCAACGCAGGTTATCTCTTGCCAACAGGCGCTACTTCGGACTAAGTAGGCAATTGAAAAGTAAAGTCCTCTCTCGAAGAACAAAAACAAAACTCAATAAGTCACTCATTATTTCCGTCCTGCTATATGGTGCAGAGGCTTGGACGATGTCAACAACGGATGAGTCGTTGCGAGTTTTCGAGAGATCGCATTCGTTGAAACGATGAGCTGTATGTGATATACGACAACATTGACATAAGTAGATCAGCAAATTAAAAGACAGCGGCTACGCTGGCTAAGTAATGTCGTCCGAATGGATGGAAACACTCCAGCTCTGAAAGTTTTCGACGCAGTACCCGCCGGGGGGAAGTAGAGGAAGGGAAGACCTCCATTCCGTTGGCAGGACCAGGTGGATAAGGACCTGGCTCCGCTTGGAATCTCGAATTGGCGCCACCCTTCGAGAAGAGGCAACGACTGGCGTGCTGGTGTTAACTTGGCTATAACCACATAATCGGTTTCCGCGCCGGTACAGAAGAAGAAGTATATCTTCATGATTTGCTCTGTTGAAGAAATTTTTTTTATAGAGGTTGAGATGTGGAATCATTGATATAATTTCTTCGTTAACCTTTCATTATTTTTTTCCGAACTGATTGAGTGTAAAAACCACACCGAGGTTACGGCACTGATCCGGAATGAAGACCATTTAACCTGATGATATCACATATTCTTAGGAAGAGAGATTTTAACTAAGAGATATTTTTAGACATACAAGAATAAAACGATGAGAAGATTTACTCTCAGCATGATACCCTTGAAAACCATTGTTACTTCCTTGATGTTTAATTCTCGAAATGAAGTAGCTGCACTTTGATGTTTGATTACTTTAATGAATAACTGTGAATAATGAACGCAATGCCAAGGCAAAGAATACAGAAAGTATTAGAGAGAGTGTGTTGTGCTGCGGCAGACAAAACCAACCACGTCGACCGCACAACGGCAAAGTGCACGCCCTGTAAAAGTACCGCGTATGACGCAGCAGAGGCTTGTAACTGTTTGTGTTTGCTATATTTCACTTTAAAAAGGATGTTCAGACAATAATTAATTTATTCTGTTAGACTCGGATATTGGATCAAAAGCTGAAACAGCAACATTGACGTTAGAAGAAATAATTACTTTCGACGTATGAAGCTCAGTGCACATTTGAACACAAATATTCGTATTCAGGCAAATATTCACATGTGTACATACATATGTAAGTATGCATGTATGTGAGTGTTTTTTGTGCGGTTAGTAGCCATTGTTTTAAGCTTTAAATTAAGTTTAAAAGTAAATATAATTCTGGTTAGAGAATCGTTCGCTTCGTATCTCTTTAAAAGATGGTAAACAAGCATGAAATTAAATTAACCTGTGTGAGCACCGGCTGCTTTCATTTGAAGAGGCATCTTCACGAAATTTGGACGAGATTATTGTCCAAGGCATTGCTACAATCTCTGAAGAAATTGTTCAAATCGGACAGAAAAAAAAAGAAAAAATGATAACTTCGGTTGTACAAATAAAGAAGTTTTTAAATATGTATTTGTATACATTTTACTTTTGAAGTAACTCCGTCATTCCGTAACCGATAATAATAATTGGCACTCCAGGCTGTCATGCCTTTCCAAAATTATATTTTAAACAAATGAAAATAATGTCCATGGTACATGGTGCCCCATGGTGTCTTACAAATTGATCGACTATTGGTTATAAAGCCCGCTGTAGCAAAAAGTTTAGTGCGGTGTCTAACAGCTCAAATTAAAAGAGGGTTTAAAAATATTTATTTTCAAAAGTCATACTTAAAACATTAATACAACTTTCTATACGTAGTACAAGCCGAAACCTTGCCGAGCGATACCTCGACTCCAGTAGCCATTACACATATGTATATGTATGTGGGTTTATTATGGGTTAAAAGGTCGATTCTAACAAGAATCTTACTTGAACAATTTATAACCGGTCCATTGTGGTTAATAAAGTGACGAAGCACTCCGTACCGATCACGAATTTGTTCAGACGGCTAATGTCAGATTCGTCTATGTCTCCTGATTCGCCGGAGGTATGACTGCCGGGATATTTCAACGTCAGTCTTGCAAAAGCTGGACAATGGAAGAGAAAGTACCTGGATGTTTCCACCTCATTTTCTTCCAAAGAATTTCGGCAGTTTGCGTCCGACGGTTTTTAGCTTAATAGAATGAAAGCCTATTTATAGATATCTTCTAACTAAACGTCAACCAACGCCTGCTGAGCAGGCGCAATGTTCATAGGTTAAGTGATAGGACGGAAGATGACCGGTATCCAATTCGTGCCTACCATGAAGTGAGTGAGGCTAGACAGCGATATTTATAAATGACCCTTGTGTGACTTTGAATATTTAGCCAACTGGTTCACTTTGAGCGCATAGTTTGCGTTCAACTCTAGCAATGCAGCTCAGCTGCTCACTGAAAAGAGCTGCACTTCCGAGTAGAAAGTCTAGGCACAAGTTTTAGCAAATAAATTGTCAAAGTCACGCAAGTGTCATATATAAAAATCGTAAATAAATGTCCGTATGTAATACGGATATTTTAGAAAATGAAACTTATTAAAAGCCACTCAGCCATCAATTAAACCTCTAGCTAAGAGCCAAATGCCAAAAAGTATTTTAAAGAACGAGAAGCACGTGACCTTTTGTTTAATTTAACTCAGGCCATAAAACGGATGTCGGAAGCGAATTACTGAATACGAACTCGGTTACAGCTCGATCATACTTACATAAGTACACAACCTCGAGGGAATAAAACTTAATAAGTGAATCTATTGTAAATCTTCAACCCAAGCCGAGTGATAGTTGCGGCAATTCCGAAATCACCCGGAATGAGCACCGCCCTTAGCCATCCTACTCAATCACACATTCATGAAATCACCGCTTGGCAATTGGGAGATGGTGCTCAGCACTCAAACATCCTTATTCCCCTTAAATGGCCTAATTTATTCATGACCGTTAGAAGCGTTTTATTCAACATGATTTTACATTAATTTGTTTTGAATGTATACATTAAAGGTTTTTTGCCACGATGCACATTTTGAGTTGCAATGTTTACTCAATGAAATTTCAAATTTACACAAGTGAAATTAGCATAAATGAGGTTAGGGTTGAAAATGCAGCAAATCAGCAGAAAAAAATAAAGAAATATTGTTTATTTAATTAAACATAATAATTAGTTACGGAAAATATATTTTTCTAATAACTGAATTTTAATCAATAACAAAGTGGAGGCCGAAATTGCTGTTTGTTTTAGCTCTAAAAGGTAAGGAAGGGTTAAGTTCGGGTGTAATCGAGCATTTTATACTCTCGCAGTTTGCGAAACTCAAAGCCGGTAAAATATTTTTAGAAGTTTCCAAAACTTCAATTTAATACGTCTTTTTCGACGAAACCGTAAATGTCTTACAGCCATGTTTGGTATCTTATTAACCTGAAATTCCCATTACGGATCGTCCTCATGGGAGATGACTGGACAAATTTCATGAACACAACGTTTTCATTATAATTTTCATAAAAAGAATTCGTATAACCGAACAGTTACGTTCCAATGACCAGACACGGACACTATTTTGGTAATTTTTTGGTATTATTTGGAAATATTTTCTCTTATAAACGGGCAAAATTTCATAAAAATTGTTAAGAAATTTTTCTTGAATTCTTACTAATTTTTGTGTTCCTTTGAGACAGTTTTTTAAGGAGCATTGCGTAAAATGATCACAGAAATTGTTTTGCGCAGTTCACTTAGCCGGACAAAATATTGCGGCGATGGTTATTAGGAATTTCACTATTATTAGAATCAACTGAATTCATTCAATTGAAATATAGTTCTGCGATACCACTTTAACCAAAGGAGCTAGATTTAATATATTGGTTATACCTGTGAGGCAAATGTCAACCGTTTTTAAAAAGTTATTAATTCATTCGTCTACTCAAAATTTTACCCATCCGGTATTACGCAATTTTGTCAAAACTTGTTCTAATCGCCGAAATACTTCTTAAACTGAAATTTTGTAACAGGCTTTGGTTCTTTCAGCAATTTTTATCCCTCTTGTAAAACGATGGCCCTTTAAGCTTATAAAGTCACGCCTAACCTTTACAAATTGTAATAACTCAATACTTGAAGTAAATATATATATTTTTTTATATAAAGCACAAGCAAGGAAGAGCTAAGTTCAGGTATAACCGAAAATTGTACATTTGCAACTTGCAGAAATCAAAATTCGGCAAAATTACTTCAGTTACTGACAAAACTGTATGTTAAAATATTTATTTATTTATTAGGAGAAATATACAGAGTAATATTATACCTAATATTAAAAATAAAAGAGTAAGAGCTATTAAAGCCATTGACTCTGAAGAAACAAATATCTTAGGTTAACAGCTAAATATAATACATTATAAAGTTATATTTTATTTTGTAAGTAACAAACAGTAATAAAATTATAAATGCTTATAATATTTGCAAACGAAGGAAGTTTTAACAATTCTTGATAGATAGTTTGGAAAAAAATTGTGCTTTTGCCTAATACTCGCTAAAGCCGAACATTCGTCAAAGATGTGATGAAGTGATAGCGTGCTTGCGCAGAGAGGGCAAGATGGTTTTGCTTTGCCAGTAAGGAGGTGCTGATGTGTAAGTTGTGTGTGGCAAAGCCTTGTAGGCGAGATATATTCCTAGGCTATACAACTTTTGTCTTTGTGTCATTGAAGGTAGTGTACCAATGGTCGAAACGTTTCCATTCTGTGTGTTTAATTTCGTGAGCGTAGCGGTCCAGCATATTACAAAGGTCGTTTCTGTTATGTGGCTCATATTGTAGGGTTGGCGCTGATTCAAAAAACCGAGCTGCGTGGTCTGCATGTTCATTTCCCATAATACCAACACGTCCTGGTACCACAGCACAACGCACAGGTCATGAATGTTCGAGGTAAGTGAGGCAGTGTTGCGAATGTTACAAACAGCAGATAGATAAGAAATGCTGTCCGAGCAAATAACAAATTTGCCTTTGTTATGTATCGCATATTCTAATGCTTTGAAAACAGTAAAAGCCTTGGCTGTAGATATCGACGAGTAACAAGGAAGAATCCCGCCTGTAATAACTTCTCCATTTGGTTTGGTGAGAGCAAAAGCTGTGTTTATCGCTTTGGATCCGTCTGTGAAATTGCGGTCCAATTGTTTTCTTCATAGGTATTCATTAATTCTTAGAAGAGTTTCTGAAATACTAAATTACTGGTGTTGCTCTTTTTTAAGGTGAGCAGGAACATGTTATTAGTTTATTTTTTTAACAACCACTCCGGCTGTTTGTTGACTCTCTTGTACTTTGGGGGCGGATATATGTTTAAGTCTTTTCCGTATTTGATACAACGGCGTAAAGTGGATTTTAGCCTGAAGTTCCGTTTATGTCGTGACGTGTAAATTACGGTTTTATGTAAGCTGGTATTTGGAGAGTATATCAGTTTTGGAATTAGTTGCATCGTTCGTTCGTATACTCTTTCTTTTATTGTTGGTAGGCCACATTCCGCCAAGATACACTTAATAGGTGATGTAGGGAAAGCGTTTATACTCCGACGGCTCGCTTCGTGATAAGGAGGTTCCAAAAGTTTCAAATTAGAGTTTGCGCACCATCCGAAAATAGGTAAACCGTAGTCGATTTTAGCGAGTATTAAAGCTCTTATAGCGTTTATTAGAGAGTTGGGATGAATAAAAGATCGTTTATTAGTTAATGGTTGGTTGTGATTTGTAAAATTATTTTTTGTAGCAAACTATGAAAGTCGCCTTGCAATAATTTTTTCGAAAATTTTACTTAAGCAGGATAGCAAGGAAATTGGTCTGTAGGAAGTAGTTAGATTCGATGGTTTATTTGGTTTAATAATTGGGATAATGCTGGTTATCCGCCAGTATTGTGGGTGTGAACCTTTGTGAAAAATTGTGTTGTACAGGCAGAGTAGTCAATGCCTGGTGTTTTGCCTTAAGCATTTTGTAATGCAGACTCTAGTTCGCGGAAAGTAATATCGCACTCTAGGCTTCTTGCTGATGCAGAGAGATTCGTTGGTGTATACGTGGCAGATATCCAATATAATCCGATATATCTGCAGAAAAATTACTATCTTGCGAATATGTAGACCAAATATTGGCGAAAGTTGCCGCAATATCTGCGGAGTTCGTCAGAATACTTTGATTTGTATTAATGAAATTAATACGGTTATGAGGGATTCCGGTTAAGAGTTTAATGTACGACCATATGCAGTGAATACTTCAAAACAGATGCGGGTTGGTTGATGTTGTCGATTGGAGTGGTGGGTAAACTTTTTAAAATTTCACTTTGAAATAGTATATAGTATATATAAAAAATTTTGGGAGATGCTTATATTTTTGAAAGTGGAAGTTTGTTTGAAGTGAGATCGATATAGGAAAGTGATCACTACCTCTGAGAATAGAAGAAGCTTCCCAACTGATTCTGGGGGAGAGCTGGGGAGAGGATAGGGAAAGGTCGACGCTCGTTAGGAAAGAGTGGGTAGAAAAATGTGTGGGGGCGCCATTGTTAAAAAGAATTAGGTTGCTGACCAATAAGAAATTCTCTATGATTGCACCCCTTGTGTTTGATTTTCGGGAACCCCAAAGTGTATTCCACGCGTTGAAGTCCCCAGTCCACAAAACCGGAGGGGGTAGTTGGGAAAGTAAATCTTTCAAATCAGTTTCGTTAAAAACTTGCTGGGGTGGTATATACGTATTAATGATAGTAAACCTAAAATTTAAGTTGATTTTAAGAAGTATTGTTGATAGTGTGGAATTTAAATCGATAATTTCATGTGGTATGATTTTTTTTTATTAAAATGCAAACGCCTTGCTTATTGCTTTGAATGTTATGCAAATTCGAAAAATAACCGCTGTATTGCCTAGGACAGGAAATGTTACTGAGAGTAACTGAGATATAAATAACGTCTGGGTTTTGCTCTTTTATGAGTAATAAGAGTTCATCATAATTGTTCTTGTACCCGTTTATGTTCCACTGGATGATTTTAAGCGTCATTAACAAGACAGAGAGAAAAAAAAAAATATTTTGTTTAACTGTATATGAGTAGTATGTTCAGATATCGTTTGTATTAAATTTCATCTTCGGATGTAATTAATTCTTGGGTGATGGAAAGTACTTAAGAAAGGAAAGGAAGGGGTTCGAAAGGTAGGGATTGGAATTGAGAAGACGGAGAGAATGGTGGGTTTGTTTGGTATGGTGAAGTCATTTGAGTGGATGGCTTGTATAGTGAAAGAGGTGGCCTATTATTAGTTGTGAGGTTAGTGGTGAAATCATTACAGGCAGAGAGTCTTGGTGGGCTATCAGAGTTTATGGAGCGGCGAGAGAGGTTAGTTCCGTTTGTCCGTAAAGTCGTTGAGATGTTCCTTTCTAATGCTTGAGTGGATTCCACTATGGGCGATTTGGAAATATCGTTAGAGTTTGTTGTTTCGATATTTTCGTTGGAATTAGACGCTTTTGAAGCATATGTGTTATTGGATAGAAATGCTGGTGTTGCTTGTTCCTTATGCTTTTTTATTGCTTCGCGCATTGAACATTTGTTTATTGTTTTAATTTTTATAATCTCTTTTGCTTGTAAGAATTTGGTACAGTCTTTAAAGGATGATGCGTGTTGTTGGTAGCAGTTGATGCAAAAAATGCGTTCGCAGTCAGATGGGGCATGGGGAGGGAGTGAACAATTAACACAAAGAGGGGAACGATTACAGCGCTTTGCTGTATGACCGAGAAGTTGGCAATTTTTGCAGCGCATTGGCGAAGGAAACCAGGCAACGTCAATTTTATTTGGTAGATGTAGAGCATTCATGTCAAATTTCGTGAAGATACCAAGTCAAATGCGAAAGTTTTCCATACAAGAACTTTATTCCGATCGTTCAGTTTGTATGGCAGCTATAGGTTATAGGGGTCCGATATAGGCAGTTCCGACAAATGAGCAGCTTTTCGAAGAGAAAATGGCGTTTGCAAAATTTCAAAACGATATCTTAAAAACTGAGGGACTACATAGTTCGTATATATACAGACAGACAGACGGACAGTCAGACACTTCAGACGGACATAGCTAAATCGACTCAGCTCAACATATTGATCATTTATATATATGCTTTATAGGGTCTCCGACGCTTACTTCTGAGTGTTACAAACTACGTGACAAACTTAATATACCCTGTTCAGGGTATAATAACACTCACTACCCAACGTATTCAGCATACATTTTTTCAATATTACATCCAATCGACATACCATATACTAATAAAATGCCCACAGCGTTTCATTAAGGTACCTCGCAAATAATCACCAATCATATGGAGTAAGGTCAGCAGGATGTTCGAAAATCCTGACATTAGTTAGATAAGACTATGATAATTTAGTCCCGGTTTTATTCATTTGAGGCACAGAGGTACACTGTTATGAGTAATAAACGCTCATTCATTTTCATTTTAATGACTCACATACCGGTCGATACTGTGGTATAAGGTCAGGTTGCAAGTTCGAAAATCATCATATGGAATATGGAGGCTAAAGGAAATATTGAGCAGATTCAACCCATTTTTGACCTACGGGCATACCATACGTTTCCAAAACTGCGTTACTGTTTTTCAAAATATTCTCCATTAAGAGCTACATATTTTTGCATGCGTTTGATATAGTTTTCGAAGCATTTTTGCCACTCTAAATGTGGTTTCTTCAAAACATGCGTTCTGAATGCATCAACCGCCTCAACAGTGGTCGAAAAACGTTGGCCTCTTTGCTTATCTTTCACATACGGGAATAAAAAGAAGTCATTCGTGGTGAATCCATATTTTAAGTGCTCAAAAATACAGTTGTCTTCGATGGTTGGTTTATCTGATTTCTTGAAAAATGAAAACAAAAGGATGTGGTGGTATGGTTGCGGCATTTTCAGTTTTTTCAAAGAAAAATAGTAACTTTAGCTTGAAAGTGCTTCGTAGTCGAACAGTTTTTCTTAGATTTGGCTCAATTTGAAACAACCATACAGTCGACTGCTGTACACCAGCCCTGAAAGTAGATAAAAATACAAAATTTCTAAAAACAGATAATTTTTACGTATGTATGTATGTATATAAATAAGTGTACATTAACATAAATAAAACCAAATTGTGAATTCGAAATTATGGCACCTACACTTATGTAGATATTGAATAATAAATGCGCACTTTGAACGCATGTGTTGCAAAATATTGCCAAATTTACAAATGGCGGCATTAAATGAAATAAAACGAGCACAGCTTCAGCAAAGTGATAATTAAATGGAAAATTAGAAACCCGCTGCCATCTCCCCAAAACGACCATTGTTCATGCAAGGCCGGACAATAAATAAAACTTTATTGTTATTGCTACAGTGTTTCTATAAATTAATGCATGTAAGTATGTAAGTATTTGTATTTGTAAAGCTCGGCCTTAATCTAACCATAATTATTATTACAATAGGCTTATGGACACACCCACCTTTTTGCGGTGTTAGAACAGAGGTTGAAAATTTCAGTAAAATACGGTGATAAACAATTTAAAGAAGCTCAAAGGGCGATAATTGTTGAAAGAGAGACCAATAATATTTTAAATTTAATTCAACCGCAATACCATACGCACAACGCTGGCTTATAATACAATTAACGCGAAATACTGATATCTGTAAGTTCGTGTGGCTATCGGTGAATATTTTTAGAAAAAGTTGTTCTTGAAACATGCTCTTGGGGTACACATTGTAAAGCTATATTTAAGTTAAACTTTTTCGGTCAGTTAAGAGTTTACGATTTTCATAAAATACTAGAGTTTTTTTTTAACTTAGAGACCCGAGAGACTTCATTCGCTTCACTTGAAAGAAACAAATGAGGTAATACATACAAACATTTTGTCTACAAAGGACTAACTTTATAGTAACAAAGAAACGTTTCAAAGCATTTTTTCACCTTATTCTTTTTGATTAAGATGAAGAATCAAATTTCGATGTTATTCGAAGCATAATCAACCTTAAAGTTTACTTTGAATGTAGCAGCCGCCAATGTTAGAAGTGTTTTATGAGTTTGGCCAGTCTCGTTTGTTGAAAGCGATGGTAATGGCTCATGCCATTAATTTTTCTAGAGTTTTGAATGTGAAAGGCGTGGCAGCAAAATTTGTTCAAAAATTGGTGAGTTGTGAACACAAACAGCGGCGAATGGAAGCTGCTCAGAAATCACTAGATGAAGGCAACGACGATGCAGAATTGCAGAATAACTAAAACAAGTTATAACATGTGACGAAACATGGGTTTTCGAATATTATGTTGAAATCAAGGCACAATCGTCTTCTCCAAGACTGAAAAAGGTTCGAAAAATGGTTTCGAACGTTAAACTTATGCTTACCGTGTGAAATTTCTCAAGAGTTATTGAGATGAAAATAATAGTCGGGACACGTGAAATCACTAAAATTAAAATTCAACCAATTGCCTGCACTTTGGCTCACGATACTGTGAAGAAAAATAAGCGAACGAACGAGATAGCGAAAAATAGAAAAACGCGTGCGGATTCAATTGCGGTCAAATAACAATTCCTTTCTTTATTTTAGCAACTAGATGACTTAGCCTAAATCTTAAAGCTAACGGGAAAAACAGTTGGAATGTTAGTATGTATGTACAAAAAGGAGGTAAGTATAATTCATTTCGTTAACGTATGGTAATAGATTAAGGTGAGTATATTTAACATTATTAAGGTAAGTATACAATAATATAATTCAATATTTTATAATTTTTTCTAATTCAATTTACTTAAATTTAGTTTTAGGTTTAAATATATATTTTGTCGCTTGACGCAACACCGGCCACCTTGACAGGATCAGATTCCTTCAATATCCAGTGGAAGGACAGCCAGTTTGTGGATGGGGCGCTTAATCGTGCCCGTCTTGGTTGCTACTTCTGCAACTCGCACCTTGCCGTCTTGCCCTTCGACGGCGGCGACGACGCGTCCGAGTACCCACTGCTGTGGCGGCACGTTGTCCTCGTGGACGAGGACGAGATCGCCTGGCTGCAGGTTGCGTTTGGGGTGCAGCCATTTGTTGCGTTCCTGAAGGCCCGTCATGTAGGTTTTGGACCACTGTCGCCAAAACTGTTGCTTGAGACAGCAAACAAGTTGCCATCTCTCGCAGCAACGAATTGGGTCCGTTGGCACTTGTGCTGGTGGCAGCGCTCGCAGAGGGCAACCGATTAAAAGGTGCGCTGGAGTTAGTGCTTCTCCGTCGTTGGGGTCCTGTCCCAACGGTGCTAGGGGACGAGAGTTCAAAATGGCCTCCACTTCGGCCAGTAGTGTTGATAGCTCCTCCGTCGTGAGTAGAGCGTTGCCGAGTGCGCGGACGAGCAGATGCTTGGCGGACTTCACGGCCGCCTCCCATAATCCGCCCAAGTGCGGCGCCCTGGGTGGTATAAAGCCGAAGCTGAATCCTTCTTCGGCTGCGAACCCCATTAGTTCTGGCGCTTGCGCTAGGAACGCCTCCTTCAGCTCGCGCAGCTTGCGGTCGGCGCCGACAAAGTTGGTTGCGTTGTCGCTGAATACTTTCTGTGGCATCCCTCGGCGACCAATGAACCTTTTAAGGGCGAAAATGAAAGAATAAGTAGACAGGTCCGAGACTAGTTCTAAATGTACTGCTTTTGAAGTGAAGCAAACGAAAACTGCTATATAAGTCTTTACGGGTGGTCGACCACGTATTTTTAACGTTGTATATATGGGACCACAAAAATCTACGCCACATATCAGAAAGGGTCGTAACGCTCGAAGTCTTTCAACTGGCAAATTTCCCATTATTTGGGTTTGCAACTTCGGCTTGTAATGAAAGCAGTGTGTACAATTTCTTACGGTTCTACTGCAAGCTTCTCTGGCATTAATTAGCCATATGCGTTCTCGAAGAAGCGCAACCAACGCTTTTGCCCCAGCGTGGTGATTTCGAAAGTGCAGAAAACGTAAATAAGTGATAACGAAATGCGAATTTTTATTCAGTAATAATGGGAATTTGGCATCGTATGGGAGAGGTGCATTCAATAGGCGACCTCCTACTCGGATTAATTTAAGGGAAAGCGACGTATCCGAGTACTCATGCAAGAACGGGTTGAGTTTTTGCAAGTTAGCGGGTAGCGTCGTGCCTTTAGTCAGTTTTTGGATTTCGCTCGCAAACTCAGAATGTTGAATCACCTGGACAATTTTCAAAAAACTCAAGTTTAATTCATCTGCCGTCAGAGCTCTTCCCACAGTAGGCATCTTTGGTCGTCTGATCCATCGTAATAAGTATGCGACCACGCGAAGCAACTTTTGATGAGAAGAGAATTTTTCAATCAGCTCCATTATAGTGTTATCTTTCACATTTGCAGAAAATGTGACAGCGTTTTTCTTCTTCTCTAAGGCTTCGTTTTCTGGGGAGAGCTGGAAGTGAGCGTTAATTGGCCATAAAGCGGGGTCTTCTAGGAGGAACTGTGGACCGCCAAACCATATAGAATTATTCAATTCGTCCACGTTACAACCCCGAGACACTTGATCCGCAGGATTTTGTTTCGTTGGCACATGTCGCCACTGTACATTGTCAGTCAATTCTTGGATTTCGGACACTCTATTTGCGACAAAGGTTTGTAATGAAGATGGATGCGTTTTTACCCAGTGCAATACAATTTCAGAGTCTGTCCAAAATATAATTTTCTCGAATCGTCGACTCAACATTGGTGCAACTCGTGACCATAATTTGGCAAGAAGATGTGCTGCCGAGAGCTCGAGACGCGGAAGAGACTTGGTCTTCAGCGGAGCCACTCTAGACTTTGCAGTAAGCAGCATACACTTGACACCACTAGCAGATTGGCTTCGTATGTATATGCAGCATCCGTACGCTCTTATTGAAGTGTCGGAGAAGCCATGGACTTGGCATGTAGCAGTCGACTCTAGGTTTACATACCGAGGAATGCTAATTGACGAGAGCTGCAGTAGGTTGGCTTTGAAATTCTGCCAGCTAGTGTCGAGGCGCAATGGAATCGACTCATCCCAATCTAGTTTTTGAATCCAAAGCTCTTGCAATAAGATTTTTGCTTTGGTAACTAGTGGGGCTAATAATCCAAGAGGATCGAAAAGGCGAGCGGAGACTGACAATATGTTCCGTTTAGTGGCTCGCAGATCATTAAAGTTGGCATCCAAAACAAATCGAAACAAATCCTCTTTCGGCAACCAATGGATTCCTAGTGTTTTAGTAGAATTTTTGTCATTGAAACTTAATGACTTTTCAGTGCAATCACTATCGAAAAATTTAGGGTGGTTCGAAAACCACTTTGTTAAAGTGAATCCTGCCGAGTTTAATATTTCAATTACTTCACTTCTTATAAGATCTAGAGACTCAAAATTTTCAGATCCTGTTAATAAGTCATCAACATAAAAGTCTCTTTTAATGGCCAATGAACCGAGTGGGTATTTCATTGTATTGGCATCACTGAGCATTTGCAAACACCGTGTTGCGAGAAATGGAGCAGGCGCAGTGCCGTATGTTACGGTGTTAAGACGAAAAATTTGAATTTGCTCAGAAGGATGCTCTCTCCACACAATAAGCTGACAATTTCTGTCTTCTTCGTGCATAATTATTTGGCGGTACATTTTAGTAATGTCCGCTGTTAGTGCATACTTATGTAAGCGAAAACGAAGAAGAGTTGAGTATAACTCTTCTTGGATGGTTGGACCTACCATCAAAAGTTCATTCAACGCTATTTGAGTTGAAGATCGACTCGAAGCATCAAATACAACACGTAATTTGGTTGTTGTGCTCTCGGGCCTTAAAACGCATTGATGCGGAATGAAGTAGTGTGGCTCACTCGGGATCTTATTGTTCGTTGGACTCATGTGACCCAATGCTTTATATTCATTCATAAAGTCCAGATACATTTTACGAAGTTCTGGATCTTTTAATGTCCTTCTCTCCAGGGCCTGAAACCGCCGAACTGCGGTTTCATATGAGTGACCGAGTAACTTACGGTCAGCTTTAAAGGGCATTCTAACTTGAAGCCGTCCTGAAGGCAATACTTGAGTTGTATTTACGAAAAATTTTTCACACTCTTGTTGCTCTGGTGTGAATTTGATGCCATTTGATTCTGAAGGTAATTCTTCTAACGCCCAACATTGTTGGACCACCGAATTAATTGACGTTAAGTCATCTTCAGATTGGCATAATGTGCTAGTTGCAGAAGGAGGAGGACTTAGATTGCTAGCATATTTGCCAGACACAACCCACCCTAAAAGGGTTTTCTGTAGCGTTGGTTGATTAGGGCCACTTTTAATTTGGCCAACCGCTAACAGATCGAAAAAGGTTTCTGCACCCAATAAGATATCAATCTTTTTTGATTTATGGAATTCTGGATCCGCCAATTTAATATTGTGCGGAATTTTCCAGCCATTAACATTTATGTTATGGTCTGGATGAGTAGCCGAAATGCAACGCATTATCCAGAATTCTGCCGAAAATTCGTAATTATTTACCCGCGACTTAACAAACGCGCTTAGTTTTGCCCCCACTTTCGTGTTGGAATTTCCAATTCCTATTATATTCAACGTTTTGTGTTGGCGACGAATCCGCAACTTTTGTGCCAAGTCCTCCGTCATAAAGTTGACTTGGGAGCCTGAGTCCAATAACGCTCTCGCAGGCAGGTATTCACCATAACTGGTCCTCACTTGAATAACAGCTGTCGCCAACATTACCCGATCCGGCATACTCGCTGTATGCATGGCATGTGTGGTTGATGGTTGCGGATGAGATGCAGCGGGAAGGAAACCGGGTACTGGTGTAACAATGTGTGATGCGATCGATTGCATACACGACATCGATCCGCTCTACACTTGGACACAGTATGCCCCTTACGCAAGCAATTTATGCATAAGGGCACCGATTTCACAAACTCGAACCTCTGTTGTACCGGAAGCGCCTTGAAAGTGGGGCAGGCAGTTAAAGGATGTTCTTTTGACTTGCATTTTTGACAAGTTGGCTGCTTTGCCTCTGCAGCAACTAAAGCTGATTTAGTCCTGTCCATGTGTGGCTGCTTCACGTGGCTCATGCTGGTTGTGGCTCCGGATTTCGTCCTCGAACAAGATGCTCCTTCCGCTGCTAACTGCTGAAACCTTCTATTTAAAGTTGCTTCGCAATCCTTCCATAACGGTAAGTGATCGTAGTCAAGTTGCTCTTCCCACTTGGATCGGGTGACAGAGTCAACTTTTGTCATAACTATATGTATTATAATAGCGTTTGTTATTTGCTTCTCATCGCCCAGAGATAGCAAAGAGTCATAAACAGCAGACACTTCATCAATCATTGATCGCAATGAAGGCGCGGATGGCTTTGGGATGGTTGGCAGCTCAAAAAGTTTAGATATTGTATTGAAAAATATCAAGCACTTATTATCGTAAACTTTTTTGAGACTTGCCAACGCTTTCGGATAATTTTCATCCGACATCTGAAACGCTTTAACTGTTCCCAGAGCCTCTCCAGATAGACAATTTACCAAATGGTTAAATTTTTCTATATCTGGGATATTTGGATCATTATGAACCAAGCTCTCAAACAAACTCATAAAATTTTTAAATTCTGAATATTCTCCCTTGAATTTCGGCAAATTCATTTTAGGGAGCCTTGAGCTGTGAGAAGCTACGAAAGATGTTTCGGCAATTGACGTTCGATTTTTGGCTAAAATATTTTTAATTATTGATTTCGTTTCAACAATTATGTCCTCTAACTCCCCTCGGGCCATGTCGTCTTCATCAATCTCTTCAATTTTAGATTGGCATTTCATTAACTTTTCGCTGTGTGAATTTAATATGTCGAGCCGACATTCCAATTCAATTGGATCTAACGACATGGTTTTTTCTAAGAGGCCCGTCTTTATTCGCAAAATACTATTTTTTGCCACCGTCCTTTGACGCTTTAATGACTTTAAGTCGATTAACTCCTTACTTGGAGAGAGGTTGGCGATAGTTGGCTTTGGCTTGCTCATTTTGCGTGTTTAAAATGAATTTCCGAAAAAAAAAAGACTACAAAGGTTGGCAACAGATATATTAAGAATCGATAACGAAAACGAAAAAATATATACTATATATATCGATTCCCAAATACACGAAAGCCAAACCAATAGCAATAAAGGTTGGCAACAAATATATTTGGAATCGGTTACGAAAACGAGAAAGAATAATATCGATTCCCAAGTATACGAAAGCCAAACCAATGAGTTATGCAAATGAGCAAGAGCAAGCACAATTGAAAATTTAACGCGAAAAAATATTGTCCAATAATGAAATTTGCGAAAACCCGAGATAATGTGCGAAAAAAATGACCGAATTAAAATTTCAAAATTATGCGATTTACAAAAGGGTCGCACCTTAATGTAGGCAAATCCGCAATCCCAAAATCCCTTCACATTCACTTCAATATGTAATATGTATATATACAAGTATGTATAACCATATATAATATATGTATGTATAAATAAGCGTTTAATGTGAAAAGGGAGAGCCAAAAACTGAAAGTGTGCGTTTGCAGTTTTATTATTATTGTTTTTTGTTTGCACCACTTTCAATAATTCGCACTCGTTACCTGGTGCGTCGGCTGTTTGCCGGCGCTTACGTCCCTCTGGCACAGGATACAGCGGCAGCTCATTCCCACGACGACTTAAGCAGCAGCGGATAGACGGCAGCAACGAAGTGATGGCACCAGCGGAATTATAGGAACTGCGGAGCAATGACAGCAGCAGCGACGTGATGGCAACGACGGAGTTATAGCAGCAGCGACGGGATGGCAGCAGCGGAGCGACGACAGCAGCAGCGACGGAGTTACAGCAACAGCCTCGGTGGCGCAGTAGCCGAAAACCAACAGCGACGGGATGGTAGCAGAGGAGCGATGATAGCAAAGTGATGGCAGCGAAGTAATACCAGCAGCAACGGGATGGCAGCAACGGGATGACAGCAACAGGATGGCAGCAACGGTGTTATAACAGCAGCGGATTGAAGCACCAAAAAGTTGCGGATAGCGGTGGAAACGGTTTGTCGTTTTTACCGGCACTTTACCGGCTTTACCGGTTTTTTAATTATGCGGCACTTTAAACAGTTTATAAAACTGTTTCCCTTTTTTTTCACAGTAACGTATTTATAATATTATTTTTGGTATTTCCAAAACTTTTGAGCTTTTATTTGCGCCCACCACTGTTCCGCATATAAAATTCACCTTAGTACCACCTTTTATTTTAATTCTTTCTTCTTCGCTTTGGTGGATTTTTCACTTTACACTAAGCACACACTCCACAATTTTTCTCCTTTTTCTTCTTTTAGGATTTTTATGCTGAGGTAAGTATACGGTAAGTATTTTAGCACTTGATTTAACACTGTATGTATATGTATATATTTTTTCCACAGATTTCCACTGCACTTATATTATATGTATGTAAATGTATATTTCGTTATTTTTATTATAGGTTCCACTTATTATATTTTTGTATTGGACTGCACGCACTTCAAATATATTTTAACTGTATGTATGTACATATATGTACATATATATGTTTTTATAGTTGGATCCTTAATCCTTTTTATAATATGTTTTTTTTTTTTTTTTAACTTGCCACTTCACTTAACCGTGAGAACCGTGAGAACCGACGATCCGAAAACCGAGAACGACATTTGGCAATTGGTTGCGAAAAAGATATTTTATATTGTATGTAGTTATTTTAATTTTCTAATCACGCTCATGTCCCTGCTCGGGCGCCATGAAATTTCTCAAGAGTTTTTGAGATGAAAATAATAGTCGGGACACGTGAAATCACTAAAATTAAAATTCAACCAATTGCCTGCACTTTGGCTCACGATACTGTGAAGAAAAATAAGCGAACGAACGAGATAGCGAAAAATAGAAAAACGCGTGCGGATTCAATTGCGGTCAAATAACAATTCCTTTCTTTATTTTAGCAACTAGATGACTTAGCCTAAATCTTAAAGCTAACGGGAAAAACAGTTGGAATGTTAGTATGTATGTACAAAAAGGAGGTAAGTATAATTCATTTCGTTAACGTATGGTAATAGATTAAGGTGAGTATATTTAACATTATTAAGGTAAGTATACAATAGTATAATTCAATATTTTATAATTTTTTCTAATTCAATTTACTTAAATTTAGTTTTAGGTTTAAATATATATTTTGTCGCTTGACGCAACACCGTGTTCTTCGTTTTTAATGGCATAGCCCACGATGAATACTTGCCTCAAGTGAAACGGTCATAAAAGACCACTACCGTTAAACTTGTAACGTCGTTGGCGTCCGGATTATGAGAAAAATAATTCATGGTCTGCTTACTATTCGTTGCTTGTTCGGCTCTTTGTGATTTTTTCGACGATTGGAACAAGATTCGGCATACAGCGACAACATTAATGTAGACGAATGCAAAAATATTTTCTACAAAAAGCGAAAATTATCTTTATTTTTTGAATACACATCGTACACAATATTACTGATTATCCTCACTCTCACCAGCTAACTTTAAATGATATAAATCGGCAAATATGAGGAATATTTAGAATAAAAATATTAATTTATTATTTTTGCTTTCAGCATGCTTACTAGTTAAGAGATTTCGAAATGTTTCGCATTGTTAAAATAGGTATAATTCATTTAGGCATTACATATATTAATTTGGTTCAATTCGAATAAAATTTTTGAGAAAAAATATTTCCTTTAATTTTTTTAATTTGCATTTATTCAGAATTTACCTGTCTTGGAAGAACATTGAGTATACAGGAAAACGACTTTGTACTTATGCTTTAAAAGTGCACAATATTTGAGTATTTCAAGTACATATGCATGTAGTTATAAATGTATTTCGTGAACATTGGTAACAAAGTCAGACATATAAATTTGTGAGCTTAAGTCAGCAATTTACCAATCAATTACAACTCTTGATGCATGAGAGGTCAAAAATTTCAACTCCTTCTCGCTTTTACGAATAGTTTTGACAGTAGACAGTGACATTAGATGCACTGATTAGCCGTTGGCGAATGTACTACGCTATTATTATTATAATCATATCATAGCAAGGAATTATGGAGGCACGTGCACAGAAATAACCTTGTCTGCCTTCCTAATTATCGCCCAAAAGGGATTCATTTGTAGAAGCGGAGAAGTGGGAGCAGAAGTATTTCTGCCAAAAATAACAATTGGTTTGATATGAAATAAGGAATTTGATAAGTGTACTCACATAAATTTTAAAGAACAGACAGCTGCCACTCGTAGCTAATACTTGGATACTATCAATTTGAGAATAACAGACGCGAAATAAAGTAAGAGCGAAGGAGAAATTGGAAGGGATTACACTCCGGCGTAGTGATTACTTTTTATGAGCACATTGCAATGCGTTCGGATTCATAAGAATCACACAAGTATATTTAAATTTTGGCAAAGCTCGGAATAAATTATTCGTATGAAAATGGTTCAGCAATTTAAGATATACTCGTATATTATATAAGAAAATGAGAGAATAAATAAATAAGAGTCAACTAGTTAGTGACACAAATCTATATACAGTCAAATCTGGGTAACGGAGAGCTGCATAAGTGAGAAAACTCTATAAGTGAGAGTGATAGCCAGGACCCGTCATTTTAAGCTCCCAATACCTCAATAAGCGAGAATCAGAAACCTCTGTAAGATTTAGTCGTTTTTTCCTCATGGACCTCCGTAAGTGGGACTGGTACTTATCTATACTTTTATAAACGACAGTCGAGTTTTATTTATTTATGTATATTATTTAGGAGGAACTATAGTTACAATAAAAATACAAACAATCACAAAAGTTACACACATACAGTAACAAATGACAAATCAAATTACAAATTTAATATCTGCAAGTTTATGACTCATTCTTGACTTACGTGAAACTTCCTGACATTGTTTTTATACCCTGAACAGGGTATATTAAGTTTGTCACGAAGTTTGTAACACTCAGAAGGAAGCGTCGAAGACCCTATAAAGTATATATATAAATGATCAGTATGTTGAGCTGAGTCGATTTAGCCGTGTCCGTCTGTCTGTCCGTCTGTCTGTATATATACGAACTAGTCCCTCAGTTTTTAAGATATCCTTTTGAAATTTTGCAAACGTCATTTTCTCTTCAAGAAGCTGCTCATTTGTCGGAACGGCCGATATCGGACCATTATAGCTGCCATATAAACTGAACGATCGGAATCAAGTTCTCATATGGAAAACTTTCGCATTTTACAATGTATCTTCACCAAATTTGGTATGGATTATTTTCTAAGGCAATAATGTAATCTCCGAAGAAATTGTTCAGATCGGTTAACTATAGCATATAGCTGCCATACAAACTGAACGATCGGAATCAAGTTCTTGTATGGAAAACTTTCACATTTGACAAGATATATTCACGAAACTTGGTATATATTATTTTCTAAGGCAACAATGTAATCTCCGAAGAAATTGTTCAGATCGGTTAACTATAGCATATAGCTGCCATACAAACTGAGCGATCGGAATCAAGTTCTTGTATGGAAAACTTTCACATTTGACAAGATATATTCACGAAACTTGGTATATATTATTTTTTAAGGCAGCAATGTAATCTCCGAAGAAATTGTTCAGATCGGTTAACTATAGCATATAGCTACCATACATACTGAGCGATCGGAATCAAGTTCTTGTATGAACAACTTTCACATTTGACACAATGTATTCACGAAATTTGGTATAGATTATTTTTTAAGGTAACAATGTAATCTCTAAAAAACTTGTTCAGAACGGGTTACTATAGCATATAGCTTCCATTCAAACTGGACACATAGTTACTAACAGAAATGCACCTGTGAAGGGTATTTAGCTTCGGTGCAACCGAAGTTAACGTTTTTTCTTGTTGTATTGTTTTTTTGTCAATATTGTGCCTATTCTATTGCGTGGAAATAAATAACGTTGTTATTTTATCGTTCTCGGGTTGGAGAGAAATATCTATAGCGAGAATGAGATTGTGCTCCCTTGAACTCTCGCTTAAACTACTAAAATATCGAACCCATTTTAGTAAAATTTAGCACATTGTGTTCAATTTGACTCAACTAAAAATATATACATATAAATTATATCTCAATTATGATAAGAGTAAAAAATTTATAAGGAAAAAGTATGTTTTAAGCATTTGTTAAAATAAAAAAATATAATAATTATTGTACATTTGATTCAAACCCCAAATGGAATATTCATTATATTTTCCAAATGTGGTTTATGATGTAAATTCTTTATTTCATCTTCCAAAGTATTCCTTTTCCGATAAAACACTCTATATCCTTCAGGACCTTCTTTAAGTCGACTTTTATCTGGTCAATCGTGCAAAACGACGTCCCCGCATTGGCCCTAAAAGTTCTCGGCAGACTTTAAACTCGTTATATCACCTACCAAAAATTGTTTGTGTCATAGTTTGGTCACTAAGGCCTTCTGCAGTATTTGCAATGTATCCACACAAGAATAATCTTTCCGCAAACAAAAATTTAAGCAGGTTCCTCGCTTAACAATATCAACCCTTGTAAAAGTCGTAGAATTCACTTTTCGTTGTTCACAAAAACACTTGTAACTCGGTGATTGACAAATGTGGTGAATTATAATCCTACCAACCTTGAAAAACCTAGAGTTTTAAATGACAATTACTTTTTGAGCACAATATTACATTAAGGAGTCCGTTATTTCCCATGTTTTCACAAGCTCTTTATTCATAAATCGTGCCTGAATAGGTTTTTTTCCAGTCGTATACATATGTGTATAAGTTCTCTTTTATATTTCAGGATTTGGCAAGCCTAATTTTGCAATATGGCAACTCACAGTCTCACGAGAAAGTCTGACATTTTGGAGAAAGTCTAATATATTTGTTACATATCGATAATGGCAACTTAAAAATTTCATTTCAGCAAAAAAAAAAGAATTAATTTTTTCAACAGCTGTACATTGATGAACTTGCTTTAATTTTTAGCGATAAAGTTCTATCAAGGACCAGTGTTTATCGATGATATGTTGATTTCAATCCAGATCGCAGAGCACTCCAAGTCGATTTCGTGAAGGTCATCCAAAATCAGTTCCTGTTCCGGAAAATATTGAGGCTGTGCCCAAACTGATATCGTAAGATCGTCATGTGACCTGTCGTTAGATTGAGACAACTGTAGACATTAGTGGAACTAGCATACATTCAATATTGCATAATATATTGGATATCATACACTTTGTCAAAAAAGGATCGTTTCGACAGGTCGAGAATAATATTAAAAAAATAAGATAAAGGTGCTTCGAAACATACTATCTAGACAACGTGACAGATGATAAATCACGGATTTTCGAATGTACCAGAAAGTAAACAGCAGTCGACTGTTTGGGTATTTCAAATTGAGCCGAATCTAACAAAAGTTATTCGAACAAAGCGCAACACCAAGTAAAGGGTGGCACGACATACTACTAGAACAACGCAGAACAGTAAATTCTGAGTGAGACACGACCATTAGATTGCTTATTGTCTGGCAAGAAATCACAAATTAACCGACGAAGACGGATCCTTCTTTCCGTACGACAATGGAAGCTCCCACACAACGACTGAAACAACTGAATTTTTGAGGTCCCTAATTTGGCAATTCGGTGCGTAAAAAGTTAACTAAAAGGTTAACGTTTTTCGACACCGAAATATAAAAGGCAACTTTAAAACATAGGATTCCAATACGAAAGGTATCGCTCTACAAATACGGCCTTCTTAATTTTTTAATTAAAAACCTTCAGGTAAAAGGATTTCTACATTTCGTGTTGTTCAAACGACATGGGTACGAATATAGTAACATTTAATACAACTTCTAAAGAAAAACTTTTATGAAAAAATCTTAACCATTTCAATGTCTTTCAGAATCTCTTTTTCCAAGTTGTAGGTTAATGTGCTTTAAAGATAAAAAATTTATTGCACAGAACGAAAAATGCCATGTAAAATATATGATTTTACTATTACATATGTAGTATACTCTCGTCTAATGTAAATTTCAGTTGACTTGGGTGGAAAAAGGCTGTTTTAGAAAATGACGAAACTCCACGATCTCGTATTGGTATCGTACCGTCGCGAGTACCGCGTTTTTCACGACCTAGAGTTCATTTTACAGTAATGTTTCCACACAATCTAAGGAGCAATCGAAACAGTGGACTGGTCGAAGACTGGAAGAGTTAGACAACATAAGTATGAGAGTTGTATAAAGTGGGAACATTGCATTTCACTATCTCGTTATTTGGTGCTGAAATAAGTGAAATTAGATAATAACTATGCCCACAGTTATTTTCGAAACTACTAAAAGTCCAAGTATATTGCTTAGTGGTAAAGTTAAGATACCAACATTGAATCAATCGATTTGAATTTATTTGCATCCCAAGCTCAACCCTTGCATTTCACATAGAACTTTGAAGAGCTGCACTTAGCACAATATGTTTTGATTGTAGATTTTATATGTACATATGTATATTAAATATCTCAACATAGAATGCATTACAAGTCAATTTGAGAACTAAATTTCTTCGTTTCTTTGAGATTGACTCAGAAATGTTTTCTTTGATTCAAAAACTAGAATAATAATGAAATAAAGTTTTTATTACTTTTGTAGGAATTTTTATCGAGTTCTTTGAAACTAAAAGTACAACATGTTAAAGAGTCTAAGAGGCACTAACGGAGCTTCCTTTCTGACACCCACCGAAAAGTCAACCAAGTCAACAGACGGATCAAGGACTAACGATAAGTTCCACACAAATGCTAAATTGGTTTTAATATCGCCATTCCAGTATTTTTGTTAATTATTAAAGTGTGGTTTAAAGACACGCAGACATTCCATCATGGTGACTATCGAAAAGTGTCACGAAATGAATATAAATTATGAAGCTACTATATATGTATATGTATAGATACATTGTGCAAAGGAAATCGTTGATGGTGACTGCAAGGTGTGCGAAGCTGCGTCGTTGTGATTTTGCTAATTTTCGCTGCATCACATTTTTGTGCAGCACGAACTCACCGTGGCCCACGTCAATTAATGGATGGCTGTCTTGCTGATGTTCTGCCAGGACATGCGAATTCCTTAATAAGTGTAATCAATTTCATGGCCAACCCAGATCACAGGCATTGGAATAAAATATGTTTCGCGTGAAGGATGGGATATGGAGGTATGTATAACAGTATAACAGTGTGTTCACATCCATTAATACCACGGACATATAGAAGTTACATTCGTAATTTTAAATAATAAATATGGTAAATTCCAACATTATTAATTCTTTGGGTTTGGAGAGTCCAATTGCCATTGTTTTATTTGATAATATTACATAATTTATGTTGAAAAATTTTGTTATGGTTTTTATAAAAAAACGTGTGCTGTAATTTTTTATTGAATTCAGAATGTGAACTAAAAGTTAAAATCAATTATACTTATCTCCAAACCCTAAGTTTGCCGCTGCAACGGAGATGGAATCCGCTGAACTCGCGCTCACCACAGTTCAGTACTGCAAGTGTCGCAATTTCAAAGATTTAGTTGGTATCATTTCGCATTACATAGTGAAGTACGACAAAATGTTCAGTCGTATTCATTGCTAACTTTGTCTGGAGCAGTCGCTAAGGTGGGAGGTGTTGGCGACACCTATGCTATTCACTCCACCGGCCAGTTGATTGATTATAGAAAATAACCTACTTTTCTCACATCTTGGTATTTTTGATATACTCAGAACGGGATCTAGGGGTAAAGAAAAAGGCGGCTGTCAAGGTTCGAATGTCTCCGCATATACCGTAGGGTTGCTATGAGACGACATAAAAACAAGAAAAAACGTTAACTTCGGCTGCACCCTTCACAGGTGCATTTCTTTTAGTAACTATGTGTTCAGTTTGTTTGGAAGCTATAAGCTAAGGTAATCCGATCCGAACAATTTTTGTGGATATTATATTTTACCTTAAGCATGTAAAATTTTGTGAAGATACCACGTCAAATGTGAAAGTTTCCCATACAAGAACTTGATTGTGATCGTTCAGTTTATATGGCAGCTATATGATGTAGTGAGCCGATATCGGCAGTTCCGACAAATGAGCAGCTTCTTGAAGAGAAAATGACGTTTGCAAAATTTCAAAACGGTATCTTAAAAACTGCGGGACTTATTCGTATATATACAGACGGACAGACATACAGATGGACATGGCTAAATCGACTCAGTTCAACATAGTGATCATTTATATATGAACTTTATAGGGTCTCTGACGCTTCTTTCTGGGTCTTACAAACTTCGTGAGAAACTTAAGATACCCTGTTTCGGTTATAACAACAACAAAGAAATTATTTTACTATGGCCGTAGACTTTTCAATTGACCTGTTATTCATAGCATCATATATTAAAGCATGATATTTTCTAATGGGTTTCTCAATAAATCGTCTATATTGAAACACTATCTAGAATTCGCCCACTGAATTGTTAAATAAAAGTCTCAATTTAATGGCTATATTCATATTTATTTCTAATTCAAATAACTTAACGCTTTATTACTCATTATCGAAGTTTACAACTTTTTACATGGATCTCAGTTATCCTTTAAACGGCAGATTTTTAAGGTAAAAAACCTGCTGAAAGTGTAAAATGTGATCTTATTTAAAAGTTTATAGTGTATTTTAATTAATTTTAAGTGAAAAATGTGAATAAAGTGTGCTTAATGTGGTGAAATAGCTGGCTCGGAAGAGAAATATCACCAGAATAATGTGTTGGAATTATGAATGCGGAATATTGATACCGCAAACAATGATGCAGAGACCAGCTCCAGAATCTTTACTGAAAACTATTTTTTGCACATGCAAAACTGGATGTGGAGCATCTTGTGGGTGCAGGAAAAGTGGATTAAACTGCACTACAGCTTGCTTAGAATGCAATGGTGGAAGCTGTACTAATCCTTTACCTACAATCTTCCTTTTACATGGATCTCATTTACCCTTTATACGGCAGAACTCTAGAACTGTGTCTGCTGTCAATCCGGTAGATCCTATATGGTATATCGTTAAAAAAAAACTTCGGTGCACGAAAATTCTGGTTACAAAATCTTGTACTATCTTTCTCATTTTTATAGTTTGTCTGTTAGCAGCATAATAAATTTATGGAAGAGACTTAAATTTCTCTAAATATCTTGCTGAAATTCTTAACTCAGCTCGCCAACTCCCTATATGGTAGTGTGGTTTCATACATATATAAATGTGTGTATATATTTTAAAGTTAATATGTATGCACATACATACGTGAATGAGTGTATGTATGTAGCTTCCCTTCTAGCAGTCTACTCAGCAATATACTGCAAAACAAGTACTTTAGTGGAGCGCCGTAAGGTTTATACCTCGGAGTCCAGGGCCACTCAATGAACGCAGCCTCCACTAAGATGGTAGGACCCGAACCCTTTACGGGGGCAGGAAGGAGTATTGGCTACAAGCTCATGGCATGAGACACGCCAAGCTGCTAATGGGATGATATAACTTAAAAAGGTTCAAAATTATACGAGTAATAAACCTCCCCAGGAACAAACTCAGGCTGCTAGTCGCATGGTACACTGGTCACTGCAAGCTAAATAGGCATATGCACAGCATGGGCCTATCAGCTTGTGCCAATTGCCGTTTCTGCGACAGGGAGCCTGAAACCCCGGAGCGTCTGCTGATCGACTGCATAGCAGTCTGTAGACGCAGATCCAAGGTCCTTGGAGTGTTGTTTCCAGATAGGGATCGCATTGCCTCGCTATCTCCAGGAAGTTTACTGTACTTCATTAATGGGCTGGGTCTAGGCGAGTCAATGTGAGTAAGAAGAGGGCACAATAGACCGAAGGTCGCAGTGCATTCCTCATTATTATCATTCATTATTTTCGTGAGGACATCAACCAGCTGGGCAGCAGCACCTTCCCAATTAAGGGACCGAACATTCCAGGTGCATGCCCTGAATTCGTAGTCCTTATTTCGTTTGCCATGGTCGTCATCAAAAGGGGGGTCTCTCATCCAAGGTGTTTTTTTTTTAACGTGGCGGGTCCCAAACCCAGCGCACAACCCTATGCAGGGGATGTTTCGCCTTCTCACTTTAGCTCGCCTTCAAACGGATGTTCTTAGGCTACCCAGAGGATACTTGGTCAAAGACCGGAAGTCGTGAGCTGCTTGAGTCATATGTAAAATAATCGTTTCTGGCCACTCCCAAGTGAATGGCGATCAGAGAAGTTTCCTCACTTGCGTGAACTTCTACACATGACTCCATCCTCCAACTTTTACACATGACACCATCCATTTGTTGTTACAGCCTCGTATAAAAATGGGTGAACCATCAAATAGTGATAACATAAGTAATGATTGCCTCATTTGTGACAAAATCGGATGTAGTTCTGAATTAATCTCGGAACTAGAGGAATATCAACACTGAAAGCTGCTTCTGCGGAAAGAGTGGATGGACTTTCTCAGTATTTAAATACTCGCGAATTTGTCTACGTGCATTCAGTTTTGTCTGCAATATATCAATAAAGGGTGTATTAATTCTTATTTAAAAAAAAAAAAACAACATCACACCAGCATGCTCTCCACCTTGCTTAGAATGCAATGGTTAAAGCTGTGCTAATCCTTTACCTGCTAATCTACCTCAACGTGATCGACGACGACAATAATGAACAGTAATGTATATATTTAATGATAAATTTTTGTTGTAATTCATTAATTTATGCAAAAATATAATAAATTAACATTAAAGTTACTTTGCAAACATAATTCATTACATATAAAATTAAAAATTTTACTGTGAACATTTTTTTCCCTTTCGCCTTTCATTTTTTAGTAAATTGTTGTTAAATATTGTGGTAATCGAGAACGGTCAATTTTTTTTTTTTTTGAACTTTTTTATTTGAGCTTTTAATAATGCAGTCAAACACTTGTTATACGGATTCGTTAACTGCCCCTGGGTTCCGAGATTTTACTATTTTTATGCCTTACGGCGTTCCACTACTTGTATATTTAGTCTACTTATACCATTAGTGGATCACAACTACTCTCGTAACGGGAAATTAGTTATTAGAAAGCTTTGCGTATTCGACCATCATGATATATTTTTCATTTATTTTCTATTTACAATGGGTAATTTACCAATTTTTTTTTTTTTCAAAATTTTATATATTTCCAGTAGTTCCAGATTTCATAAACAAAAGACCACAGGAATTACGGGCTTCCTTGGACCCTCTTGTCAAATGCAGTTAACTATTTTTCTCTTCGGCTTCACGCAAGCTATACTCGTTACAGAGGCATTACTTTTTAACTTAACCTGAAAACGTATCCGAATTATGCTCAATGAATAAAGAAAATAGTCTGAATCAATGCCGAATAGATCGCAAGCAGTAGAAAAACAGAATGGTAGTGCGACAATATATTTTTTACGCCTTGTCCGACTTTCAATGTCACTTTACCGTTTACAGGACCTCAGACGTTTTATTCTGGGTGTCACAAACTCCGTGGCAAACTTGATACAAGCCGTTCAGGGTATACAAATAAAAATAAATCAAATTTGACTGCCACGTCGAAGCTTTCAAGGACCACTTAAGCTTACAATATTAGGTGGCAGATGTAAGATTTGCCGAAGCATACATGAGGATTTGCAAGGCGGGAAATATAAACGGTACATACATACACACATCTTAAAGTTTTCATTTAAATAAAAAACTGTTCACGAGCAAATAAATGTCTTCATATACATACATGAATGTTCTCTCACATACACATTCATATACAATATTATATTTTCATTTGCATATATGCATATGTTTAAAGTGCAGTGAATCGTGAGCGGTTGAGTACAGCAATTGTTTGGTTCTTTTATTCATAGGTGCCACGAGTTGTAAGTGTGTACAATTGTGTGCATTGACGTGTGTATAATTTTTTTGCTTTTGCACAGTAAATGTTGTTTTTTATATATGTAGTTTCAAAAGGAATTTCAGGTATACGACGTTTTTAAGCAGCCGAGCGAAAGATAAATATATCTCTCTTTTATTGATTTTTCTTGTTTGAAAGGGCCTTGAGCTAAAATTGAAGGGTCCTGTAGGCGCCTCCGAACAATGATTAGTACTTTGTCGTGCAAATTCTCACCGCCAGTGTGTTTATTGTATGGTTCCCGGTTAGGCAAGTTACCAAAAGCAATGTTATCTCTGGATTTCCGGCGCTGTATCACATTTGATTTTTTTTTTCCAAAGGGAAATATCACATTTTATTGATAGACGACTAAGACTCCATATTTTAGTTATGTATATGAACAGAGTGACATTACCTTCGATTTTTATGTTGGGTATTTTATTTTGACTCAAGCCGCTTCTATTCAACACAAATCTTTCTCCAAATGAAAATAATCATTATGAATTGGATCTGATAAAAAGTCAGTCACTGTAGATTAGTTAGGATTTTCGGGCTATTTTAATAAAAAACTGTCCATAAGGTCTTGTTGATACAAATATTCTAAGGATCGAAAGTGCGGTTATTTGTTTAACGAGGAATACACTAAATGGTATAGTCAGATCCTCTATTGTACATATATATTTTGAATTTTCCATTATACTTGTATTTGTAACTTACTAAAACACTTTTGAACACAAATAACCCACTGTGATGGCATTATGTCTCTCAAAAATCACTCATGCAAAGAGCGCGTATCAACTATTCAGAAGATTGCTTTGATTTGTTTTGGTGGTGATTCGTATGCCATTTGAAGTTCTACAAAATGATAAGATGGATTGGAAACGGATTTCTGCCAGCTTTTGATAGGTCTACACTGTTTTGCATATGTTTTGTTTTAAATACATAATGAGTCAGTTTGCATTTACATTAGGGTGGTTATTTTTTTTATTAGAAACTAAATGTTAAATTTTTTCGCTGCAGATTTCGTAGGTGTGGTATAGCTGTATTATCGTGCGGGTTAGGTTAGGTTAAAAGCTCGATTCTTGCAACAAAGGCCATAAAGAATTCCGCTTGAATAGCGACAAACGCCGGTCCAACGTGAGACTTAAAACTCTTAAGTATTAATCATGAAGACTCTATTAATTCGACAAATCGTTTTGAGATTTAAATAAAAAGGAGTATAGCAGCACCAAAATATGACAATCGAAATGATTCAATCTCAGGCTTGCAAAAGTTGGACAATTCGAGTCATAAAATCCAAACCCTTACTGAGGTAATTCAACTACATTTTATGGGTGAACCACAACAAACTAATTTAGTTTTTACATTAACTTTGATGTTCGGAAAAAATTGGTATAACATCATACTCGCTTAATAAACGGTGAGAAGTCTGATGAACTATACTAATAGCTTGGACGAACGTGTTTAATATAAACACAAGAAATTCATGCCAATTTCATTTAATCAACATTAATATTTCTGGAGGAACACTACATAGATCTTGCATTCAAATGTACATTAAAACACTTTTATTTAATTTTGGTATCACCTTCATACACATTCATCCAGCATAAACATATGTAGGCGCTCAAATGGTGCTCCAATTCTTGAAAAGCTCCTTGGTTTACTTCCTAGTTTTCCAAATCACTTGTCATGGCACTCGTATTTATTCAAAATGTTTCATTAAGCAGGATACCAAGAGCCAAACTTTTGATTCGGGTTAATCTGTGCCGTTATACGTTTGCATGAGTACACCGATGAGCGTGTGCTCATCGAGCCCGAAAAATATTCAGCAAGAAGCGAAGCAAAAGTTCATATCTTCTTCTTCTTTACTGGCGTAGGCACCGCTTACGCGATTATAGCCGAGTCAACAACAGCGCGCCAGTCGTTTCTTCTCTTCGCTACTTGGCGCCAATTGGATATTCCAAGCGAAGCCAGGTCCTTCTCCACTTGGTCCTTCCAACGGAGTGGAGGTCTTCCTCTTCCTCTGCTTCCCGCGGCGGGTACTGCGTCGAATACTTTCAGAGCTGGAGTGTTTTCATCCATCCGGACAACATGACCTAGCCAGCGTAGCCGCTGTCTTTTAATTCGCTGAACTATGTCAATGTCGTCGTATATCTCGTACAGCTCATCGTTCCATCGAATGCGATATTCGCCGTGGCCAACGCGCAAAGGACCATAAATCTTTCGCAGAACTTTTCTCTCGAAAACTCTTAAGGTCGACTCATCGGTTGTTGTCATCGTCCAAGCCTCTGCACCGTACAGCAGGACGGGAATTATGAGCGACTTATAGAGTTTGGCTTTTGTTCGTCGAGAGAGGACTTTACTTTTCAATTGCCTACTCAGTCCAAAGTAGCACCTGTTGGCAAGAGTAATCCTGCGTTGGATTTCCAGGCTGACATTGTTGGTGGTGTTTACGCTGGTTCCAAGATAGACGAAATTATCTACAACTTCAAAGTTATGACTGTCAACAGTGACGTGAGTGCCAAGTCGCGAGTGCGACGACTGTTTGTTTGATGACAGGAGATATTTCGTCTTGCCCTCGTTCACTGCCAGACCCATTTCTTTTGCTTCCTTATCCAGTCTGGAGAAAGCAGAACTAACGGCGCGGGTGTTGAGGCCGATGATATCAATATCATCGGCATACGCCAGCAGTTGTACACTCTTATAGAAGATGGTACCTTCTCTGTTGAGTTCTGCAGCTCGAACTATTTTCTCCAGAAGTAGGTTGAAAAAGTCGCACGATAGGGAGTCGCCTTGTCTGAAACCTCGTTTGGTATCGAACGGCTCGGAGAGGTCCTTCCCGATCCTGACGGAGCTTTGTGTGTTGCTCAGCGTCAGTTTACACAGCCGTATTAGTTTTGCGGGGATACCAAATTCAGACATCGCGGCATAGAGGCAGCTCCTTTTCGTGCTGTCGAAAGCAGCTTTGAAATCGACGAAGAGGTGGTGTGTGTCGATTCTCCTTTCACGGGTCTTTTCCAAGATTTGGCGCATGGTGAATATCTGGTCGGTGGTTGATTTACCAGGTCTAAAGCCACACTGATAAGGTCCAATCAGTTTGTTGACGGTGGGCTTTAATCTTTCACACAATACGCTCGACAGAACCTTATATGCGATGTTGAGGAGGCTAATCCCACGGTAGTTGGCGCAGATTGTGGGGTCTCCTTTTTTATGGATTGGGCATAGCACACTTAAATTCCAATCGTTGGGCATGCTTTCGTCCGACCATATTTTACAAAGAAGCTGATGCATGCTCCTTACCAGTTCTTCGCCGCCGTGTTTGAATAGCTCGGCCGGCAATCCGTCGGCCCCTGCCGCTTTGTTGTTCTTCAGGCGGGCAATTGCTATTCGAACTTCTTCATGGTCGGGCAATGGAACGTCTACTCCATCGTCATCGATTGGGGAATCGGGTTCGCCTTCTCCTGGCGTTGTACGTTCACTGCCATTCAGCAGGCTGGAGAAGTGTTCCCTCCATAATTTAAGTATGCTTTGGGCATCGGTGACTAGATCACCTTTGGGGGTTCTACAAGAGTATGCTCCGGTCTTGAAACCTTCTGTAAGTCGCCGCATCTTTTCGTAGAATTTTCGAGCATTACCCCTGTTGGCCAGCTTATCAAGCTCTTCGTACTCACGCATTTCGGCCTCTTTCTTTTTCTGTCTACAAATGCGTCTTGCTTCCCTCTTCAACTCTCGGTATCTATCCCATCCCGCACGTGTTGTGGTCGATCGTAACGTTGCGAGGTAGGCAGCCTGTTTTCTCTCCGCTGCGACACGGCACTCTTCGTCGTACCAGCTGTTCTTTTGCACTTTCCGAAAACCAATGGTTTCGGTTGCAGCTGTACGTAAGGAGTTTGAGATGCCGTCCCACAGTTCCCTTATACCGAGTTGTTGACGAGTGCTCTCAGAGAGCAGGAGTGCAAGCCGAGTAGAAAACCGTTCGGCTGTCCGTTGTGATTGCAGCTTCTCGACGTCGAACCTTCCTTGTGTTTGTTGGCGTGCGTTTTTTGCTGCACAGAGGCGGGTGCGAATTTTGGCTGCAACAATATAGTGATCCGAGTCGATGTTAGGACCTCGGAGCGCACGCACATCTAAAACACTGGAGACGTGTCTTCCGTCTATCACAACATGATCGATCTGGTTGGTGGTTTTTCGATCCGGAGACAGCCAGGTAGCTTGATGTATCTTCTTATGCTGGAATCTAGTACTACAGATAACCATATTTCGGGCCCCGGCGAAGTCGATCAGCCTCAACCCATTTGGGGATGTTTCCTCGTGGAGGCTGAATTTGCCGACCGTAGTGCCAAAGATACCTTCTTTGCCCACCCTGGCGTTGAAGTCGCCAAGCACGATTTTGACATCGTGGCGGGGGCATCTCTCATAAGTGCGCTCCAAGCACTCATAAAAGGCATCTTTGGTCACATCGTCCTTCTCTTCCGTCGGGGCGTGGGCGCAAATCAGCGATATGTTGAAGAACCTCGCTTTGATGCGGATTGTGGCTAGACGTTCATTCTCCGGAGTGAATGATAGTACTCGGCGACGGAGTCTCTCTCCCACCACGAATCCAACACCAAACTTGCGCTCCTTTATATGGCCACTGTAGTAGATGTCACAAGGACCTACTCGTCTCTGTCCTTGTCCCGTCCATCGCATTTCTTGGACGGCGGTGATGTCAGCCTTTATTTTTACGAGGACATCAACCAGCTGGGCAGCGGCACCTTCCCAATTAAGGGACCGGACATTCCAGGTGCATGCCCTCAATTCGTAGTCCTTATTTCGCTTGCCATGGTCGTCATCAAAAGGGGGGGCTCTCATCCGAGGCTGATTGTTGGTTTTCATTGGTGCGGTTTTTTACGTGGCGGGTCCCAAACCCAGCGCACAACCCTAAGTAGGGGATTTTTCGCCTTCTCACTTTAGCTCGCCTTCAAACGGATGTTCTTAGGCTACCCAGAGGATACTTGGTCAGAGACCGGAAGTCGTGAGCTGCTTGAGTCATATGTAAAAGAATCGTTTCTGGCCACTCCCAAGTGAATGGCGATCAGAGAACTTTCCTCACTTGCTTGAACTTCTACACATGACTCCATCCTCCAAAGTTCATATGCATAAATATATTAATACCAATGTGTGTCAGTTTGTGTCTGTAATTTCATACTTGAATGTGAATTCGGATGCAAAATAAAAACTCGAAAGCGGTATGTGTGGCGCTGAAAGGAAGTAAGTGGCACTTCAATAAAAAATTTCGAACTTTTTTCACTTTGCATGTCAGTTGAATATTTACCATAAGTTGAATAAGTTGAAAACTTTAAAATCTCTTTTTCACTTTCTTTGGCGAAAACACTTAAGAAGCTTTCATTTTACTTTGTTAGGAAGTTCACTTTGAGATTCCAAGATTCCAAGTCTTGGGAAGTCAAGCATGCGAACCATAAGCGATAAAGGGGTTCTTCTCTAAGAAAAACAAAGAAAGCTTCTGTTCGAGTGGTTTTAAGTTCACCTTGCAATGGAAGCAGCGGTTGATGGGTAGATTTGCGAATGGCTACAGTTAAACAAATAAGTGCGCTTAATTTAAGCAAAAGGTAAACTCAAGAGGCTGCCGAGGAATCGTCGCCATTTTCGCATTAACAGGCACATTTCAGAAAAATGCTTTGGGGTGCCTACTTTGACCAACATTCTAATCATAACAAAGTTTCTGGTCAGATACTTCAGTGCAAGCGTTTTAGAAAAAGAATATATGATTGCGATAGCGAAAGAGTTCACTTAGTTTTATTACTTCGCGTCAGTGAAAATTGTACTGAAATCATTGGGACAGAGAAATAAAAGCTCTAATTGCATTGGTTTCTGACATTGTTGAGATGTACTTGATAAATATAAACATGCGTACAGTTACGGACAATAAAATAGAATCAAAGGTGTTGCTTTGAAACAGTTGCATAATTTTTCTGAAATTTTTCATCTATATAGTAACTTTTCTGCATGATAATATGTACTTTTAAAAAAGAGAAAAATATAGGATTGTCGAGTTTTATAGTTAACTGTAATTTAAAAAGTGTAAATAGCGTGCCTCGTGCTTAGTGACAAAATAATAGAATCAATAGCGAAATAGTTTCATAAATGAAAAATGATGAATTTAAAAAGCGGAGGATGGGGTCATGTGTAGAAGTTCACGCGAGTGAGGAAAGTTCTCTGATCGCCATTCACTTGGGAGTGGCCAGAAACGATTCTTTTACATATGACTCAAGCAGCTCACGACTTCCGGTCTTTGACCAAGTATCCTCTGGGTAGCCTAAGAACATCCGTTTGAAGGCGAACTAAAGTGAGAAGGCGAAACACCCCCTGCATAGGGTTGTGCGCTGGGTTTGGGACCCGCCACGTAAAAAAACACCCCCAATGAAAAAGCGTAAACAGCCTTGGATGAGAGACCCCCCTTTTGATGACGACCATGGCAAACGAAATAAGGACTATGATTTGAGGGCGTGCACCTGGAATGTCCGGTCCCTTAATTGGGAAGGTGCCGCTGCCCAGCTGGTAGATGTCCTCGTAAAGATAAAGGCTGACATCACCGCCGTCCAAGAAATGCGATGGACGGGACAAGGACAGAGACGAGTAGGTCCTTGTGACATGTACTACAGTGGCCATATAAAGGAGCGCAAGTTTGGTGTTGGATTCGTGGTGGGAGAGAGACTCCGTCGCCGAGTACTTTCATTCACTCCGGAGAATGAACGTCTGGCCACAATCCGCATCAAAGCGAGGTTCTTCAACATATCGCTGATTTGCGCCCACGCCCCGACGGAAGAGAAGGACGATGTGACCAAAGATGCCTTTTATGAGTGCTTGGAGCGCACTTATGAGAGATGCCCCCGCCACGATGTCAAAATCGTGCTTGGCGACTTCAATGCCAGGGTGGGCAAAGAAGGTATCTTTGGCACTACGGTCGGTAAATTCAGCCTCCACGAGGAAACATCCCCAAATGGGTTGAGGCTGATCGACTTCGCCGGGGCCCGAAATATGGTTATCTGTAGTACTAGATTCCAGCATAAGAAGATACATCAAGCTACCTGGCTGTCTCCGGATCGAAAAACCACCAACCAGATCGATCATGTTGTGATAGACGGAAGACACGTCTCCAGTGTTTTAGATGTGCGTGCGCTCCGAGGTCCTAACATCGACTCGGACCACTATATTGTTGAAGCCAAGATTCGCACCCGCCTCTGTGCAGCAAAAAACGCACGCCAACAAACACAAGGAAGGTTCGACGTCGAGAAGCTGCAATCACAACAGACAGCCGAACGTTTTTCTACTCGGCTTGCACTCCTGCTCTCTGAGAGCACTCGTCAACAACTCGGTATAAGGGAACCGTGGGACGGCATTTCAAACTCCTTACGTACAGCTGCAACCGAAACCATTGGTTTTCGGAAAGCGCAAAAGAACAGCTGGTACGACGAGGAGTGCCGTGTTGCAGCGGAGAGAAATCAGGCTGCCTACCTCGCAACGTTACGATCGACCACAACACGTGCGGGATGGGATAGATACCGAGAGTTGAAGAGGGAAGCGAGACGCATTTGTAGACAGAAAAAGAAAGAGGCCGAAATGCGTGAGTACGAAGAGCTTGATAAGCTGGCCGACAGGGGTAATGCTCGAAAATTCTATGAAAAGATGCGGCGGCTTGCAGAAGGTTTCAAGACCGGAGCATACTCTTGTAGAACCCCCCAAGGTGATCTAGCCACCGATGCCCAGAGCATACTTAAATTATGGAGGGAACACTTCTCCAGCCTGCTGAATGGAAGTGAACGTACAACGCCAGGAGAAAGCGAACCCGATACCCCAATCGATGACGATGGAGCAGACGTTCCATTGCCCGACCATGAAGAAGTTCGAATAGCAATTGCCCGTCTGAAAAACAACAAAGCGGCAGGGGCCGATGGATTGCCGGCCGAGCTATTCAAACACGGCGGCGAAGAGCTGATAAGGTGCATGCATCAGCTTCTTTGTAAAATATGGTCGGACGAAAGTATGCCCAACGATTGGAATTTAAGTGTGCTATGCCCAATCCATAAAAAAGGAGACCCCACAATCTGCGCCAACTACCGTGGGATTAGCCTCCTCAACATCGCATATAAGGTTCTGTCGAGCGTATTGTGTGAAATATTAAAGCCCACCGTCAACAAACTGATTGGACCTTATCAGTGTGGCTTTAGACCTGGTAAATCAACAACCGACCAGATATTCACGATGCGCCAAATCTTGGAAAAGACCCGTGAAAGGAGAATCGACACACACCACCTCTTCGTCGAGTTTAAAGCTGCTTTCGACAGCACGAAAAGGAGCTGCCTTTATGCCGCGATGTCTGAATTTGGTATCCCCGCAAAACTAATACGGCTGTGTAAGCTGACGTTGACCAACACGAAAAGCTCCGTCAGAATCGGGAAGGACCTCTCCGAGCCGTTCGATACCAAACGAGGTTTCAGACAAGGCGACTCCCTATCGTGTGACTTTTTCAATCTGCTGCTGGAGAAAATTATTCGAGCTGCAGAACTTAATCGAGCCGGTACAATCTTTTACAAGAGTGTACAACTGCTGGCGTATGCCGATGATATTGATATCATCGGCCTCAACACCCGCGCCGTTAGTTCTGCTTTCTCCAGACTGGACAAGGAAGCAAAAGAAATGGGTCTGGCAGTGAACGAGGGCAAGACGAAATATCTCCTGTCATCAAACAAACAGTCGTCGCACTCGCGACTTGGCACTCACGTCACTGTTGACAGTCATAACTTTGAAGTTGTAGATAATTTCGTCTATCTTGGAACTAGCGTAAACACCACCAACAATGTCAGCCTAGAAATCCAACGCAGGATAACTCTTGTCAACAGATGCTGCTCCGGACTGCGTAGGCAATTGAGAAGCAAAGTCCTCTCTCGATAAACAAAAACCAAACTCGATAAGTCGCTCATAATTCCCGTCCTGCTATATGGTGCAGAGACATGGACGATGTCAACAACGGATGAGTCGACGTTGCGAGTTTTCGAGAGAAAAGTTCTGCGAAAGATGTATGGTCCTTTGCGCGTTGGCCACGGCGAATATCGCATTCGATGGAACTATGAGCTGTACGAGATATACGACGACATTGACATAGTTCAGCGAATTAAAAGACAGCGGCTACGCTGGCTAGGTCATGTTGTCCGGATGGATGAAAACACTTCAGCTCTGAAAGTATTCGACGCAGTACCCGCCGCGGGAAGCAGAGGAAGAGGAAGACCTCCACTCCGTTGGAAGGACCAAGTGGAGAAGGACCTGGCTTCGCTTGGAATATCCAATTGGCGCCACGTAGGGAAGAGAAGAAACGACTGGCGCGCTGTTGTTGACTCGGCTATAATCGCGTAAGCGGTGTCTACGCCAGTAAAGAAGAAGAAAAAGCGTAAAAAGAAGTTATATTAACTTAATTAGATCTGTGGAATGAATTAAAATAAATATCAAATATTTGTGTTTGATGCCTTAAAGTTTCTGAAAAAAATATTGAAAAAATAGGCCGACCACAAAAAAATTACTGCACAAGTCGTTCGAAATATTGCATGATTGCCGATGCGCGTACAGTTTAAGGCCTCTGCAGCCATTTAATAAGAATTATGTGTAAAAATTTCTTCAAGGACAGTAAGACATTATTTAGGGCTGAGCTGAAAATTAAGAAAAAATGGTTCGACATTTTATGGTCTCAATGTAAAATTAATATGATAGCAAATGATAGTTGGGCGTGAGTCCGACGTCCAAAAAACAAAGAAATGTGCGTCCGCTACACGTCTAGGTCCTTCAAACCCCTTGGGGGGCAATATAATGGTTTAGTATTGTTTCTCATATTGTGTTCCGGGGCCTATATTTTGGATACAAGAAAACATAGACCGCCATATATCCGTTAAGGTTTTATATAAGGTCATACTTCCAAATGCTGAATGGGATTCGCCTTACATTTTGGCAATTCCAACTAAAGAGCGACCCGAAACATACTTCGGGTCTTGCAAAAAATGGTTTTCAGAACATGGTGCTAGTGTTATGGCTACCAATTTTTCTATTAGTTCCCTTAAAAAAATATATTTTTTTAATGTAAAAGATTTTGATTCTATTTTTTTGTCCATCGATTTTTTGAAATATATTCTTTACCTTTATTTTTGTAATATTTATGAATTGGTTTTTTCCAATATTTTTACTGCTACCAATAGCACTTGGTATGAAGTACATAATAAAAACATAACTTAGTTGAATTTAAATCAAATTCATATTTTTTTGAGAACGAAAAATCAGTACCATGGATGATTCTATTTTATTGTCCGTAACTGCATATATGTTTCGGTAAAAAGTTAAGCCACTCACTAAGGTCCACTAATTTGGTGTGTGTTGCTAGAAGAGTTACAATTTATTGATAATTTATAGACCTAAATTGCTAAATCGAATAGTTTTATCCGAATATACTTATTGGTGCTTGATTTGTTTACTGGAATGTGAAAAAATCAGATGAAATTTAAAGTTGTGCAAATGGAAAATAGGCCTTATTGTAGTCCGGCGGCGCCCGTTTTCGCAACGTGACTTATCTTATATACCGAATTTTGTCGAGAAAGTACCGTTATATGGAGAGTGGGTGGGGTTATCATGTGATTTTATTCATTTTAACAGTGTCCGTCAAACAGAGGACCGAAATCCAAGCAATTTTATAACATAGTTGGGGTATACCACGTACTATTAACATGTCACATACTAAAAAACCTATCATATGGAGTAGTTGTCAGCCGGATGTTCGGAAATCTTGATATTTGATAACAGAGTTACTATTATCAAGACAGGATTCTCTATGAATTTTAATTCTATTCCTTATATGTACATTAACCGATATTTTCTATTAAAAGACAACTATGCATACTGAGGTCGACATATTCGGTACCTAGAGACTTGAACAGTTTTCGTTGCATTTATCGGTCGGGTTCCAATATATGGTATTTCACCAAAAAGTGGGCGGTGCATAGCCAATTGTCCAATTTTCGCACCGGCTTCATTAAAGTCCTCTCATATCCTTTCGGGAATAAAATGCAATGTCTCTGACATATTTATTTATTTATTTATTGCGCTTTTAGTATTTTTTATGCCGCTATTGCCGTTATAAAAAAGTTAGCGAGGTAATCTTCTGATTTCAACTATTTTCAAACTATCGGTAGAAGTTCTTGTACGATTTGTGCTGGGTGAATTTGGTTGTTATACCTTTAGTGGTTTAAGAGATATATAAATTAAAGTTATGAGATAGCGGGCCCACGCCCATTTTTTAAAAAATTTTTGCCCACATACTTATGCTCCTTGCTACTGCGATCCCCTGTGCCAAACTACAGTTTTATATTTTAATTTAGAGCTTAGTTATGGCACTTTATATGTTTTCGGTTAATGGCGTGGGCGTGGCAGATGTCTGATTGCCCTTCTACGACCTCTAAACTTTTTTTGCACTAAGGAAATTGCATGATAACCCGGTAACTCTCCATATAACGGTTAAAAAACTGCTAAAAACGCGTTAAATCAATAACTAAATGTGCTAGAGACATTAAATATTTTACTCATGAAGTGGTATGAGAGGGCTTTGTGGTGAAAAGACATATCTCGGGACTGATTTCAACCGAATTTGATATAGTAGTGAAGGAAAAAAACGGTAAGACTTCTTAATTAAAATTTTTCGAAATTTTTTTTCCAAGGTTGACTGGCAGTGACATCTGTGCCAAATGATATTTCAAAATAATCTTTAGAGTTTAGTATACGTTTGTCTTTCTCGATGATAGAAATTTTTCAGAAAAATAGTTCGTTCCATTAAATTTTGTATGCAGAATCAAATATTTGGTGCCAAAACGTTCAGAAAGTAGGAAAAGGCCTTCGGTTAATTGTTTGCCGCGAGCATGGATTTTTGATTGGTACAAATTATTCAAAGAGGGTCGCGGACGCGTTGATCTCGTCCAGGACGGCCATCGACTGATGATCAACAAGTCAATAAAGGAATTCGTGAATGAGAATCAACAATTAACAATCGGAGATCTTACTGGCATTGTTTGATATCGGAAGAATCATTGAAAATCATTTTGAAAGATCATTTTTAATGACTAATTCCTAAAAATAGTGAAAACACGATTGTTTCCAAAATCAGTAAATTTTTTCCGAAAAACAGAGTCGCGATTATGTCTGTGAAAGAATGCTTTTCGACTATCAGTATGCCATGAAACGTATTATTACTGGCGATGAGTTTTGGATCTATGTTTACGACCCGGAAACATACGACCGATCGGCCGAATATCGCGGTGCACTCCGAACTCTTTTCCACTGGCCGAACTGGCAACAAGGAATACTATTTAAGTGTTATGTGTCGTTTGCCCGAAGCTAATGGTAAAAAGAGGCCGGAATTATTGGCAAACAACTCTTGGTATTGGCAACATGTCAATGTACCATCGCATACTGCATTGATCCTTCGTGAATTTTGCGCCAAATTGTAAACCTGTTCTGGAAATTTATTTAAATAACTGTTTCGAGAATTGAAAAAAACGTTGACACAAGTGTATTGGGACCAAATTGATTCCTTTGGGGGTATATCATTCTTTTCATATGCCTATGTCACAGCCTATTTCCCATATAACGCAATTTGAATTTCCATCTGTATCTTCCACATTCCAGTGTACAAATTAAGCAGTTATTTATATAAGGGGATAAAACTTTGTATGAATAGTGCCTTTGAAATATGCCTTATTTGTCCAAATCGAATCTAGACTTTACCAGGCCATAGGTACCGAGTATTTTGAGCCCTGCACTTATAGTTGACCCAAAATATCGGTCAATGTGTGAGATATATAATTGACCAGAGAGTCCTTTGGGTTGAATGAGGGTGTCTCAATGAAAATCAGAGAGCATGATTTACCCATAATAGTATAACTTTGTGAATAAACGGGATAAAACTGGGCGAAATTTTGACCTAGACCCCACATAACTAATATCATGGTTTTCGAACATCCGGCTAGCTTTACTGATAAATGTATCTGAGGTACCTTGACGAAACACTGGGAGCATTTTATTACTCTGTGGCATATTAATTGTATGTAGTATTGATAAAAGTACATATATAAAACCGATTGCAGATGATTTAGAATATTATGTACATATATATCCTTGACTGTAATTCACGAGTTCGGGGAACAATGAAGTTGAACCCTTAGTTACATTTTTCAATATTACCAGCACCTGAAAGTATTTAGCCGGTTTTGATCCTTGCAAGTCGCAAGAGTACAAAATCTTGGATTACAGGTTAACTTAGTCTTTCCTTATTTTTCGATTAAAAGAAATAAAGATAATCTTTTAGCGAAAATATTGGTCAATCTGGAAACATATTGTTGAAAAAATACTTTTCTGGTAATAGTATGTTATGCTTCTCTGTTCAAATTGTCCAATATGGAAGGAAGCCTAATTTGTGTTACATTAACCAATGCCTTCTGACACGTCGCTTTTCCCTAAGCTTATAGGGTGTAATCGTTACAGCACTAAATTTCATTATTCACAAGTCATCGCTTTAATAGAAACTTTCCTATCCTAATATGCCTCAAGACCACTTAAATCTGACTCCGTTTTTCCCTGATCGCAGTCAGTCAACTAAGCTCTAAGATCTTGGCTAGGGAGCTGTTCCGTTTATGCTTCTTTATTTTAATTCCCTCAAACTGAGCGACCGGTTTGATTATTATACCTTGTCCTTACCACTGCTAGTTCGGTGAGACGACTGCCACAATCAAAATTTGAAAAGTTGGTTCTGCTACCAGGATGCCCGCTATACGTTCTTTCTAGTATAATTATCCGCACTACGGCAAGTTGCGTACCTTGTGGTTATAACTTAATGCGAGGAACAAATATTTGTAACCAGTCCGAATCGAAACGAAGTAAACGAAGCTCTTTTCCTAAAAAGGGTCGGTGCTGGTTTCATTCAAATGATCGATCTTGATGAACCTTTCATCTCTATGGCTCTTAACGCAACTTAACTTCAACTACAAAATTTCAGTTTTTTTGAGATGTCTTTGTATTACAAAGCTGTACAGCGTGGCCATGAGCAAGTGTAGCTTTATGATCAACATTTCGGCTAGTTACTATGTGGTACATAAGTATGTAAGTAACTGCAATCAACTTTTACGACATTCGGCCCTTAGTAGACGACATAGTTCATAGTTGGCAAACATTTTCCTGAACGTTCAACTTAAAGTTCTTATCCTTGCAACGACGTGCATAAATAGGAGCCACAACATTACGCCCAGAAGTATGCACTCCATACTATGTCCATAATCTGCAGTTAACCGAAATTGCAACAAACGGGATATTAAAATCGACCGCAGTACGCGCGTTATGACTCGGCTACACCACTAGCCGACGCATGAAAAACCATCCACACACTCGAGCGGTCAGTGAGGAAGACTAAATACTCGTTTTCTACTTTCTTCTATCCCAATGTTAACTCACTTGATGTGATTGCTTTGGTATGACTGATATGTATAAATGTGTGTGAGTCGACTTTGACTAGTAATATATGAAAAAAATATTAATATTATATATAGAGACTTAAAGAGTAAAAACCAGAAAAAACGTTCCGACGTGCGACCGAAGCTAGAAGACCCTTTACAAATAAAACAGGCAAAATCTCCGACGTTTCTCTCTGGCTCTTACTGATTTCGTGATAAACTTAATAAATCCTGGTCTGGATAAAAACGGCAAAAGCACAATTGCTGCAATGTCTTGCAGGGTAACGTGGATGCGTGTTCCGGTGCATCACTGTTTGCTCCAACTTATTGCTCTCTTTGGACAAGCGCTGGCGGTTGTCGTTCATACATTAATGGCCGCAGATTAAAATGTAAAATCGTAATATTTGCACCGTTGATAATGCTTCGCACAGGCGAGATACGCGCGGTCACAACTGACTGGGTCCCATTGCCCGAATAATGCAGCCCATGGACAATCCGCAAGCTCACTCAACTTTGCTCATGCAAAAGCACTTGATGCCAACTTTGTCTGCAACACAATGCATGAATTCTAGGCTAAGAGGTCGTTAACATTTGCGTTGAGGGTGCAAGCCTCACTTTAGGGCCACACTCTCAGCATTGTGAAACAAATTAAGAGAATGGGAGAGCTTCCATTTAAATTTTTGCACACATTTCACTCACAATTGTTTTAGTTCTGAAAATATCGTAAGTAATTTAGTTTTACTCGTCCTCAGTGCGCCAGTGGCACATTAACTTCTACTAGTGGCCAAAAATATCGACATCATTGCGCTGGCTCTGCATGATTGTAAAACCTTCTTTTGGATTGGGAAATTCGACGGCGATCGAAGTGTGTTGTGGCTCGATGAGACGCCACGGAATGGCAGTTCGCGAGCTCAGTTGGTACCTACTTTGAGCGAGTGCTTCCGCTTCCGCCGAGGTAAGTGCTTTTCAGCTTAGTAGAACGGCAGAGGCGGCAACACGCCCAAGCACGCAAACTTTTTGCGGCCCATCAAATGAGCGAAAAAATTATGGTTGTTGTAGAGCTTGGACTATGTGCGGAATGTGGGTTCGTTGCCTTTGCAGTTCGACACGTATGTATATACAGTTGTGTGGATGTCGGACAGTAAGGTGTCAGTATGTTTAATGGTAGTTGATTTCTCCCATGAAGCGCATCTAGTTTTCATTTCAGAGCAGCTTTGCATGTTTAATGTTATAACATACGCGAGGCGGTGACAAGTGGCACGGGAATATGCAGTCTTTCTTTCATTTACTGGTAAAACTTCCTTCCGAGACCAGCAATATTTGAAGTTAATGGACCGAGGTTGGTGTAACTATTTCTTGGGCGGAGTCACCTTATTTGTAGAAAATTAATATAAATTACCTGCGGTGGTAATGACTTCTGCACGTACGAGTTATACAAATTTAGAAATAGTTTAGTCTAATGTGATAGAGAAAGCTTAAACCGTTCAAGTGTAACTCAAATGCGCATAGGTGTAGGAAACCTTCGAAGGTGTAGGTGTAGGTGTAGGAATCCTTTCATCAAATTAGTTGGCAAACAGATGAGAGTGTGGTTTTTCTGTAAATATATACTCCTTATATAAAGATGAGGTTTGCTAATTTTTTTCTGGATTTATATCGAACCTAACAGAACCTAACATCCTTGGAGGATGGAGTCATCTATAGAAGTTCACGCAAGTGAGGAAAGTTCTCTGATCGCCATTCACTTCGGACTGGCCAGAAACGATTCTTTTACATATGACTCAAGCAGCTCACGACTTCCGGTGTTTGACCAAGTATCCTCTGGGTAGACTAAGAACATCCGTTTGAAGGCGAGCTAAAGTGAGAAAGCGAAAAATCCCCTCCGCTGGGTTGTGCGTTGGGTTTGGGACCCGCCACGTAAAAAATCATACCAATGAAAAGGAACAACAACCCTCGGATGAGTGACCCCCCTTTTGATGACAACCATGGCAAACGAAATAAGGACTACGAATTAAGGGCTTACACCTGGAATGTCCGGTCCCTTAATTGGGAAGGTGCTGTTGCCCAGCTGGTTAATGTCCTCGTGAAAATAAAGGCTGACATCACCACCGTCCAAGAAATGCGATGGACGGGACAAGGACAGAAACAGAAGTAGGTCCTTGTGACACTTACTACAGTGGCTATATAAAGGTGCGCAAGTTTGGTGTGGGATTCGTGGTTGGAGAGAGACTCCGTCGCCGAGTACTATCATTAACTGGGGTGAATGAACGTCTAGCCACAATCCGCATCAAGGCGAGGTTCTTCAACATATCGCTGATTTGCTCCCACGCCCCGATGGAGAGAAGGAAAATATGACCAAAGATGCCTTCAATGAGCGCTTGGAGCACACCTATGAGCGCTGCCCCCGCCACGATGTCAAAATCGTGCTCGGCGACTTTAACGACAGGGTGGGCAAAGAAGGTATCTTTGGCACTACGAAACATCCCCAAATGGGTTGAGGCTGATCGACTTCGCCGGGGCCCGAAATATGGTTATCTGTGGTACTAGATTCCAGCACAAGAAAATACATCAAGCTACCTGGCTGCCTCCGGATCGAAAAGCCACCAACCAGATCGATCATGTTGTGATAGATGGAAAACACGTCTCCAGTGTTCTAGACGTGCGTACGGTCCGAGGTCCTAACATCGACTCGGACCACTATCTTGTTGCAGCCAAGATTCGCAACCGCCTCTGTGCAGCAAAAAACGCACGTCAACAAACACAAGAAAAGTTCGACGTCGAGAAGCTGCAATCACAACAGACAGCCGAACGATTTTCTACTCGAGTTGCACTCCTGCTCTCCGAGAGCACTCGTCAACAACTCGGTATAAGGGAACACTGGGACGGCAAGCTCTTTTCGTACAGCTGTAACAGATACCATTGCTTTTCGGAATATGCAAAAGAACCCCGATATAATAAATGAGTAGTGCCGTGTCGCAGCGGAGAGAAAACAGACTGCCACAACACGTGCGGGATGGGATAGATACCGAGAGTTGAAAAGGGAAGCGAGACGCATTTGCAGACAGAAAAAAAGAGAGGCCGAAATGAGTGAGTATGAAGAGCTTGATAAGCTGGCCGACAGGGGTAATGCTCGAAAATTCTACGAAGAAATGCGGCGGCTTACAGAAGGTTTCAAGACCGGAGCATACTCTTGTAGAACCCCCAAAGGTGATCTAGTCACCGATGCCCAGAGCATACTTAAATTATGGAGTGAACACTTCTCCAGCCTACTGAATGGCAGTGAACGCACATCGCCAGGAGAAGGCGAATCCGACTCCCCAATCGACGACGATGGAGCAGACGTTCCATTTCCCGACCATGAAGAAGTTCGAATAGCAATTGCCCACCTGAAGAACAACAAAGCGGCGGGGGCCGATGGATTGCCAGCCGAGCTATTCAAACACGGCGGTGAAGAACTGATAAGGAGCATGCATCAGCTTCTTTACAAAATATGGTCGGACGAAAGCATGCCCAACGATTGGAATTTAAGCTATGCCCAATCCATAAAAAGAGAGACCCCACAATCTGCGCCAACTACCGTTGGATAAGCCGCCTCAACATCGCATTTAAGGTTCATCGAGCGTATTGTGTGAAAGATTAAAGCCCACTGTCAACAAGTTGATTGGACCTTATCAGTGTGGCTTTAGACCTGGAAAATCAGCAACCGACCAGATATTCACCATGCGCCAAATCTTGGAAAAGACCCGTGAAAGGAGAATCGATACACACCACCTCTTCGTCGATTTCAAAGCTGCTTTCGATAATTGATAAGGAAGCGAAGAAAATGGGTCTGGTGGTGAACGAGGACAAGACGATATATTTCCTGTCATCAAACAAACAGTCGTCGCACTCGCGACTTGGCACTCACGTCACTATTGACAATCATAACTTTGAAGTTGTAGATAATTTCGTCTATCTTGGAACTAGCGTAAACACCACCAACAATGTCAGCCTAGAAATCCAACGCAGGATAACTCTTGTCAACAGATGCTGCTCCGGACTGAGTAGGCAATTGAGAAGCAAAGTCCTCTCTCGATAAACAAAAACCAAACTCGATAAGTCGCTCATAATTCCCGTCCTGCTATATGGTGCAGAGACATGGACGATGTCAACAACGGATGAGTCGACGTTGCGAGTTTTCGAGAGAAAAGTTCTGCGAAAGATGTATGGTCCTTTGCGCGTTGGCCACGGCGAATATCGCATTCGATGGAACTATGAGCTGTACGAGATGTACGATGACATTGACATAGTTCAGCGAATTAAAAGACAGCGGCTACGCTGGCTAGGTCAAGTTGTCCGGATGGACGAAAACACTCCAGCTCTGAAAGTATTCGACGCAGTACCCACCGGGGTAAGCAGAGGAAGAGGAAGACCTCCACTCCGGTGGAAGGACCAAGTGGAGAAGGACCTGGCTTCGCTTGGAATATCCAATTGGCGCCACGTAGCGAAAAGGAGAAGCGATTGGTGCGCGGTTGTTAACTCGGCTATAATCGCATAAGCGGTGTCTACGCCAATTAAAAAGAAGAAAATTTTTACTGAACAGAGCTTCCAGATTTCATTTCACTCCTACAGTAAACACATAGTCACACGCTATGGATGTAATGAGGTTAGAAATTGTAATAACTTTTTAATAATATGTACTTTTCATCAAAACGGTCCATATAAGAATAATAAATATTATTGAAAAAGTTTGAAATTTTTGGATAAAAGACGTGCGTGCAGAACGTCTGTCGGGTTCGCTAGTTTGTTATAAAAACGAAAGATATTATACGTAGGATATAAGAGTTGGGTTAGTATCGACCCGATATTATCCATTAACTATTATCATTAAGGTTGTGAGGGATCACATGCAATCACCAAAGTCAGCCGGATGTTCGGAAATCCTGGTAATGGTTATAAGAGGGCTAGGTCAAGGACGACGAGACAAGTTGAAATTCGAGTGACCGTCTTGCTGCCGTCTGTCCGTGCCAACTGTAAATTGAGTAAAAATACAGGTTTCTTGCCATCATTCTCACGTCAATACGACAGCGTAAAAATAGGTGACATCGGATAACTACTCCACCCACGTATTCATGCGGCGAAGTGTCGAAAAACAGCGTTCAGAGTTCGCATTCGTCACAGGAAATGTGCAGAATATGCGAATAAAACTATGAATTATGGGGTATAGATCTACAGCGGAGTTCTTCAACGTTGCCTTTTGACTTTTGCTTCTGCAACCAATGGCACTGCGAGTGATCAAGATCACCTATGAACTTCAACTGTCGCACGACGTCGTCGTTATTCAAAAGGGCTTTGAATCTATCTATCAAACAGTCAATAGGATTTTCCATTTCTTTGGTTCAGTTGAAATCCATATAATACTTCTTTAGAAAAGCGCGTCTTCAAATCTTGTCCGATTGTATTCAACAGAGAATTGTACATTAAGACCCTGTAGTATTCTTCGCAAGTTCTCACGCAGAAATTTTGGCGTTTTATTTACCGGCCGCAGATTCTTGGTTTTTCTTCGTCAGCTTTCATTTTTGCCGCCATTTTTTTCGTGTCTGAATAAAGGGATATAAAATGTTCCTCAGTTTTTTGTCTTTGTTTTCGGAACGTTACAAGCAGCGTATCTATCACATTTGATGTTTATTATGTTGGAAACGTTTTAGGATACACCGCTGAGAATGTATCAATCGACCAAATTCACAGATGGAGCTGAATGTAGCATCTATTTAAAGTTCCTTATCAATTTCAAATTTAGCACTTTCAGTTACTGATCTGATTGGATTTATTAACAAATTAAACTGCCCACGTTGATTGAAAAAAAAAAAATTGTAAAAAACTTTTAATCTAGTACGGTTTTAAAATCACTGCTTATAATTATGTTCGTTTTTACCACACTTAGCAGCATTACTGAAATGAACATACATACATAGTAGTAACTGAGAAATCCCCTTATTCGATAACTCTTCATTCCTACACATTCGCATGATATTTACATTGCCGAAATGGATATCTCCAGTGAAGATACCGACTTTAGTCCAGTTCGTCGCAAACAGTTGCGCTTGTTATCAAGTAGTGACGAATAATTATGTAGCAATGTTAATATTTTTTTCTTATTTCTATTCTAATTTTTCTGTTCTTAGTTCTGGATTAACAGATTTCTTTTGTTGTTTGCTTAATCTACAAATTTTTCACCAGTATGAATTATGTACTTTAAGTTTTAATGCTCAATAAAATGCCATATGAACATACAATTTGTATGCATATCTGAAATTTTATAGTTTTCAACATTTTTTACACGGTTTTTCGAAGTAAATATAGTTCTTTATTTTATCTTACACGGTTTTCAGATGACATGAAACGTATCCCCTATTTTACTACAGGAAACGCTTCTTTTTTACACGGATTTCTGAGGAACGTATCTACCGTGTAAAAAAAAAGAGTTGGGTGTAATAGCAAAATCGGACTTCAATCAAGCCTTCTTCTCATGTAACACAATTTTAAATTCCATCTGATTCTTTCACTTTCCAGTATGTAATTCAAGAACCAATGAATACATCGCGACAAAATTTTGCACAAATAGTGCCTTTGTTCCATCTCAAGTATAAGTCGGATCATAACTGCTGAAGCCCACCCTGTAGTGCCTATGATTGACTTAATACCGATAGTATTGGTAGGATTTATAATTTTCCCTGATAATAGTATGTCTGTATGTAAAAATTGGGTTGCATTGGGGAAGAACTTCCATAGTCCCCTTATAAATATAGAAATATTTTCGAGTATCCAGTAAAAGTTAGAAAGTATGTTTTTCTAGTCCCCACATAACCTATATCAAGATTTTCAATCATCCGCTTAAAGTTCTCATATTATCTTTAAATATATCTAAATGAAAATGTAATGTCTGCATCTTTAGAGATATTCAACATCCGAGGATGGAGAAATTCGTAATCATCCATTTGGTTTTGGTTTGGAACCGGGGGAACCACTGCCTTAAATCTGTTCCAAACTTTTTTCTTCTCATTGCTGAGTTACTTTGAGATGTGTCACAATTCATATTTTTTATTTGAGGACGTAAAACATGCACATTTACCTAATGCAAAAATAGATGAAATCGGGTCTGTACTATTCTTATCTCCCATATACATATGAGCCTAATATAAAATTTTCAATTTTCCGTTTGAGTTTATGCCGTTTAAATCTGTCAAAATGTAAGATTTCATAGCAAAATTAACTGAATGTTTAATACTGAATTATTTTACCAATTACTCCGGCTCCCACACACATAAATATAATGATTATTAATCTAACAAACCTTATTCCGAATCTGTCGGTCAGAGGTTGAGTTATTTATTTATTAATTCCTTGGAAATATGTCCTTGAGAGAGCAATGTCAAAGGTTAAAGCAACAAGCCCAGTAGTTCTCAAAGCTTCCTGCACTGTATAAAGATTTCCGAAGGCTCTTCGATACTATTTCCAACCATTTTACCTATAAGAAAATTCGTTCGCTAAGACGAATGAACAGCATTTTGACGTTGCTTAATTAACTCTCACTCCTCTTCTCTTATTTCCGGCTGCATCGTACCAATAATAAAATCCAACAGTTAACGACAGTATTTGTCATTCTGCAGGACTTAATAATGGCGAGTGTAGGAGTATTTGCACAAGCTTTGGCTAAGTTTATGAGCCTCATTTCCCACAATGCAAGAGCGATATAATAAAGGCTGAGAGTATATTGTGCTCATTGACATTAGACGTGGCGTTTGCAGTCATAAAATACTTGTTCAATTGCTGGCACTTCGGCGCTATTCGCACGTTTGCACTCTAAACTTCTTTATGTCTCAATAAAATTTGCACAACAAAAGAACTTGGCAGATACTTAGGTTCATTGTGGACTTTTGTCGCGGTACAGCTAGGATTTCATCGTTATTGCGATTGCTGGATCGGTAATCGGCTGGCAATTTGTGGTTAAAATCAAATCATTCAATTGAGAATTAAATTAAATCACCAAGTGGTAAATATGTAATTTCAAAGGTCCTCCAATTGAAATATACATTATTTTAGCGAATGCTTCAGATTCTCTGCGTAAGTTTTGAGTAAAGTGGCCGCTTTAAAATGGCGGAGCGTCTCAACGTATAAGGTTAGATTAGGTTAGGTTCGATGGCCAATTAAGAAGGAAGTGTTGTGATGTTTCCACATTGTTTCTTCCATAAAGCTTCTGCAGCCGGCATTCCGTCAGTGTTATGAATGCCAGCTGCAAATGAATATACATTTCTGTACTTTATTTTCGTTTACTCAGAGCTCATTGGCTTTGTCATATGTACTTTCTGTACAAGCGAATCATTAACTATAAAGCATGAAAATGGTATGCAGATAACACAAGTCCACTACTTAATAAAATGATGTTTTCTAGATATTAGCTTTAGATATTACCACATTGGCTAAAAAGTTGTTGACCTTCTTCTAATGGATCTACATAAAAACGAGCTGTATTATTGTTTAGTGATTGTCATCGTCATATTCGATACAGACAAAGAATGAGATCGATTTTTTATTATTTTTCGGTCGCTTTGAACGGTGTTTAACATTCAGCGCACTAACGATCGGACTCAGGTATGTAATCATGTACATATGTTTCTTCCATTTTTATTGATCATTGAAACGTACCTTTGCCTGGTTACAGGAATAATTGCTTTTGTATGAAAATAATAATGAAAACATTCTTTTCATGAAATTTGTCCAGTTATGGGGGGTGTCCGGTTGTAAGGACTGTCCTTAATGGGGAATTTCACTGTATACACTTTAGGGGGTCTCTGATATTATATTTCCTTTTCGTTGTAGACTTAATATAGTATACTCTGTTCAGGGTATAAATATGTCAATTTCATTCTTGAAATGAATGAAAATTTTTTTCGAATCGTATTACTAGCGACAAAGAAATTGGATGTGAGAGTCCGCTATAGTTAAGCGTTGAATTTTTCATTCCACGAAATGATAAATAGATTAATTGTTAAAATTCATCCATCGAAAGTGCATTCAAACCAATCCACATTGGAAACTTGGTTTTGGTATTCAACATTTGGATATCTCAGTCATTAAATGGATAATCTAGTCTAGACGTGCGAATTTCGCGAATATTTAGTAATTGAAAGGCAATTGTTTATTCACATGTCAAGAGTTTGTCTACTACAATAAGGTGACATTTGAATTTAAACTGCGCGCGTCGAAGGATTTGGTGAATTTTTTTAGGTTGGTAATACTGTCAGTCACATTTATGTCAAATTTCATGTCAAAATATTCATTAGTGTTTGAGATACGTGTCGTTTTGTGAGCTGCTAAAAGTGAATTTATCGTTTTTTCGATGTCGAAATTTGTTGAGCAAAGAATTTGCATTAAATTTTGTTTACGGAATCAATTTTCTGCTGCGGATACGTTGAGGATGGCGCAGAAAGCCTTTGGTGATGAGGCTATGTCTAAAAAAAATGTTTACAAGTGGTATAGTGAACTCCAAGCCGGTCGTGAACGTGTCGAAGACGAAGAGCGTCCAGGGCGACCATCAACATCAACCGACGAAGCTCACGTTCAACAAATCAAAGATTTTGTGTTAAAAAACAATAAGAGACCTTGCTGATGAAGTTGGCATATCGAAAGGCTCAGCCAATATCATTTTGAAGGATGTTTTGGGCCTCAAGCGCGTCAAATCTCGACTGGTACCGAAAACATTGAATTTTTTGGAAAAAAGGCGTCGCGTTGAAGTGTGTGAAACGATGCTTTCCGACTACCAGAGTGTCATGAAATGCATTATAACTGGCGATGAGACTTGGATCTATGCTTAGGACCCCAAAACAACCGATCAGTCGAGCGAATATCGTGCCAAAAGAGAGCTGAGACAAAAAACTCAACCCATATCGTTCCGCAACCACCGTATTCACCTGATCTGGCTGAGATTCAAGCCGCAGCGAAGACGGAACTGAAGGCCAACCAGTGTTTCGAAGATTGGAAAATGGATTACTTTGAAGGGGATGAAATTGATTTGGAAGAATAAATAAAGAATTTTCAAAATAAATAAAATTTCACTTTATTTTTTGGCCACAGTAGTATCTTTGAAACTAAATTTAATTTCGATTTTTTTCTAATATATTGACTCAAATATCTCCTTATTAAACAGGGTAGAGAATTTTTTAAAATAGCATTGTGCTTTGGAAATAAAAGAAGAAAATATAAAAAAATAATGGAAAAATAATTTACGGGCGATCTGTGGTAGGAAAGGAGAAGGATGAGTTTGAATTTTTAAGAGCTAAAAGAAATTTTGCGAGAGTTTAGACAAAATTATAGTGCTATAAAAAGAGTAATATTACAAAGTTGTTGGTAATAAAAAGATCCACACCTTCTGTGTTAACGCTTTTTTTTCGTTATCGCTTTTTTATTTTTATTTTGTTTAAAATGAAATTTTCTTTCACGAAATTCGTTGGAAATTTACCGTCTTATGTCTAATTCTTTTATTTGCTGAAATCTCTAATTTCTAGTGGTATAGAAATATACGCATAAATATGGTTAATTTTCTCAGACAATGCAAAAAAGACCCTTCTCTCTAATATTTAATTTTTCAATTATCCGATTTTTGTTTGGGTATTTCCTCCATGTAGGCAATTGAATTGGTTCCTTAAATTGGATTTAGCTGGAGGGAATGTGATATTGCCACGTGTTTTCAACCAAACAATGTCGTTGAAAAAGTACGAGCGAAAGTGGCACGAGTCTACAGGCAAAACCTTTCTGTTTTTGCCATTTTTCTTTGTAAGACTAGTCGGACGGTTTTTCATAGCTTTTGGTAAAGTTTAATGCTCACACCACATACATAAACGTTTCTTACAGTTATAATTCGCGTTATTTTGTTACAAATTTGTTTACTTCAACATCCGAAAGCGCTGGTCGACTATAAAGCGCTCGAATATAATGAGAACACCAATTGTTGTTGTTTGAATATTTTCTTTTATTGTATTCTTCTAGCTTCAATAAGCATCCGTTCAATTGTGCTTTCACAAGTAAAATCCTTTATTTCCGTTTAAAGTTTGTTAACGGTTTGTATAAAACCGAATAACCACGAAATTTTTGCCCCGCGCTGCCTCTGTGAACTGCTGCGGCGACTACTTTGCTTGCAAATGAAAAACTAGAAGAAACCGCAGTGATATGAGCTTTTTCATGCGAGTGCATGTATGTGTGTTTGTATGTATGACTGTACATGGCATATGCAAAAAAGAAAAAGACGAATACGAACGAAATCAAAGTGAATAACAAAATTAGATTAAATGGTCAAGGGAAGCCACCATACAAGCAATTTATTTAACTGAATTCCTTGGGAAAATTTGCTTTGGAGATTGTTTTCTGAATCGCACGGAAGATAAATAAAGATGAACGCACACAAGAAGGACACACTCTTCAGATTCTGAGAAATAATTATTCACTTTTCCATGAAAATAAACATGACAAATAAAATATTGACTTAAAATTGCAATAAGACCTGATCAAATTTGAGAAAATTTAATCTTGTGTATGAGAAAAATACGATTTTGATGTTTATTTGCATAACATAAAGAAGAATTGAAGAAATCCATAAACTACGCTTGTAGCCACATGACCAGATTTGATACGGTGCACTCGCCCAACACTTCTTTGCTTCAACTATCTTCGCACACACTCGCACAACCGAAACTTTCTTGTTGTTGTTTTTTCTCGAGGTTTTTGAAGCTCTGACCACACATTCTGGTATTGTCATGCGGTTGCACATATCTGTGTTAGAAGCGCACACGCTCGATCTCGTCCTCTACAAATATTGGTTTTGCTGACTTGAGATTCCGGTTGCTGGGTGGCCGTTAAAGCCTCGCAGTTTGTTTTTACTTTAAAATTTCCTTTTAACTTAATATGGAGATTTTATTCTACACAAATATGGTGAGGTTTCATCCCCAACATTGACCTCTTTTTTAAATTTGATTAATTTACCAACTTTTTCATACAAATTCATTCATTTATTAACCATTTTATCGACTTGTTTGCTGTGTCATTTTAATCTCTTCATATGTCAATTAAGTTGGTTTATCTTCAAGATAATGCGCCTTCTTTTGCACCATTCAAGTTTTCATACCATGATTATACTCGTACATAAGTAAAAATTATGGTAAATTGTGTATTCTCCTTAAGGGAATTTTTATGCTCTCTCGAGTTGGGAAGGTGCCGCTGCCCAGCTGGGTGATGTCCTCGTTAGAATGAAGGCGTCAGGGTGAGCAAGGAAGGTATCTTTGGCACAACAGTCGGTAAATTCAGCCTCCACGAAGAAGCATCTCCCAATGGGTTGAGGCTGATCGACTTCGTCGGGGCCCGAAATATAATTATCTGTAGTACTAGATTCCAGCACAGAAAAATTCACCAAGCTATCTGGCTGTCTTTGGATCGAAACACCGCCAACGATCTTTTGCGATAGACGGAAAGTACGTCTACAGTGTTTTAAACGTGCGTACTCTCCAGGGTCCTAACATCGTCTCGGACTACTATCATGTTGCAGACAAAATACACCCCACCTCTGACAGAAAAACACAAGAAAGTTTCGACGTTGAGAAGCTGCAATCACATAAGAACGTTTTTCTACTCGAGTTGCTCTCCTGCTCTCCGAGAGCACTCGTCAACAACTCGGTATAAGAGAACTGTGGGACGGCATTTCAAGCTCTTTTCGAACAGCTGTACCAGATACCATTGGTTTTCGGAATATGCAAAAGAACACCGATATGATGGACGAGTAGTGCCGTGTCGCAGCGGAGAGAAAACAGACTGCCACAACACGCGCGAGATGGGATAGATACCGCGAGTTGAAAAGGGAAGCGAGGCGCATTTGCAGACAGAAAAAAAGAGAGGCTGAAATGCGTGAGTATGAAGAGCTTGAGAAGATGGCCGAGAGGGTAATGCTCAAAAATTCTACGAAAAGATACGGCGCCTAACAGAGGTTTCAAGACCGGAGCATATTCTTTTAGATCTCTACAAGGTGATCTGGTAACCGATTCTCAGACCATACTAAAATTATGGGAACACTTCTCCTGCCTGCTGAATGGCAGTGAAAATATAACGCCAGGGGAAGGCGAACCCGAATTCCCAATCGATGACAATGGAGCAGACGTTCCATTGCACAACCATGAAGAAGTTCGAACTGCAATTACCCGTCTGAAGAACAACAAAGCGGCGGTGGCCGATGGATTGCCGGCCGAGCTATACAAACACGGCGGTGAAGAACTGATAAGGAGCATGCATCAGCTTCTTTGTAGAATATGGTTGGACGAAAGCATACCCGATGATTGGAATTTAAGTGTGCTATGGATAAGCTTCCTCAACCCCGCGTATAAGGTTCAATCGAACGTATTGTGTGAATGATTAAAGCTCACCGTCAACAAACTGATTGGACCTGATGAGTGTAGTTTTAGACCTGAAACCCGACCAGATATTCACTATGCGCCAAAACTTGGAAAAGACCCGTGGAAGAAGAATCGACACACACCACCTCTTCGTCGATTTCAAAGCTGCTTTCGACAGCACTAAAAGGAGCTGCCTTTATGCCGCGATGTCTGAATTTGGTATCTCTGCAAAACCAATACGGCTATGTAAACTGACGTTGAGCAGCACCAAAAGCTCCGTTAGGATCGGGAAGGACCCCTCCGAGCCGTTCGATACCAAACGAGGTTTCAGACAAGGCAACTCCCCAGATACAATCTTTTTTAAGAGTGTATAGCTGCTGGCGTATGCCTATGATATTGATATCATTGGCCTCAACACCCGCGCTGTTAGTTCTGCTTTCTTCAGAATTGATAAGGAAGCGAAGCAAATGGGTCTGGTGGTGAACGAGGGCAAGACGAAATATTTCCTGTCATCAAACAAACAGTCGTCGCACTCGCGACTAGGCTCCCACGTCACTGTATACAGTCTTAACTTTGAAGTCGTAAACAGCTTCGAGAAAAATTCTGCATTGGCCGCGGTGAATATCCCATTCGACGGAATGATGAGCTGTATGAGATATACGACGTAATTGGCATAGTTCCGACGGCGGCCACGCTGGCTAGGTCATGTTGTCCGGATGGACGAAAACACTCCAGCTCTCCGAGAGTAGAAATATTCGACGCAGTACTCGCCGGGAAAAGCAGAGAAAGAGGAAGACTTTCACTCCGTTGGAAAGACCAGGTGGAGAAAGACCTGGCTTCGCATGAAATCTACAATTGGCACCTTCTTGCGAAAGGAGAAAACGATTGGCGCGCGGTTGTTAACTCGGCTATAACCCCGTAAGCGGTTTCTACGCCAGCAAAGAAGAAAAAGAACTCTAGGCCGAAACAAAATATATCCAGAACCATATCTTTTTTCGCGGTTCCCTTGCATAAGTTAATTAGATTTTATATTGACAGTAGCTTTTGTTAATCTTGTACTCCAAAAACTGAGAACGCAGCGCAGTAAATTATTGGCGGCGTGAAAATTAAAAGAAATATTTTGTCCGAAACATTAAGCAGAAACACGAATCTGATTAATAACACATTAATAACTCAATAAATCCGAAGGAAGAATTTGCAATCTAGTTGAAGTATTTGTCACACGAGACGTCAGTGATGTTTGCGACCTTTGGGAGTTACTTGATATTTAATAATGAAATTTCAATCGTCCTGCAGTCCTTTCAAGATCATGTTAGTAAAAAGCATGCGCGCTATTCTTCGAAGATCTTGGACATGATCTTGGCGATATCTTTAAGGACTAACATATTTTCTGTACTGGTTCGGTAGCAAGAGAGATAGCACTTCTGGCAATCTTATCAGCCATTTCGCTTCCTGAAATTTTTTGCTGCCTGGATCCAAGAATATATGCATCTACTTTTCAGCAATCGTAACATCTACTGTCACCCTGCTTCTAAGGACATTCTCTCACGTAATGCCGTGTGAGATTAATACCTGAATCGCCGTCTGACTATCGTCTGGGAGACTGAGACTGAGCTTCGAGCAATTGATTATGGCGCCGATTCCATTATCCATTTTCGATCCGTATGTGTAGATGTTGAAAGTTCCGCTAATGAGCCGAATACTCTTGCTGCATCCCTCTTCAAGTGTGACTTGAAACCACCAAATAAAATGTGAGGGTATGTGGTTTTTTTTATCTATCAACCTCCTGATACCTTTATATGAGAGTTTGGGTTCCCACCGATCTCATTGTTATTCATCTCGTGGTTATAAAAAGCACTTAATTGCAATAAAATACTCCACATATTGACATTAATATACTGTATGAAGTTAACCGGAAAGACGGAAATCACTATTTGAGGTATATAAAGGAAGTATTAGCTCAACTATTATCATTTTCCGCTCTCTCATTTTTGCTGAGATATTTTACATATTGATCGAAGTTCAAAAATTTGTAAATTAGCTATGTAGGCCTATTGATCCGATTTTACCCATTTTTTACACAAGAGCACATTATTCGGAAATCAGGGGCGTAGCTACCGCCGTATTTGTCGTATCAATTATCCCAAAGTGTGCTAGGAAAAAGAATAAAAACTTTCTAATTTATTTTATTTTACAAATGACAAAATTCTATAAAGCCATTCCTTTTCTTCCCGCTTTAAGCGTGCGTTCAAAAGTTGGCAACACTCTACGTCGTTATGGCGGGCTACGGGACTTTCCCGTTTTACTTACTTCACTCAGCGGGGAGTCCCCAGGAATCCTTCATCGATATCGCGATGTACGTGTACGTTGTTGTACTTTGCATTGGATGTTAAACCACGGAGTGCAGTGCACTGTTTATTTACAGCACCGTTTAATGGGGAGTGAGTGGGGCTATCTTCCGATTTCATCCATTTTTACATGGTCCGTAGTTGTTCTTACAATATTTGAGCTTAGCAAATTTGGTTGTTGTAGCTTTAGTGGTTAAGAGGTGCATTACATTGTAATTCAGTACAAACAATATTGTTCTTCTGGCTTAGCAGTATTAGTTTTGTAAAAGAAATGAGTGAAAGGAAAAGAAATTATCCCAGCGGCGCTGAGAAAAGAAAAATTAAAGAGAAAAGGGACGAGGTTATAAAAAAAAAGTGCCCAAAATTTCTTTATTTTTTCAGATTTAGATTGGAAAGGTAAGTACTACCCAACCCATTTATTAGGGGACCGTATAATTAATGTTATAAGGAAATGTTTTAATTTCGGTCTGTCCATCTGTCCGTCACAAAAAGTTGTCTCCCCCCTCGATTTTCACAATTATACAGTTTTTAGGGTTCCGTGCCTTGTTTAAAAAAAAGGCAAAATTCTAACTTATCTATAGGATCGATTTGTTTTGTTATTTGTCTATCAGTCCGCATCGTATCGTTAATTGCGTATTGAGAACTTCAGATGTGCAGACTCGCTTTCGGGTTCTCGTTTTGTATGGTCATGGCCACTACACTACTCGCTACTTTTAAATAGCACGCAGGTGTATAGTAATGCACGAACTGTGACCCTTAGTAACGTTATTTATTTACACTTAACTCTTTTTAGTTTAGTATCAAAGCATTCGTATTTATTTTTTAACAATTAGTCGTTTATTTTTAGATTCTTCTGAAGCATGTTCTTCGTCACATATCCATCCGGAAATAGAAGAAAGCCAAGCACATACTTTATCGGATGTCCATCCAGAAATCGAGGAACCCCAAGTCAACGATTCTGATATATCTGCAGATTGTAATAATTTCATCAGATAGAGGAAATTTTGGTGACAATTTAACTGAATGCGAACGAAAAATAATTTTTAAATTGGGTCCATTTAAACCACAAGGACCATTTTCAAAAGTTTCAGAAATTAACCGACCTTTTTCGGCTTATTATTATCCATATTTCCATCTGGCAGGCATAAAAATTATAAGACCATGGTTATGTTATTCTAACGTTTTAAACAAACCGTACTGTCACTTCTGTTGGTTATTAGCAGATCGTCAAAACAAATCGTACTCCTCTGCTCGGGTTAACGGTGTTTCGTTTAGAAGCAATTTCACACAAACTATTCTTGACCATGAAAAGTCACAGCAGCATATTAGTGCCTCACTCTCTTATAATAATTGGATGCAAGGAAATACCATCGATACTCTATTGAAAAGTGAAATTATATTCTGGAGAGATGTACTGCATCGTATAATTAATGTTATAATTACCCTAGTATCTTGTAATCTACCTTTGAGGGGGCATGATTCTGATTCTGGCAATTTTATGGCAATTTTACGTCTGCTATCTAATTATGATGCAACTTTAAAAGAATTTCTTCTAAAACCGAAAAGTGAAATAAATTATTTAAGCCTTACGATTCAAAACGAAATTGTTAGTTTGCTTCGTACCACCGTTAGGAACAATATTATCTCAGAAATTAAAAAAAGCTCCATTTCCGACAATAATTCTAGATACAACACAAGACTTGTAAAAAATTGACCAACTATCTGTAGTTTTTCGATATATCTCGGTTACAGGAAATGATGATAATGTGCCTAAAGAAATAAAAATCTGAGTCCTTTTTAGGATTTATAGCAGTAACCGATTGCAGTGCAGCAGGTCTGAAAACTGTCATTTTAAATTTGACTAAAGAATATGGAATTGATTTGATTAAATGTAGAGGACAGGGATACGATGGAGCAAATGTTATGTCGGGTGTGTGTGGAGGATTACAAACCCTAATAAAAGAGCATGCTCCAAATGCCGATTATGTTCATTGTGCTGCGCACGCTTTAAACGTGGTTTTGAACGATGCTGCGAGATATGTTCGTGAAGTATCGACTTTTTCGATAATTTAGAAAAAATATATACTTTTTTTGGCAATAAAATAAAACGCTGGGCTATGCTAAGTGACGATTCATCTGAAAAATATTTGATTACCCTTAAAAAGGTATGTCCTACCAGATGGTCTTCTAGGAACGACGCTTTATTGGCATTAAAGAAAAATTTTTTACTAATCATGAAAACCTTGTACCAACTAAATTTAATTTCAAACAAAAAAGATGAACGTGAAGAATGTAAAAGTATAATTAATATTTTAGAGAGTTTTGATTTCTTAGTGCTCGTTAAATTTTTTTCTTCACTATTTGAAATTATTAATGCTGTTTCTAAAGCTCTACAGCATGAAAATACAGACTTACAGAAATCTAGTATTTTATTAAGTAATCTTTTAAATAGACTGTGCCAGTTAAGAAATCAGAATTCATTAAATAGTTTGCTAAATGAATCCAAAGATTTAGCAAAAGAGTAGGGGGTAACAACTGTTTTTAAAAACAGTAAGCGAAAGATAACGAAGCGTTTTTTTGATGAGATGAGAGAATTTCCGACCCGGAATCCTATTTCAAAGTCAATATATACTATTGCTGTTTTGATATATTAATTTCTCAAACTAAAGAAAGATTTCAGAGCCTTTGCAACCTGAGTAGTATATTCGAAATATTACAACCGGAGAAACTCCTATCTTCTTCAAGCGAAGAGATATTAAACGCTTCCGGAAAACTGTCATCTCACTTAATCTTTGTGACCGAAAGGCTCTAAAAACATGCTTAAATTCTGAAATTAAAAAAATTTATTCCATTAAAGAACTCATTGAATTATTGCTAGTAAAATTCAATAGTCTTGTATCCAGTTTTCCCGAGGTAATCATAGGATGCTTTTTATTATTGACCCTTCCAGTTACAACCGCAACGGCAGAAAAAGTTTTTCAAAATTAAAACTAATAAAAAATTACTTAAGAACTTCGATGGGACAAGAACGGCTGTCAGATATCTCACTATTGTCCATAGAGGCAGAAACTTTAGAAAAACTAAAATCATCATCAGCCATAACTGATTTAATAAATCAGTTTGCCGAAAAAAGGCAAGGAGAGTGAATATTTAAAATTCGATTTTTATTTGTAAAATGGGTAAATTATGTGATAAATAAATATTTCTTTTCACAATATTTTTTTTCTTTTGTGAAAAATCTTTACCTCCATATAAGGGCCTCCAAAAAAATTTTTATACGGGGCCCCGATAAGGCACGCTACGCCACTGTCGGAAATCGAAGATCCATGGCATGTCGAACTGAGATGATTAAACCATTCCCCTCTGTCTGTGTATACGCGAACGCCGACATTGGTATAGAATACGATTCTGGACCGATATCACACCGCTAGAAGAATTACAATAACACATCTCTTTCATCACCCAGTTAATATTATGCAATCAGTTTCTATCAGTCGCCGTCAGTTACAGTCATCTGATTATTCGAAAAAAGAAAATCTTTGTCAATAAACAGAACAATGGGCGAACTATTCGCCAAGAATAAAGTTCTTACAAATTGTTGTAGCGAGTCCCCAACACAATACCGAAAACGCTGAAAATTCCTAATAATCCGGATTGACTTTTATGAGGTCGACTTATTGACGTCTATAATTCGTGTTTTGTGCAAGCCTTTCCCCTTTCATTATTTTCATTTCACTTATTTTTAGCATTTTATATGTGTATATATAAGTAATATATATTTATGCAAGTGCATGAGTAAGTCTCTGCGTTGTGTTTACCCGAACGAGCTTGAAGGCTGCCCACTTACTTATTGAGTTACTTGTTTTCAATCCTCGGGCGAATAACGGGAAACCTTTTTGTGCACATTTTTCTATTGGCCACTCAATGGCAGAGTCGGCGAAATCGTCGGCTCAATGAGATTAACGAACTCAAATTGGACGCTCAAAGTGACACTCACTTTGATTGATGCAGTGAATCTTTAGACGAGCAGCATCTTTCAATCTAAATTGACTTCGACGTGCCATTGACGCTGTTTTCTTGAGATATGTTGTCGTTAAGCACATCCCGAAAATCTTTAATATGTATTAAATATCTGTGTGTTTGTATGTACGTATGTAACTAATAGGAAACACTGAAATACTGCACAGTTGATTAACTTTGTCGTGGATTTTAAATTTGCTTTCCGACTGTATTTTATTCAGCATAGCCTTGATATGAACTCATACACACACATAAAATTCATGCGTTGGCACCTTTTTACATGCCCACAGGCATATATGAAGTTGTTATTGTATGTTGCATTCTCCGATCACTCACACAATTCAATTTCATGCCACACGCATTCAAATTACTCAGCCTTTTGCCAGCTTTTGTTCTCTTCATAATAAAAATTCAATTTTTCTGCCTACTGAGCACTCGAAAGAGAAAAAGGTGCGGGTCCAGCGATATTGTGCAGTTTTTAATATAGCCCCTGTCCCTGTCATGCCTAAGGCCTGTGAATGGATTGGAGCCAATCTTTATGCGGATTTTAGCCAACGGCAAATAAAGGCGTGATTCGTATTGTTTTAACGGTTTAAAACAAAGTGGCTATCGGGTGGTGACTATGTGAATGCCAATACCTCCACAAATGGACCCGATTACTGTGCGATATTTATGCAAAAGGTAAAATCAAATAAAGATTCATTACTGCAGGGATGCATCTGAATACAAACCTGCCACATACAAACTCACAGAATATTGATGTAACTTTTAAGGAGTGGGAGAGTTTGCATTCGCGTTTATAATATTGATTGCCTTGAGAGCCCAATCACTAGAATATTGAAGCTGTGCTTTGGTGTTGCAGTGAATGAACCACTCAGATCGGACTTGTTAATCTGGTAATGCGTTAGTTGATACTTCGTTAAAACACTTAACTGTGAACATACTTTTTGTTCTACCTCAGTAGTGGGTGTAAATTTTGTTCCAAAACAGCTGATTCACTACCGAGTAACGACTAACGAAATAACAAAGCTGGTCTGAATACCCCTATAGATATCTGGCGCATCAACACTTTTTTTTACTTCGCAAGAAGTTGCGTAGATTATAATAATTTTTTTAACATATAGATGTAGACTTATTTGTCTCAGTCAAAGATGAATGGTAGACGATGTCTGTATGTCTGCTCATCTTGAGTTCAAAATATGATATTTATTAGCATCTTAAAGCGAGTGCTAGATTAAGGGCAAGGCGGCGGATCGGGGCCTTACATTCTATCCCACAAAATGAGAGAAGAAAGTATCTATCAATACAAAGGATTCTGCTTACTTTTACATTTTTGTTTAATTTTTGTTACTGGGCTGATTTAAATAGAGGAATTAAAACTTTGGAATAAAGAGAAAGGATCACTCAAAAGTCTGCGTAAAGATTCCAAATTTAGTAAGTTTTTCCATGCCAGGACTTCATGTGATCAGAAACACATAAATGGCTATTAAACACAAATTCACAGCAGAACAACGGGTGCGGAAATGAAGTCGATACAGCAACTACAGTGTTTCGGAACGTGAAGAGAAAAAATACACATACTGAAGTAATGTAAGATTTTTGGATTAAGCAAGGGTCGAATAAATTACATCAATGTGAAGAAAGGGTTCTTGAAAGTTGTTCTATTCTTCAACCACGAGATGATGTATAATAATGATGAAATAAGACAATAAAAGAAAACAATTTACAGTTTACGTTTGTAAATTAAGGGTATTCAACATAGACAGGTATTACTATGTTCGTAAAGAAATGGTGAAAGATCCCGTTCCAAGAAATTGATAAAAAATCTACTCTGTGCTAGTTTAGCGGGAGATCGACTTATTGACTTAATTATTTTAAGTTGAGAAGTAGATTGCTGCTTCAAATAAATTTTGTCAATATCGTTGCAGTATTTGCAGCAAAAAAAAGCAGACGCGAAGGGTCTTTCCTGTAGTATTCTTTCGATATGTATATAATGTTATACACTGTAAATAATCTAAAGTATTGATTAATGTTGGGACTTCGGGTTACATAATTAACATACATGTTGAAATAAATTAATAAGAAATTTTCGTTAAACTATATGAACCTTGACATCTATCTTGAAATCCATAATAGTGTAGTGTGAGGACTGACTGGAGATTAGCTGGAGAAAAAAAAAAAACAATTTAAATAACCCCACTCTCTTGGCTTCTGCGCTATTTCGAATGTCAACACTCTAAGCTCAACGAAGAAAACGGGGGAAAACTTAACTCAAGTGACCTAACAATTGACAACACTCATCTACAGATCGAGCCAAGAAACCAGACGGCGAATAAGAAGATCTCTGTGCTTCCGTATACAGTATATCGTATATCTTTCAATATATTAGATATGCTACTCCTACTGATTATAATGGGGTCGGGTTTACCCTTGCTCTAAAGTCCTTTGCTCTGTGAGTTATTTTCAAGATTTCGGGTGAGTGCCTAACATAAATTAAATCGATTCAGTTCTTCCTAAACTATCAAATGTCTCATAAAATAATTTGCACCATTGGCATAATCTGTTTGGATTTGTCCCTACTTTACCGTGAAATTATAGTATTTATTTTACATTCGCCGTTTTCTCTTTTACATAACCAAGATTTTCAAATATGAAAAAATAAATTAGTTCGACTTTAGCATAATGCTTTGGTAATTTACATTCTGTCGGCTGTTTGCATGCAAATGCTTGGAAATAAACGCTTCCAAAATGTTAAAAATGAATTATTTGTTATAATGTTAGGACACTGGAAATGTTTTCATAGCGCTGAAAGCTGCTAACAGCTGATGTTGTGCACAATTTTTCAACAGTGTTTTAACAGCGTTGGCGCAAAAAATCGTGCATGGCTAGTATTTTTATTAACCTTATGCTTATTTATTCTCATTAAAATGTCCACCTTCAACATTTAAGTAATTTGATTTACACGAGGAGTATTATAAACACACCGGTGTGTAACTCAAGATGAAAAATGTGTCTGCTAAATTAAGATTTTTTAAATAGACTGTCTTTGTTGTTTTACATGTTTGCCTATATCTTCTTTTCAAGGATCTTTGTTCATGAGTGTGTGTTTTAAGGTGGATTCAGTTCTTTACTGAGAACATAAACATTCATACAGGGTACAAAGTAGAGTCAAAACAGGGTTTTGCGGAATGCGTAGCGAGCAGCTGAAGAAAATTTGTCGCAACCTTTAATACCCAAATTCAAATTAACCTACTTATATGTACAGTGAGTTCAAAAAGAGCTCACGTATAGTAAAAACAAGAACAAATGTTAACTTAAGCTGGTAAACAAGCCCTTCATTTAATAATTTCTAGTGGCTATAGTACATATAAAGTAATACAATTAATATGAACATTATTTGAACCCAGAGATAAAGTGGCGAGAGAAAAGCTGTTCCAAATTTGTTCAACTTGAGTACAAAGTTCATCTATGGTTTTTGGTGTTTCCTTTTGAGCAATGAACCGTTTTTTAACAATCGCCCATAAATTTTTAATAGGATTCTTATCGGGTGACTGAGCTGGTCACTCCGTCACCCGAATTCCGTTATTTTTCAACTAAGATTTTGTAATGCGGGCGGTATGTTTAGGGTCATTGTCTTGCATGTATAACAAATCGCCGGGTTCACATCTGAAAATCTCAAAACCAAGGATAAGTGAGTCCTCTAGAATGCTAATATAGTCCGTCGGCCACAGAAACAACCCCACACCATAACCGTGGGACCGCATAGCTTGTCATACCAAGTCCAAATGCGTCTGTCTGAATTAATAAGATTATGTTTCGTTTCCTCAGACCAAATTATTAGTTTGAACTGTTGGCTTGTCCAGTTTTTTTTTGTTCTTTCAGAGAATTTCAAATGGTATTGGAGCATACTCTAGTGCCTAAACACGAGAATAACATTTTGTTAACCTCCATTGCGCTTTAGCTGCATCAGTCATCAGTCATGAGACGAGGTAAAATCCCTTCTGTTTCAGGAATGAGCTTTTCAGGCCTGCCTAACTTTTTGGGTGGTGTGTTTTAATATTTTATTTTTTTTTTCTTAATTTACTGATGGCACCAATTGAAATTTTATGTTTTTCTGCAATCGCTTTAACTGAAGACCCCTTCCAGCAAGTCCGAACATACAGCTTTTCGCAAATGAGCTTCAGTTTTTTAGTCATGTCTGAAAATTTAACAGTTTTGATATAAGACCAATTTTTTGAACTTTAATTTTTATTTTTAAAAAATGTGAAATCCTTCGCGCAATAAAATTAATAAAAAATGCTGAAAACGTGCGCTAACGCATTTAAACGGTATTTATTTAAATTTAAATAAACAGGAAAATCAATCGAAGTAGGCTTTGAAAACTAGAATGTCGATGCCACATAACAGCAAAAAAAATTTCTTGAAGTGCTGTCAAATTTGGCTTAAATTCAATGAGAAAAACAAAATGTGCATTACGTAAACATTTTTTGAGCTTACTGTATATTCGAATACATATACATAAATTGTGGAATTTCTCAAAAATTTTTAAAATACCTTAAACTCCACCGGTGCGGCTTTGGGGCTTTGACTCTCAAAGACAAATGTATTTTCTTGACAATTTTCTGTAAAATAAACTTAAACTGTTTGATTTTCTTCTGTTTTTCCATCTTTCGCATAAGAAAACATTGTAGTTCAAACAGTGGCACTAATGTAATGCATTTTTCTTCAACTTCGTCGCCATTGCATTGCACAGACCAATATACCTTCCATGCATGTTGTTATAACACACATACATGTACACACATGCAAACACACAAACATATATATGTATTGGCGGTGCAACTGAAATATTGGAGCATTTATTTGTGCTCGACGTTGGCTTTTATTTCAACGAAAATGGTGTAAGAAGAAAGAAATTACCTCCGACGCAGTCACTAAATGGCAGCAACATTAAATGGATTGAAAACAGCATATCAAAGCCGAAATTCTCAAACAGAATACGAATGAATCAGCAGCAAATAAACCGAATATATGTGTGCATATAGATCGATATACATAAATCTTTAGTCGTCAGTTTCTGCTTTGATTGTGATAAAGAACAAATAAAAATATGTATTTACAAACGTACATACAAGTGACGGATCTGTCAGTTTCTGGAAGTTTTTCTAGTCATGATTCTTTAGAGTACGATACATTTCTTAATTTCCAATTTCTTTTCCCATACGTTTACACGAAATTTGTTATATTTTGCAATAAGTTCTTATCTCCAAAGCAAGCTCACCTACAACTTTAAATTAATTATATTATAATACAGAACTCCTCGCTCTACAAAAAAAGTCCAGGTATCTTTTTTAATAAAAACTTTCCTTTAAGAGTTATACGCAATTGAAGTTATGTGATAAATGTTTTGTATCCATACAGCACACCATGTCGTATGAGCAACATTCAGTGTACATATTTACAATATAAACCGCTTGATGAATGCTCAGGTTATTTGAAATATCGTCTTCAGAAGCCCCAGTGGTAAGTAAAAAGTTGAAGTTGAAGCTGAATATACACTTCAGCTTGTTGAGACCAGTTTCATATGATTTTATATTTGCTTATAAAGTTAGCTACAAATGTCTCAATTTAGGTTAGGTTATGTAAAGGCTGATCTTTCGTGAGCCTACTAATAATCCCAGTTGGGCAGCTAAAGGTGGGTTTCCGTTATTATACCCAGAAATACGTGGGATCAAAAAGAGCGTCGCATATCTACAAAGCGCCACACACTTATTGAAATGGTTAATATCTACTCCACCCGATTCGTCGGATTCGTAGAAAGTAAAGCAACTGAGATGCTTCAAGCTTAGTTTGTCGAAAGCAGGAGAGTGGACGCGAAAATATATAAAAGTTGTGTCCTCCAAAATCCAACGCACAAAGACAGGCGAACAGCTGCTCTTTACCATACTGATGGGATTTGGGTGAGGGTGTTTTTTCTTACTACTTTTCTTACTTCTTACTGCTAGTGAGTCCTGTACTTCTTGACAAGTTCTGAGCTCACTCTCAGCGAGCTTAAAGCATGTACAACAGTTATGATATCGGAATGGATGCATACCTTCCTAAAAGAAGCGGAATTACTTCTGTTGCTACCATAATTTTCTTGAAATATACTACAGTGGTTTAGCCGTCAGAAACGAAAGTTGATTGAGAGGTACCGGTTCCCCTCAACCTTCCTCTTGAACTCCGATTCATCCGTAAAAAGGCTCATTGCGCCTCTTCTCCAGCAACGTCACCCCAGCCACATATTAGGAGAGAAGATGCTGGGAGTAGACTTCGCGACGCAGTGGTCCAAGTTATCAGGAATTTAATTTTCTCAGTTTTAATATATGTGATTTTTCAATTACGCTTACGAAGTTTACGAAGAATTGGATATATACTTAGAACAACCGGAAACACCCCAAAAATGTGTGATTATATCCATCTTAATAAAACAAAAATTGATCGCATGCCGAGCCATTACTCTTTATCTACTTAGTCAAAGAGTCAATTATTTTAATCCCTTCTCGTGAGATATTTACAACGGATTTTAAACATATTTTTAATAGCATATGATTAGGATATAAATGTGCTCTCCCTTCCTACATCGCTTAGAGTCCTCTCCAAGCAAACACCACCAACCGCAGGAGGAAAGCATAGGAGTTGGCGAATCACTTTATTCATGATAGCTTATTAATACTTGTTCTTGCGAATTTGCGGACGACATGAAATATAGGATTGTGCCCTAAGTACATGTATATAACTATATAGTATATACTGGCTGGTATGTATGTGTGTTCGCTGATTTAGTTCGACAAACAGAACTTTCTGAGCTTATCGGATTTTCGCATACCTAATATGTAGCTATGTATACACATGCGGGTATACTTGTATGTGTGTCTGTAGTCCTTCATGTTTTATTGCTCGATGCATCACAGTTAAGTAGCCTCAAATGCGTCGACGCCCCGACAAAACGGGCAATAAATAAGAGATGTAAGTAAATTGTTGGATGCACCACAACTTGGGCCACTACATACATACAAACTGCCACAAACATTCACCGTATAAAAAGCAGGCTTAAGGTCGATTGCATTTTAGTTTTACTTAAGTTCACACGCCTTTTACAATGCTGAACAAAAAATGTGTACGGGCCTTATGCATACCAAGTTATATATACATATATAATATGTACTATGCAGTTATTTGCCTCGAGATGGGCTCGCGAATTGATTGAGGAGTTCCTTTTCCCCTAATGGAAATGGCAGTCTTTAGTAATTTCTAACAAGGTAGAAAAAATACATTTCGAAAAGTACAATTTTTTTGGAAGTTGTCCCGAGTACTATCTGTTGTGAAGCGGTGGATTCTGTTCTTGAAGTCACTAAATTGAAATGTTTTACGGTCCAATACATTACACAGAAGATGAAAATATAGCAAAATATAAATAATAATTTTCCAAATTCTTTCATTTCGATTAATAAATTATTAAATACAAATCATAGCTTTGAAACTTTTTATTTCCAGAGAAAATTTCCTTTCGCGCAGCATATGAATTTAACTCTTCAAAGTTTCTGGCAATATCCACTCTGTATCAGTCTGTGACCTTACTCTCCTACCTATACTCGCAGCATTCTCGCTTTACATCTATAGAAAGTTATTATCTATAAGATCTCGAAAATAAACATACGAATTATGATTTCAGAGCATATCAGGTCTCTCTTTTTTGTCTGATAGTCGTATTGATACATGAAGTTTATTAAATTCAAAAAATAGAGTGCTATATAATATTAAGCGACCTTAACTTGCCCATATAATTACGTTACTTAGCTTAAACTTATTATGTTGTAATGGAGTAGAAGCTTCGACCGGTTTGAGGTGGAGATTTTTAGTTTTCTTATTGAACTTTTAGTGATATGGTTAGGATAAGGTTCGATATGAATTTAATAATATTCGCAAACATTTTAGATAAAATACTGTAAATATAAACGTCAAATTAGGGGCATTACACGAACATAATTGAGACCAGCTCATCCAACAGCTTAACAGAAGAACAAACTTTACTTAGAAATGATTGTGTTTTGGTTTAAGAAGCATGGATAATTTGTTTAGGATTGACTGCCCATTAAGCTATAAATGTGTCTCATCGCTGAGGGGGATTTGGTGATAAAAAGCTTAGAACTCCGTTGTGTTGCGGTTTGCTGTCTTCGTGTTTTACTCTGCCAAGGTGCACGGAATACACGGAATGCTTTATTTTGACAGCTGATTTGACACTTTCCGATGCAACAAATATTAAAGGTCTAAAAATCATATACTTGGTATCTGTTGACAATTGAGCGTCTAGTGGAACAATTTGAATCCCCAGGCACTGTTCAAAATGTTTCAGTGCCATTGAGACAAAGAAGTGTCCGTAGTGTCGAGAATATTGCTGCCGCTAGGGCATCAAATGAGGAAGACCCAAATCAGTATCTCACACGTCGTTCTCAAGCGTTGAGCATCTCTGTGACGTCGTTGGGGCGAATTTTGCCAAAACAAAATCGAGGCCTTCATCCTTACAAGATCGAACTGACGCAAGAACCGAACCCACTTGACCACCAGAATCGTCGTATGTTCTTGAATTTGGCCGAGCAACAATTTGAAAATGATCCGGATTTTTATCAAAAAATCATCTTCAGCGATAAGGCTCATTTCTGGCTTAATGGCTTCGTCCATTAGCAGAATATGTATTATTGGTCAGGCAGCAACGCACACGTACTGCATGAGTCAACATTGCATCTCGAAAAAATTACGGTTTGGTGCGGCTTAGGGGCCAACGGCGTCATTGGACCGTACGTGGTGGTTCCAACAGGTCGTCGCCACAAGCCACACAGCGAATGTCATAATCGATTTATTGACAACCAAGTTTGATGAGCGTGTTATCTCACGAAATGGCCCAGTCGTCTCGGTCGCGTGATTTGAGATCCTAAAACTATTTCCTGTGGGCAAGCGCCGATTTGTCCAGTCCTTTTAAAAAATGTTGTAGAAACACTTTTTCCAACGCAGGACATGCTTGAGGAACATCGGTTTTTCCAGAAGAACCAGGGTCTATAGCTGTGCCGATAATTACTGGGATGGATGGCATCCCAAATCGTGCTCTAAAGATTGCGTTAAGCTCCGACATATTTATTGCAGACTATAAAAAGCTATTTGTCCGACACGCTGCTGTTATACTACACTGACGAAGGGATCAAAAGATATACCGTAACTGGAGGACTACCATAAAGATCCGTTTTGGGATCAATGTTATGGAATATATTGTACAACGGAATATTGCGGCTTCTTCTACCGAAAGAGAATAAAATAATCGAAGACGCTGACGACATTAGTGTGGCAATAGTAGCCAAGTAGTTGCATCAAATCCAAGGCGTATGTGTATCTACATCTCAGGAAATTAAAAACTGGATAACTGCATCGTAACTTCAGCCATCGGAGCAGAAAAAAGAAGCAGTTCTGATCACGAGCAGGAAAAAACTAGAGACCATCTAGATTGAACATCTACGGGTGTATTATTGCAATACAACCATCACTAATAGACATACATACATATATAGGAGTGGTAATTGATGCGAGACTAAACTACAAGATGCACATTGAAAAAAACCTGTGAAAAAGCTGCACGAGTCATATCAAGCCAGACGGCACTTTAAGCAAAAGCCAGCCAATCAGTTATTTTGTATGCGGCACCGGTATGGGCGCAGGCGTTAACCTATAAAATATATACCAAAATGGTGTTCTCTCCGTTCAGACTAAGCGCCATCAGAGTGGCCAGTGCATACCGGACAACATCGCACAAAGCTGTAAGCGTTTTATCAAGCATAATGCCACCCGATATAATAGCCCTTTGAGTTTTAAGTATAGAATAACGAAAGGAGGAAAGACAAAAGAGCCTAAACGAGTGGCAAACCCGTTGGGATGTGTATAATTTTGTAACCACTATATCTTTATTTTTAGTTTCGTAATCACTATGCACATATAAGATAGTCTTGATGGGCAGAACACATATAATAAAAATATCCGTGTCACTCAAGTTTATAATAACAAGGTAATTTATTGTTAAAGTATTTAATTTAGTACAATGTTATTTTAAGGATAAATTATAAATTAAATGTTTTAAAAATTTAATGTTCCACTGTGTTTGACGAATTGTGTGTAACGAAGTGTCTTAATGTCCAATGGCTCGCTGCAAATCGGTGCGGGCGGAACGCTGTCGATCGGACTCAAAAGTAGTGTTGATGCGGCGCAGTATCTAATCGAAATGTAATAATGAATGTTGACGTGCGAATTGCTTAAACGAATATGTCTGCTATCCCGTTGTCCCTCCTTTTTATACCCTGAACAGGGTATATTAAGTTTGTCACGATGTTTGTAACACCCAGAAGGAAGCGTCGGAGACCCTATAAAGTATATATATAAATGATCAGTATGTTGAGCTGAGTCGATTTAGCCATGTCCGTCTGTCTGTCCGTCCGTCTGCATATATACGAACTAGTCCCTCAGTTTTTAAGATATCCTTTTGAAATTTTGCAAACGTCATTTTCTCTTCAAGAAGCTGCTCGTTTGTCGGAACATTCTTACATGGAAAACTTTTACATTTGACAATGTATCTTCACCAAATTTGGTATAGATTATTTTTTAAGGTAACAATGTAATCTCTAAAAAACTTGTTCAGAACGGGTTAATATAGCATATAGCTTCCATACAAACTGGACACATAGTTACTAACAGAAATGCACCTGTGAAGGGTATTTAGCTTCGGCTTTTAGCAACCGAAGTTAACGTTTTTTCTTGTTGTTTAGTGGGTTGGTGCACTGATGAGGTGAGTTCTGTTGAAGTGTCATCAGCTGTGTGCAGCAACCAAAGGGCGGTGGATGCACCAGCTTATTAAGAATGTCAAAAGCTGGGTGCATAGAAATCATGGCCATACGGATTTTTATATGATGCAATTTTTAACTGGCCATGGGTGCTTTAGAGAGTACGACGAGGACTGCTATATATATTTTTGGCCTAATAATGAAAATAGGCATATTTATCAACGAAAATGGTTTTTAATAATGAAAATAGGCATATTTATCAATGGGGTTTTTTTTTCGTTGGATTTGGCTCGTCTTGGAAGACCCACACGGTCGATTGCTGTTTTGTTTCGGGCTCATACGCATAGATCCATGATTTGTCACCTGTGACGATTTTAAAAACGTCTTTTGAAGCACCGCGATCGTATTTTTTCAGCATTTCTTTACATCAATCCACACGAGCCTTTTTTTGAGCGATTGTCAAATTGTGCAGGATCCAACGAGAATAAACCTTTTTTACGGCCAGTTGTTCATGCAATATCGAATGTATGCTGGTGGGAGAAATGCATAGGCATGCCTCTATCTGAAGGTATGTTACATGACGGTCTTGCATTATCAGTTCAGGTACGGCATCGATGTTTTCTGGCACAACGGCTGTTTTTGACGACCTTCACGGAATTCGTCTTTGAGCGAGCGTCGGCCACGATTGAATTCGTTGTAACAGTTTTTCAGTGTTATAGGATGGTGCTTCATAGCCATACAAAGATTTTAGTTCATCGATGCACTCTTGTCGTGATAATCCACGTCGAAAGTTGTGAAAAATGATCGCACGAAAATGTTCACGAGTTAATTCCATTTTTTGGCCGAGATGAATTTTTTAATTCCCTGTAAATAAAACAATTCACGATTAAATGACAAAACGTTCTGAGTGATGTTAAGCTAAAAAATGTCAAACTTTCCAATGGAAATGTCAGATTGCACCTGGCAACACTTAGTGTTGCCTAGTCCAGAAATATATATAGCAACCTACGTACACAAGTATGACCACGATAACGGAGTGACGTGTTCCTTTTGTGGAAATAGTTATGATTACTCTCAGCACATTTTCTTCTTTTGCCCAAAATTTAATTAAGAAAGAACTTTACTAGAACAGCAGATAGCAGAGCACGTATCTCCGGATAATATAGTACCTCATATGTTACTATGTAAGCAGGTATGGCTTATGGTAAAAGGTCTGACCGCGAAAATTATAAAAGAACTGAGAATGTCAGAACGGCTGCGCAAAAGCGAAACGTGATCAACAAACAGAGAGTGAATAAAATTAAATGCAAGAGCCAAGAGGCTAAGCTGACCTTGCGAAGAAGTACTCAACGGTAGACCCGTAGGGTAAATACGATCGAGCGTTGTCTCGAAAGAGGTGCACTAAGCGAGTGGTATGAATCATGCATGCTGACGCAAGCTGCAGCATCTTTTAGAAGAATTCCCCTTCGGCAAAAAAAAAAGAAATATTTCCTGCTGAGCTACGTTAGGTCTATGGTCTATGCCAACACGATTGATGCACTTCGTACGAATATTAAACGTGAAATTGCAGCAGTATCGGCCGATTTACGCTTGAAAACTGTCGAAACGGTTGGACTTCTGCAAGCGTGCCCTGGGTGGCTATGCAAAAGAAATCGAGTTCCATATATAATGTCATCGAATGTACTTTCACAGGAATAAAGAATTTCATTGATATCCCAAACTTTTTTTGCTTTTGTTTTTTAATTTTGTGGCGCTCTTATTGAAAAACACCGTTATGTATAAGTGTGTAAGTGTTGGTCGTTGTTGTGAAAATAATATCAGTCCCCACAACAAATTGACCGCCGATTAATTGCTCTTACAAATTGCTCATGAAACGTTCTTAAACGTAAACACGAGTATAGTTGTATGTAAATCTTAATATCACACCAAATTGGATATTAAATGTCAATCAGAAATGTCGGATAGTTTCACCGTTGTATTGAATTTAAACAGATTTCCGGCTAATTATTTAAAACGCCACAAACTGACGAAGGCTCGGTTTGCACATTACATCACTTTCATTGCACTGATGACCAACTGATGCAATTTCCAGAGTGAGTGAATAGTGAACTTTAATACAATTACGACAGATTGAAATATTTTAAGAACTTGTGTGTCTCTAGCCAAAGTATTGCCTGCTTGAGTTCTTCGCCAGTTTTTGTACAACCGTTGGAGAACCGAGTGACTTTGAAGACAGGTGGCAGCAGTTGGATAAGTGGGCTTTAGCAAGAGATCGTTGCTCCTCCGAAAAGAACAAAAAATTTAAAATTCAGTCCAAGTCACACATCTCCCGAGAAAAGGAGTTCTATCAATACGTGCATTTATTTGCACATACATAAATATATAAATCGCACTAAATTCTTAAAGAAATATAGTCTACGGTTGTGTTTAGTACTTTCTGGTACATTGCAAAGCAATTACAGAGAACGTACAATATAGAGAAGGTTCAACTACGGACAAGCGTGTGAACTGTCAAGAGCCATGAATTTTCTATTAGTGGATTTCACCACCTTTGGCTCGGCAGGAGAAAATTTAACAGAAATGAGTGAACAGAGCAGAGAATTCAATGAAAATTATGCTCAGAAATATACATTGCTTTTACAGACGCCTGTTGGCTTTTTGGCTTATATTTTTATACGTTTACATGCTATCATATCAATTGATATGAATATCATTTTGCGAATTTTTGTTAATTCATGCAAAATTGATAACATTATTATTAAGATATGCAATTCTCAAAGCAATATTTGTAAATAATGTGCAAATAAAGGCTACTTTTTAAATATTTCTTATCTTTGATAATGTAATATCATTTCATATGTATGCATATACAATGCTATATACATATATGATATGTTATCATAATATCCTAAAAACATAATATATTACAATAATAAGATATGTATGTAAATCACACCTCTTATCATTTAAAACTTTCATACGCATCTATCCAATCAAATCAAAATATTATCATTTATCAGTAATATAAAAAGCGCGCGCTTCTCTATATTTACGTACACACATATGTATGCATGTATGTGCGTATGACATTCTCCCACAAATAATATATGCGTACGCATGTAAATCAAAAAATACAAACATTCTTCTTGAAAAACAACAACAGTATCAAAAATCATCATACATACTTACAATATGAGTACACATGTAAATATGTGCGTATGACATTCCCACACAAACAATGCATACACAACATCCATACTTACATGCGTTCACAAGTGGATATGTCACCCGCAAAAATTACAAATATTGTTCTACAAAAACAACAATCGTTTGAAAAAGCATCAGAAACCAATATGGCAGCCAAATTGCCGAGTCAAAATTTATAGTAAATTACACAACAACAAAATTTTCATTCATGAACTCAAACGTACTTTCAAAAAGCATATTCGATTCATTCATAAAAGCAGACGCCATTGCATCTCCCCGAGCATGCCTTGCCTACAAGCGCCTTTTCGCGACGATTTCAAAAGCTAAAAATCATAAATTGGATATATTTCTGAAGTGTATGAGAAGGGAAAAGTGTCAACCCCGCAAATATATATCTAGAATAAAATTGCTAACATAGTTTATTTGTCGATTTCCAAGTCAAGAAATATTTCAAAGAAAATATTCAATATTCCTCTGATTCATGTGTACAGTCCATCCTGGTTAAGTAGTACTCCGCTTAAATGAAAATCAAATCCCTCCCTCATCACTTTTAACAGCTTATATTATATCTTGCTGCATCTTACGATTTGTTTTTTGAAATACCTAGAAATTATTGTTTTAAGTACCACTCGTTTAAGTATCCGCAGTCGCTTATGTACCATATTATATTTATATTTTTAACGAACTACATATATTTGTATCTTTGAATGTGGCACATAACCGGGATTGACTGTATTTGTCAAGGAATGTAAAAAATATTTTGTAATTCTGAAATATTTTGACGCAGCTGCGTCGATATGTATGTAAGCTCACGCACAAACATACATATTTACGCTGGTTTGTAGGCGGAGCTGTACAGCGGCAAGGAAAGCGGTGACAATCGGCGGCCATTCGTTTATTTTTTTCTGCATAGCTTGGATTTTCTACCAACAAAACAATGTTTGACTTTTTAACAAAACGTGAAGTTCGGCAATTTGTTGTCCGTGGCAACGGAGTTTTTGTATGAAACAATGGGTGTATATATTTACACACAAATTGGTGTGTAGACAAATTAACAAACATAATGCGAATGATTCTTTCAAATTTGTTTACATGAACACAAAATTACATACATATGTGAACTTTATGCGGTTTTTGAAATCTGTTTACATGTACACATATGTATTATAACATTTTATCAAAAAAAATTATCATTTCGGGTATGGTTTCTAAAAATCTGTTTATATGTACACATAATTACATCCATAAGCGAATATGTGCGTCGGCTTGGTCTTCAAAATGTTATCAAAATCTCTAATGCCCAATATGTACTCGAACATACATATGTATGTATATTTATTTAGGTAATAATGGAAATATGACTTTATTAAAAATTCCAACAGATTTAATGGAATTTATCATTAAATAGGTCAAATTGCACATATGTATGTACGTACATACATACATAGCTTTGTTATCAAATATATGGAGAATATCCATAGCCGTTTGCGCATTGTAAATACGCGAATCTGTAAGCGTACATTTCTAAACATTAAAATTAGCATTATTTTTCTCATTTAATACTGAAAATGCTCAATTCTGCTATTTTCGACCCCTTCATGTTAAATATTGGTGAAATCCGCTAATAATATTTTTGTGGTGAAATCCACTAATAGAAAACTCAACCCCTCCAAAAAAAGGAACGTGATGACAATCGGCACACCATGAACCTTCTCTATATTATACGTTCTCTGGCAATTACTCCAAAGCAACAGCAGAAGCTGGCAACTCGTAAATTGAAAGTGAAGGTGCACATTTTAATCAGTTTAATTACCTAGTCACTTCTAGCGGATGAACACGCAGAGAATATTCCCGTTAATCTCTGATCCACCCATGCCACATGCACAGTGATTTAATTCGTTGAACAATGCGCATCCGAAGTTGACTGCTCACTCACTCTCACAACCTGTGGAGAAGTGCTCAAACATATGCGAGCGAGATAAGGCGCTTAAATTAATCGCACAAATCTTCGGTTGAAAAATTTGCTTTTGAACACATTACAGGTATATTCCGCTTCAAAAAACTGTAAATTCAGTTAAATGTGTATTAGGTATATGAGGAAGAAGCCTACGAACGGAAAGAAATTTATTTAGAATTAAATTCATCTGGTTATCCTGGCTATTTATAGTTAGGTGAACATGAAAGTACAACAAGGTTTTTCTACGATTCTGTAAATAATACCATCAAATATGAAATCTAATCATTTGTACGTATATTTATTTTTAACTGCAGAAAGCAAAAAGAGAATATAAATTACTGGTATATATATGTTTGAATATAAATATATTTATAAACTAATTTTCAATATCCGATCGTATCAGCGACACTTTCCCATAAAAAAACGTGAAATTTCGAATAGGAAACAAGGAAAAACCTTAACTAATGCCCAAATACAAAAGGCAACACAAGAGATTATTTACAAGAACTTTAATCGGTCAGTTTGTATGGCAGATATATGCTATAGTCACCAGATCTGAACAATCTCTTCGGAGATCGCCCCTTTGCCTTGGACAATACTGCATGCCAAGTTTCTTGAAGATATCTCGTCAAATGATTGCGTCAATATGCGACAGTGGTCTGATATCTGGCGTTCCTACAAATGAGCAAAATCTTGAGGATAAGAGAACGGATGCCAAATTTCAGATGGAAAACTGAATAGCTAGTTCGTATATACAGACAGACGGACGGACGAGTATGCCTAAATCGACTTAGCTAGTCACGTTGATCATTTATACAGATAATTTATATGGTCTCTGACGCTTTCTTTCGTATGTTACCAACATCGTTACAAACTTAATATACATTGTGCAGGGTGTAAAAAGAGCAATGCTGAATATTCTTTCTTTTAGATTTCAATTTCTCCATCTCAGTTATGCTCAAGAATGCTGAGATTGCACTCCTCTGTTATGTATTTACATCCGTTTAAGTTTCTGAGTAGAAGGGCCAAGCTCGAAATCAGTTTAAATTAAACAGATAAATAACTTGCGGGGTAGGAACTTAATTCTCGCAACTTTATAGTTTAGCATAAGATATCACAAGTCATTTCAGAAAAAATAAAACCTTTCAAAATAAAATACTTATAGGTGTATATGAATCAAAAAGCACAGATTTGAAGATTTGCTAAACTCGAGATTTGCACTTATTGATTCCGCACAGATAGAGCTCTTCCTTACCTGCTGTCACTTTCACTTTTTCTCGCAGAACAGAAATTAAAATGCAGCTTCAGAGACAGAAATATTGCTTGTGAAGTAAATATCATGAGATGCGGCACCTAACAGGAAATAAATTATGTAACATATGCACTTTTTATATTTGATTTCGAATGTATGAAGCCAGACACACCCGCTGTGCTGCTAAATAGCTAAGGTTTGTGTTTCTTCAGATAAACTTTTCGGGAAAAAAGTTTTTCATTTACCAAAGCTAGCCACAAAGTACAAGCAGATGCACCATTAAACTTGGTCTAGCAGAAGTTGTATCCAGAAGCTATAAAAAGTTTTACACAAAACTTTCTTGGTTATAACAACTGACCCAAAAGCAACTGGCCACTACAATCCCTACAACAACCACATAAGCAGATTGCGGCAGACAATGGATGGCACTTGTACCAGAAGACAAGGATTTATACGCCACAATCACTGTACACAGCACATGCTCAAACATATACACATACTTACACATACGAGTACCAGCCTGGAGCAGTTAGCAGACTAGCACTTGCAACTTGCAGTTAGAAGATGCAACAAAAGGCGAAAAACCTTGCACACCAGCGCCCACGAAAAATATGTGCACAAGTGTACTAGAGTGGAGGCATTTTTAATATTTCCTAACCGATCTATTTGTGAAAGGATCATTAGTTTAGTACGGTTCGTTTCCTCTTATGCAGAATTCAACTAAGACGTAATGACATTTATGTTATCCGAAAATTAAACTTCTTTTCAAAATTTCTCCATTTGTAGTAATGTGTAAGTGTAGTAGATTAAGATTCCGGGTCTCCCTATTGAGGTCTTTTTGGAAAGCTTGATTCCAAAGAGACTAAGCCGAGGCTTAGTTAGAAAATATTAAAATATTAATTTATGAGAGTGAGAGTGAGAGAGCAAAATAGTTGCTGTAATTAAATGTATGTAAAATTCTCATCTGGTATCTCCATCAAAGTGTCCACTTAATCCATGCTGTTCATGGGACCGGTCTTAATTAGCCACTTCATATAACTAAAAAACAACGTCAACTACAAAAGTTAGATCTTTGGCTCATAACTACTAAAACAGTCCAAAGCAGAAGCATTTGAAAAAGTTAAAAAGTTAAAAAATTCATGGTAAATTGAAACCCTTTGGACACGAAAGATAAAATAACAGAAATGAAAGGAAAAATAACGACCACAGACGATCTGAGGTCGGGAAAAGGAATGGGAAAAGGAAGCGAGGTTGAGTTTTTAACTTTTGTGAAAATACAAATACCCAAGTTTTTGATTTTATTTTTATTTTCTACAAAAGAAATCTTTACGAAATTTGGTGTAAGCTTACCTTCTTATGTCCTAAACCGACTGCATATTTTTTTTATCAAAACCTCTCACATGAAAATATAAGTTTATTATATAATAACGCTTAATGTTTGTTGAAATCTATATTTTCTGCTGATATAAAAAATATATACCATACATCACCATGGTAAATTAACATTTATTAATGAACTCTTTTCTATGAGACTCGTAGTTTTGCCGAAAAGCGAGATACACCGTTTTAACCTTTAACAATTTAACTACGCCCCTTCCTTTCCTCTTTCTTCCCTCAGATAGTCTGCAACGTATTATACTCTTGCAACCAGTTGCAAAAGAGTATTGTAGTTTGTTCGCCTAACGGTTGTACGTATCACCTAAAATTAATCGAGATGGATATAGGATTATATATGATCAGGGTGACGAGCAAAGTTGAAATCCGGTTGATTTTTTGTCTGATCGCAGTTGCAAGAGGAACCTGTGGGCAAAATTTTTTGAAAAAGTGGGCATGGCTCCACACTCTAACAAGTTTATTGTACATATCTCCTCAACCACTTAAGCTACAACCATCAAATTTGCTGATTAAAACTAAGGGATAGTCCTTCTACTACAATGGTATATCTGAATGTCAAAAAAGTGTTGAATCGGACCAATAGTTCTCTTCGTCCCCGTATACCTAATATAAAGGTTTTCGAGCTTCGGGGTGGCTTTGTACCGCATATATCGGCCAATATGTGAGTTATCACAATAGTGTATCTTTGTGGCTAAAATAGGTAAATATGTATGTATGAGCGAAAACTTGTCCTAGCCCCTATATAACTAATATCAGGATTTTCGAGTATCCGGCTGACTTTACTCTATATGATTGTTTTTTTTATTATGGGGAATGGTAATGGTAGGTGGTATTGGGAAAAAAGATAAAATTGTTTGGTTTTACGATCCTCTGGTTGACGCTTTACATCTGAAGGTGTTTCTCTGGCTTTGATTCTGGCAAGTTGCAAGAGTATAAAATGTTCGATTGCACCCGAACTTAGCCCTTCCTTACTTGTTTTTCATTTATTTTTGGTAATTTTATCTCTCATTTCAGAATATTATTTTTACTTTAGTCTTATTATGTATATATATAATTTGGAGAGCCAATAGTTCCGTGGGTAAATCGGCACTTAACAAAGTATTTTCCAATCTCTTGAAATTTTCCTAGTTTAAATAACCACACTAATACTCACACACACATACTATACATACATGTGTCTGCAATTACGTGCTGCTTGTGCCCAGCTGCGGTTGTTTTAATAATAACTTGACATTTTATATATTTGACAGTCACCAATATTCTCTTCAGAGTTGCCACATGTATTTGATAATGAATGCGAATTTAGGAATGTCAGTCGAAATAACTTCGATGACGACAAGTTCTAAATAACAACAAAACGGACACGCGGCGACAATAACAACAACTTTCAAAAAATAATAGCAATTCCCAGGTCATTTGGTTCGAGTATAATCAATTTTTATTCGTCTGCAGTTGGCATTAATAGCGCGAAAATTTGCTTCCCACCGCACGCTACAGGCAACAACAGCAAAGCGACAACATCGGCGTCTCTGGCAGCGGTTGCGGCGTGCACTTCGTGGCGACTCTCTCCCGGTCTGTTCACCAGAATTAAGTCAAAAAGTTTTGCCGAGCAACAGTTCGCGCAAATAAACAAACACACCCACATATTTCCAATAGAGTCTACATCGAAGTATCGTGCGCTTAATGCATTTAATGCAAGGAAGCCTCCTGAGGCAAGTTAATTGGTTGCAAGCGGTGGCTGATATGATATTGATAGCATTTTGAAACTCGAAAACTTTGCTACATCAAAGGACAACTTTTGAGAGCTGCAGCAGATTCTGCGGATCCGTGTAGCTACAGAAGCTGGCCTCCGTGCTCCCCTTTCTTCAACTTCGAACAATCTAACTTAATTTGCAGTTAATTGCGAACCCCTCCCACATCCGATCAACGCAACTGGAACTACTCGTGTTTCGATATTAATTGAACACAAATTCGCCATTGAATAAGCAATTTGCAATAGTTTATTTGAGAACAAATTTTCTTTTGGCGGACTAGTGAATCATGGCCGTTGTCTCTTACGCCACAGAATTCCAGTTAAGTGCAATAGACTGCACTGGTCTTCGAGAGTTAATAATGTTAAAAATGAAGAAAGCAATTAGTAAAATAATTGGGTTCCCGTGATTTGTCTTTGAATTTAGTCCGAAGAGGTATGATGAAACAATGTATTTATTCTTTAATTTGGAAGGCACGAACTAAATTATAGTCAAATTTGATAAGCTTCTTCCTTGCCCTTATTATTCGAACATTGCTCTCCTGTCAAAAATCACATCTCAGCAGCAACATAATAAATAAACAAGTAAACAGTTTAAAGCTAAAATTTCAGGATAAAAATTGAACTAGTCAGTAAAACAATCGGTGTTTTGGAAAGTTGGTTCAGCAAGCCGTACAAGTAGTTACGTCAATGAATCACAATTTTTTCAATAAAAACACGGTGGACTTGAACAAAATAAAAACAGCTTTTCCCGAGAATATAAATTCAACCAATTATATGTAATTTTTGAACCGAAATTTTTACCGACAAATCTTACAAAATATTTCAGTTGATTGAATACCAATTGTCGAAGCAACTTTGCAACTCAGATTGAGGTATCTCCAAAACATGTTTCTGAACGCATCACACGTCTCTTCTGGTGTCGGAAAACGTTGAACTTTTAGTTTATTTTTCACAAACGGGAATAAAGAGAAATCAATCGGTGCCAAGTCAGTACTATGCGGAAGATGACTCATCAAATCGATGTTTTGAGTGCTCAAAATGCAGTTCTTTCAGTCGAGGTGTGATTTATCACCTGTAAACATGTCATAGATGTATTACGAACTACCACTATTTTATTTCTTAAGATTTCTCTCGACCAATCGAGCCGAGCCTTTTGAGTCTGACAAATTGTGGGAGTCACCTCGTGAATAAATATTTTTACACTCAAATTTCCATGTTATATTGAATGTTTGATCTTCCCACTAATACCTACAATTATAGTTGTCTTTATCTCACGATGGGTCACATGACGGAAATATTAGTTTACACACAGCATCAGTAGTTTCCGGAAGAATAACTGATTTTGGACGACCTTAACGAAATCACTCTTGGAGTAATCTACGATCTTGATAGAAATCACCATACTATCGATAAACACTAGACTTTGATGAATATTCATCGTCAAAAGTTGAATTAAGTTCACCGATACACTGTTGCTGAGATAATCCACGTCGAAGTTGTGAAAAATAATCGCCGAAAGTGTTCAGTGTAAGTTGGGATGCCTTAAGCGCATGGAGGATCGCCATTCTTTCCCACACGGTTTCGAAAAGACTGCAGGCATTGGCCCGTCTAGTAACAGGTAACAAATTACTGGCATCACATGAAAACTGTGTGGACATTATTAACGATGACACTTGTACAAGTGCTGGGAAGTAGTCATGAGAAAGACGCTACAACTACTTTTTCTTTATTTCCAACTGTAACGGAGTTCAAAGGATTGGATGAGGTATCAGATATCAAGTCGAAAAACTATTAATTAGTATTACAAAACCTTACGTTCTAAAAAAGATTCTTAAACATTTTGTGAACTGTTTTCAAATTATGAAAATACTCCAAATATGAAACCCATTAATTTTATCAAAGTTTTCTATATCACTATTAATAACAGTAATTTTCATACTCACATATTGAAAGTTGTCATTGCTGGTCTTCTTAAGCAGCCTTAGGCTGTAAAACATATTCCTTCCTTCTTCTCAGGCAATTTAAATGATGGTTGGGCGTCCCTCTTGCCGAATGTAAAACGTTACCCGACAATGGAAACATCATATTATCATTTTTTAAATGATTGCAGTTTGTACGCCAAACGATATTTAATATAACCCTGTCGCATTGAATAAATTTCCATTTGAGTACCGACTCTTTGTATATATGGTACGTAACCTTCTTTAAGCGAATGTAAACACAATGTCAGATATTTAAATGAAAAGGTTTTATTTGTTTTTTTTTTCACTACATAACATTCCAGTAACGGTATGTGAATGGCAACTTAGTGTCCAAGTGACCTTTTGTAGTTGCTGATAACACGTAAGGTTGACAAAATTAAATGAAATACTATTTGAGTAGGATTCAAGTGTCATCAAGGGTCTACTCATTTATAATTGGGCATTTTTACTAGAAGCCACTCTACAGAAGGACAAAGACATTTTACGGTATTAAATCGTGTCATTTGCAGAAAATTAACTTTTGGAGACACTTCGTGTGTGTGACACTCAAACATCCTTTCAAATTAGCGTTGTTTAAATTTGCTCGGAGCGAGCAATTATTTTCCACATAATTAAGAAAAGATAACTTGAAACTTACTAGTTTATATGTTGCGTAAGTAATGGAGTTTTCATTAGTTTTATTATATGTATGCATTTAAACTAACAGTTCATTTGAAGCTCTAGTTTGGCACATTATGCCTGGCCTTCAAGTCGGAAGGTATTATAGTATTTTATGTGAGATGTTCGGTGTATGTGGAGTGGTAGCAGCTAATGGACTCGTCTCGCAATATTGACCAAATGAAGTTTTTTGGAAAATTTAAAGCGGCAAATACCCGGAACCGCATCGAAGTAGGATCAGCCATGAAGGTTTAGTCTGGTGTACGATGGCAATCCTAAGCAGTTAGTTATGGTTATCTAGCAATATGTTGCTCAAAGAATAAGAAGTTACCACATCCACCTTAAGGCCCATATCTTAATCCCATGTGGAACAATTATTCATTCGGTATAAAGCAAAGCGAACTTTGCGACTAGTCGAAATTGGTGAGTAATCTTAAAGACCGTTCGTTGAATACTTCGAAACTCCATTATTTACAAATATTGTATTTACGTAACTAAAAAAAAGAATTAATAGGTACATGACAATAGTGTGGTAACATAATCCCTTGAAAGGGTCGACACATGGAAGTTTAATCAATTTAGCTTTCATAGTTTGCTGAATTGTTATTTTTATTTTAAAGTACATACTATATATCAATCAGCAAATTTTTTAAATACATTAATAGCGACAGGATTGATTGTTCTCCATTGAGACTAATAAATATATTTTTATTTAAAAGATAACATTTTTCCTGATGGTTTGAAAAGCAAAACTAGTTTTGTTCAATCCAAAACAAATTTTGGTCATAACACATTCGCTGAAGCTTTAATTTTATAAGCTCTGAACAGTGTTCTTTTCTATTGCGGAAACGGACTCAGCGTAGAATTCCTGCTACAATCTATTTCAGAAAGCCGTAACAATGTCTAAAATCACATCGATGTTGAAACTAGGTTGGTTCATATGACCCCAAGTTACTTTAGTTCAAAATGCTGCCAATGAGAATGTTGTAGCGGGCGGCTTGTTGACTCGCACTTCTTTGGTTTTTCATAATCTCTTTCACAAGTAAAATAATTCGGGACAGAAAAGATTATAGCTGACACTGCGAAATTAAGCTCTTTATATTTTTACTCTTAAAATGATCGGGAATAGTTTCAGTTTGAAATCAACTCTTAAGTGTCCACTCTCTTGGCATCCTTGCAGCCGTCCCTAAGTAACTAAATGCGGTAGTGGCAAATTACTGTCAAAAATTCCCGATGCCCATAGATTCTGTATGGCGCATACCTAAATAATTTTGGTAACCTAATCCCCTTTGTTGGTTGTCATTTAAGTCACCTAGAAGAAGGCGCAGGTAACGTAATATTTCGTCGGGTTGGACCATAGAGAGAGTAAGGTTCACTGGGCGTGTAAACGATGGTTCTAGTTACTTATTTTAGCAATAATCGCGGTTTTATGAGAGAAGGACCACAGGCTGTCAAGTGTAACGTCTAAAATCTTCGGGCTATTGACAGACAGCATTTCAATGCCATGGACTGTGGTATTAAGCTCCAGTCTGTACTCCTTCGTCCAGTTTGTGAATATGGATACTGTGGATTTAATGAAGAAGAGTGTCACTATCCTTGCAGAGAAGAAGTGCGAAAGATCGAAAAGATAGCTGCGTATAAGGTGATAAAAGTCTCTATGGTGGTTGAAGGAGCTTCGAAATATAGAAGTGAAACAGCAGCGAGGAGAGGACACCACCCTGCAGAACACCCCGTTTAATTCTTCTTAACATAGATTTTCCTTCTCGAAATAGTACAGATGATTGCCGGCTACTCAAATCTTTCATAGTCCTCTGATTCAGCCCTGGAGGGAGCTTAGATTGTCGATATCCTTTGGTAGAGTTACGTGATGTGGCTCAAGGGCGTAAGGCTTTTGACAATGTCAACGATAGGATAATTTTTGATTTGGGTCGGGAACTACTGTGTGCTGTGGTAGTGCTGTGCAATTTCTGGAAGCCATGTTAGACTCAGGTGGTTAGTAACGTAGGGAGTAATAAGGCTTTTAGTGTCTTCATTACTGTTGAAAAGAAAGTTATCAGTTGAAAGACCCCTCTGCCACTAGAGTAAATAATGTTAAGCTGTGTAAATCCGATAAGGTGTTGAGATCGTACGAAATGTTGACGAAGTCAGGTGGTGAGAAATCGATGGACCAAGCGTAGAGTAATTAAAACTCGTTCTTTAATTTGAAAATAATATACATTATATGTATATACTATATATGAAGCATATTTTGTGTTATTTACAACTAGAAAATGATTTAGCACCTTTGTTTCAACTACTGAAAAACATCTACCAACTGCAAATTTATGGTTTTGTGTCCCAAGGTGTGAGGCATAAAATTTTCTCATATGCAATATTGTGCAATTTTAATAAAAGTGCCACTGCATTTGTCAGAAAACAGCACATGTGTTCATAGGTCGTAAAATATGGGAGTTCTGCTTCCGTTACGCACATTACAACAGACACTTATCTTATCACTTGGTAGAATTCTATTTACGTGATAAAACTGTGGTAGACTGAGCAAATGAAGATACTGAGATTGCCACCGAAGATCAGTCAAGACTTCGCAATTAGAGTGTGAGGTTGTGAAATGAAGACGCAAACGCGACTAGTGGCGCCAGATGGCGGCTGGGGAGTTTTCGTGTGCATCGGCATGGCGCTACCATTTGTAGGTCAAAACAAGCTAACATTTTTACTTTCACTTTTTAAACAAACGATGATGAATTATCTTATAGATCAGTGGATTGGCTGCATTGCCTTCGTTTGGACTGATCTTTGGCGACTTTCTGCATAGCATTGGGGCTGAAACCAGCGCTGTGGCCTTCATAACCAGTGCCTTCTTTTGTGCCTTCAGCTTTGCGGGTCTCTTCTCTGGGTCGCTGTTCAACCGATACGGTCTACGTGCTGTCGGTTTGCTGGGCGGTTGTTTGTACTTTTCTGGCTCTCTCTTACAGATATTCGTGCGCACGACATGGGAGCTATTGTTCGCTTTCAGCGTTATTCAGGGCACTGGGTTCGGCCTCATTGTGCCCACGTCGTATACGACCTTCAACAACTACTTCGTAGAGAAGCGGGTTATGTGGATGAGTTTTGCACAGTCGCTTATCGGCGTTGGCACTATGTTCTATCCAGTCGGCATGCAAAAGTTAATGGAGCTCTACGGATTTCGTGGTTGCTTGCTTGTTTTGGCAGCAATCAACTCCCACGCCATTCTGGGAATGTTGCTGATGCAGCCAGTGGAATGGCATATGCGTAAGGTGACCATTCAAGTAGAGCCGACTTTAACATCAAGTACCTACAATGGGGACGTAAAAAAGTTGGAGAATGAAGATATCACTCTGATTCTAAGCAAACCCAAAAATAATAATGAATATATGAAATATAATGAACAAGATACGTCCGCTTTGAAATCCAACAACTTGTCGCCCCTAATGCATGGCAAGCCGCGTCCGGTAACTATATCGAGGGAAAATGTGAGAAATATTTCAAATATCTCAAGCCGCACGTCAAGCATAATAAGCCTTGGTAATTGGGCCGGTCCAATTGTTGTGCGTGACGCTTCACCGGAAATGACGCCGTTTCATTCGATGCTTGCAGTCAATGCGGTTGAAGAGAAGACCAGCTGCTGGCATATTTTAGTGGACTTCTTGGATCTAAAGTTGCTGCAGAAACCTATTTACCTTAACATTGTATTGGGTATCTCATTTGCGCTCTACTCTGATATTGCGTTCTTCACGCTGCAGCCGCTCTACCTCTTTGAGTTGGGTTTCACAAAGGTACGTAATTCCATAGTTTGAATTCGTTGTTGTTGAACTTTCATAGCCTGAATAATTCTAGCCGGATACTGCCAGCATTATCGCCATCGGAGCCGCTGCTGATTTAGCTTCACGCATATTCTTAGCATTCTCGGCCATATTCATTCAAATGCGGTCCCGTTACATTTATCTGGCCGGCTCCTTCTTTACAGTCATAGCGCGCTTTGGTAAGTACCGACGGCCTTGACAAACTCGTTGTCAGCGATTCGGTTACAATTTGCATACCAAAATGTGTTGACGAAAAGGGGAAGCAATAAACGCACACAAACTAAACTATTTGTAAGATTTCTCCGATGAATTATGATGTTCTAAGGTTTATCAGTATATCACCCAGATAGTGCGATAGTGATATAGTGACATCCGCTTTCATGTTTATGACCGCTATATTATACCGTCTAAACTAGTGTACGTTGAGCCCGTTGTGCGGTCCGGAGAAGTAAGTGGTTTGTGGACATACCGATTGGCGCACTCTGCGTTTCCCGAGCGTAGTCGATATTTACTTTGGCTGAGATAAACGGGTATGAAATATGACACCATAGTCAGTTGCCGTTATGTGGGTGGAGTTACAGATAAACATTCCCACGTATTTGTTTTTGTGTGCTTTTATTTGTGCTCCACAAATTGAGTTGAATAAAGTTTTGCTTTCGTTTTGTTTTTGATTTCAGCATTTTTGAATGTATTCAGCTATGTGGATATGGCCTGTACTACCGCTGCAATGGGCTTCTTACGTACTTGGATCCATGTGCCGCTGCCTCTTGTCTTCGCCGAGTACTTGCCAAAGGAGAGGTAAGGCCACCATAGAAGAGTAAATAATCGCAATGAGTTTTACAAATTTTCCACTCTCTCGCAGATTCGCCACTGGTTATGGCCTGTTCATGTTTCTGCAAGGCAATATAATGTTTGCCGTTGGTCCTCTGGTGGGCTATTTGCGCGACCTAACACAAGACTACATCGTGACCTTTCACTGCCTGAACTTCTTTATGGCGCTTTGTGCAGTGCCGTGGCTCATTGAGATAGTTTGTGTTAAATTTAGAAGAAAAGGCGACTTTAACTGTGAAAAATAAACAATTAAGAAAACTTGAGGTTTTTAATTTTATTTTCATTGGTTTAGAAATGTTCATTATTCTTCTCTTTTGAAAGTACTTTATACATATGTGCCGCATACATTCTATGGTATATTCTAATCTAAAGTATTAAGTTTAGTATTTATTGCAAACTCTTAAAGAAATGTTCAGGAACTTATCGGAAAGTGATTATGAATCCATTCTGAAAAGTCAGAGCCCATTAAGAAGCAATTTCATAATAATGGTTTTAACTAATTCTAGGATGAATTTAAGGGTTACTTTGAATTTCCTTCAAGAAACAATTGTTGATCCTTCGCAAAACCAGCATTGCCATATTCGCATTTTATTGAAAAAATTTATTAAAAATTAGTGCTAGATTTCTTCAGAGCTGCGCTGAAGAAAATTTACCGCAGGAAATTTTCTTGAACATTTCTTAAGCGATTTTTATATGAAATTTTTACATTTCTTGAGAGCTGGATACTAAGCTTATAATTCTATCTTTACACACAAGAAAAACCGTGATGTGAAATTTTAAAAGTGAGCCACCTGAGTCAAGTTCGAAGTTTAACTCACTGACAAAAGTAATTCAACATTCGAATCAGAAATCGCCTGTTAACAGTGCTTTTTGAGCTAAGACGCAATGGAGTTATTATCGAGAATGTATTTTACGTTCCCTACGTATTAATGTTAAAATTACCCGTTTTTCAAGAGAGCCGTTGTAACAAAACTGAATTGATTATCAAACTAACAAATGCGGTTTTTGAGGTTCTGGCCACCTTGAAAGTGTTAATCAAAAGCAAAGGTTTATGGTAAGTTATATAGAAATACAATGCTCCATGACCGCAACTACGCTTCAATTTGCTTTTATTGGCCAAATGTTTTTAACTTTTATTGAGCCATATTCATTTCAACATTTCTGAGTTTTGGGTAGAGTGCCGAATAAAATATATGATCACTCATATACTGGTAGTCGAAAAAGTCTTTTCGTATTTCTAATCAAATTTTAATTAAGTTTTTTTTTTTTATTTATAATAATAAATATATAAAAAAATATGTACCATTTTGGTCGACAACTTTTTGCCATTTTTCCACTAGAGACATTATTCGATCAGTGCAAAACTTTCAGCTGATTTACACAGCAATTTCGAAATTTCCAGAACGGAAGCAAAGGGATCATGTTGTGCTACACGAACTTCAATGGCGGCTTACGTGGCATTCCTCCCTTTTTTATACAAAAATTTCAAAATATAGCGAATTTCTTCATTATTTTCACTCATTTTTCAACAGCTGTAACTTTCTTCAACTTCCCGAATTTATTTATTTTTTTGGTTAAATGGAGCTTAAAATCTCACCTTTCAATTACTACATACATATATGGTATGACGCAACGTGACTGAGAGCACTTGAAATATACGACTGCACCGACATCTATTGACAAAATACGAATATAGTTTTTCGACTACACAATATTATATAAGGATTTAGGGACAAATTTATCAACCTTGATTTTCTTAGCCAGTAACCCCTCAGTACCTGTACTTATAAAGTGCGCTGCTGCTGCTGCTGCTCACATATTCTTAATTATGGGAACTCTAGAGTTTTTCGAATGTTTTGATTAGTCTATTAAGGAAACTTGCTCTCCATAACTCAAGTACCTTTTACTCGGACTAATTATGAATTATCCCGTCCTCCTCCGCCCTTTTTGACAGATTTTTGGTGCATTGTTTCTCAATGCCAACATATCACTTTGCACTCAGGCGTGCGAGGCACATACATACATATTTCATTAAAAGGGGAATAAAATATTTTACGTAATTGTGACACGAACGAATTTTCAAGCACGCAAATGTGAGCTTTTAATATTTATATTTCACATATGTATATACATACATATTTATTCACTAATCCTTAACAACCTTGAGCCTATTCATTATGCTTCCAATCACGCTTATTTGGTGCTTTTAACAATTTTAATGGCAATTTTGTTGCAATAAATTTATGCCTACAAACTGTTATCTACTAATGCCGCTAATTAATTAAATTCGGTTGCAATTCATCGAATAATCGAGCCTGCTGACAGTTCCCGCCATCAGATTTTTATTACATATGAGCACACACGACCGCACTATCTCGGTCTCATTAGCGTTTTACCGCTCATTTGCGATTAGTTGATATTTATGTCGAGTGCAATCCCACAAAGTACATAGATATGCACGAGGGAATGTGAGCTATAGATTAAAGCATTCCAGTAATTTGGTTTAATTGGCTTATGTTGAGGGTTTTCCAATAAGAGTGATATAGTTTCATAAAAAACAGTTCAAATATTTTTCATTAATTTTTTATAAGTACAATCGATACAATTAAGTTCTGAATATAACATCATGCAGCGATTTCGAGTACTTTTTCCACTTAGTCGTAAGTCATGAATAGCACGTTCTAAAGCTTAAAAAAAGTCTGGTTTATTGCTAAAGACAAATGGCTTCAAATAACCCCATATGAAGTAGTCTAATGGAGTTAAATCACAACTTCTTGGAGGCCATTCAATGTCACAATTTCTTGAAATAATCGAATCTCCAAACTTTTCTCGCAATAATTCGATTGTTGCATGTGTATCCCATACATTGACCGATATTTTCCTGCAAAACTCAACCATTGATACTGGGGTCAACATATTCGGTAACTAGGGGTTTGAAGGGCTTCTGCTAGATGTGAGTAATTATTAATTGATTGGGGTGGTTTCGCCCATTTCCTCACTGTGACGTGGAAATATAAGATGAATGCCGGTACCACGCCCATTGTCCAATTTTACCCCGGCTCTTACAAGACCCTCGCATACTGTTTAGGGAGTAAAATTGAATGTCTCTGGCGTACTTCGCTATTAATTTATTGCGTTTTTAGTAGCTTTTAACAGTACCGTTATATGGGGAGTGAGCGGGGTATTTATCCGATTTCATCCATTTTCACACTGTCGGTCTGAGTTTTTTAATATTTGCGCTAGGCAAATTTGTTTGTTTTAGTTTTCGTGGTTTAGGAGATATGTACTTTAAACTTATTATAGTTCGTGGGCACGCCCATTTTTCTCTTGCCACTGCCATCTCGCCTGTGTCATGTTATAGTGTTATATTTTAATTTAGTGCTTTGTCATAGCACTTTATACGTTTTCGGTTAATTGCGTTTTGTGGGCGTGGCAGTGGTCCAATTACACCCATCCATTAGCTCGTCCTCACACGTTTGCCAAGGAGCCCGCATACCAAGTTTTATTTACATAGATAGATGGACAGTCACCAGAATTTCACATTGCCATAAGGGGAAGATCGCCATAAAACATGTATGTATTGCGGCAACTTATTTGAATAAGAAAAATGTGTTTTTTTTTAACGTTAAGAGCTTAGCTGGCTCACAGCTTATTTGATCCACCTTATATTTTCAAAAATAAATGAGTATAACCTTCTAACCAAAAAAATAACAAAAAAAAACGCAGTTTTTTTTAGTGGATATTGAAAGAATAATAAAGCGCTTAAGTTTTATTAAATTAACAAAAGGTTTCATATTTATTCAAATGAAAAGAAAAATACTGATATTTTCAATGTCAGAGCTTATTTGACCTATTTCTTAAATGAAATAAAAATTAACAAAATAACAAAAGATTAACAAAATTTTAATATTGTGTATGTCCTCCCTTCTGGTCTATGACCAATTTTAGGCGCTTTGGCATAGATTCCACCAACTTTTTTGTTGTTTTTGGAGGTATTTTTGCCCACTCTTCCATCAACGCATCTTTTAGATCATTTTTATTGGAGACCTGTCGTTTGCGGATACTGGTATCCAAAATGGACTACAGGTTTCAAACACATTTAGGTCGGGTGATTGTGGCGGTGGTTTCATCACATGTGGGCAATTGTAAATTAGCCAAGTTTGAACGATCCCCGAAGTAGGTTTGGGTTCGTTGTCTTGGTAAAATCGAAAATCGTCCTTTACTCCTAGACCCTCGCCGCTTTGAATCAAATTATCCTTCAGGATATTGAGATAAAGCGTTTTGTCCATTGTTGACTCTGTGAACTAAAGCCTTCCAACACCTGCAGCCGACTTACAGCCCCACACCATTACATGCCCACCGCTTTACAGTCGGCTTTAGTTGCTTATCTTGAAGCTCTGTATTGGACTTCCTCCACACATATGAACGTCCATCGGATCAAAAAATATTAAATTTGGACGCATCAGCAAAACTGACATCGTTCCAGAATCTGTTCAGATCCTGTTTTATGTGTTCCTTTGCGAACTTCAAGCGGTTGTCTCTACTTTTTTAATAATAAACGGCTTCTTGCGGGCAACTCGGACATGAAAATCATGTTCTCTTAAAACACGTCGGACGGATTCCGCACAAAATGTTTTGACGGTTATGACCTGCATCTCACTGGCTAGTTTGGGGCTGAAATCCTTGGGTCTTTTTTAATTTTTTGCAAAATTAGCGTTCATCAGTTTTACTAAAAAATTTTTGGAGCTTTTTTTCCTTTCTTTTCTATGCAGTTTTCGAAAACGAATCTGTGGATGATGGCTCTCACGGTACCATCTGGTATATGCACAATTTTTGCGATTTCTCGTCGGGAAAGTCCGATTTTATGATGTTTAAGGACTACTTCTCGTTGTTCGTCTTCCCATGGTTGTAACACGTGCTGTCTTGACAAAATCCAATCAAAAGTGAAAATTCTATTTGCGGATATAAGAAGCGAAGTGTAAACAAAAAAGGCCGTAAGGTTAAGCTTCTTGGAAGAGACGCTGTACATTAAATGCACTGGGTCAAACAAGCTGTGACATTGAAAATATTAGTATTTTTCATTTGAGTTGAATAATTAAGAAACCTTTTGTTCATTTAATAAAATTTGAGCGCTTTATTATCAATATCTTATTTCTTTGCTATCTTTTTTAGTTAAAAAGTTATCTCATTTATTTTTGAAAATTTAAGGTGGGTCAAATAAGCTGTGAGTCAATGTATGAATGTGTGTATATTATAAGGATATGTCTTCTTCTTCTTCTTTACTGGCGTAGACACCGCTTACGCGATTATAGCCGAGTTAACAAAAGCGCGGCAGTAGTTTCTTCTCTTCCCTACTTGGAGCCAGTTGGATATTCCAAGCGAAGCCAGGTTCTTCTCCACTTGGTCCTTCTCCACTTGGTCCTTCCAACGGAGTGGAGGTCTTCCTCTTCCTCTGCTTTCCTCCGCAGGTACAATGTCAACGTCGAATACTTTCAGAACTGGAATGTTTTCGTCCATTCGGACAACATGACCGGACCGAGCGTAGCCGCTGTCTTTTTATTCGCTGAACTATGGCAATGTCGTCATATATCTCGTACAGCTCATCGTTCCATCGAATGCAATATTCGCCGTGGCCAACGCGCAAAGGACCATAAACCTTTCGCAGAACTTTTCTCTCGAAAACTCGCAACGTCGACTCATCAGTTGCTGTCATCGTCCAGGCCTCTGGAGAGGACTTTGCTTCTCAGTTGCTTACTCAGTCCGAAGTAGCACCTGTTAGCAAGAGTTATCCTGCGTTGGATTTTTAGGCTGACATTGTTGGTGATGTTCACGCTGGTTCCAAGATAGACGAAATTATCTACAACTTCAAAGTTATGACTGTCAACAGTGACGTGAGTGCCAAGTGGCGAATGCGACGACTGTTTGTTTGATGACAATAGATATTTCGTCTTCCCTCGTTCACTGCCAGACCCATTTATTTTACTTCCTTGTCCAGTCTGGAGAAAGCAGATTTATATATCAATATCATCGGCATACGCCAGCAGTTGTACACTCTTCTATGTAGAAGATGGTACCTTCTCTATTTAGTTCAGCAGCTCGAACTATTTTCTCCAGCAGCAGATTGAAGAAGTCGCACGATAGGGAGTCGCCTTGTCTGAAACCTCATTTGGTATCGAACGGCTCGGAGAGGTCCATCCCGATCCTGACGGAGCTTTTGATGCTGCGCAACGTCAGTTTACACAGCCGTATTAGTTTTTTGGGGATACCAAATTCAGACATCGCGGCAGAGAGGCAGCTCCTTTTCGTGCTGTCGAAAGCAGCTTTAAAATCGACGAAAAGGTGGTGTTTGTCGATTCTCCTTTCACAGGTCTTTTCCAAGATTTGGCGCATGGTGAATATCTGGTCGGTTGTTGATTTGCCAGGTCTAAAGCCACATTGATAAGGTCCAATCAGTTTGTTGACGGTGGGCTTTAATCTTTGAGACAATGCGCTCGATAGAACCTTATACGCGACGTTGAGGAGGCTTATCCCACGGTAATTGGCGCAGATTGTGGGGTCTCCTTTTTATGGATTGGGCATAGCACACTTAAATTCCAATCGTTGGGCATGCTTTCGTCCGACCATATTTTACAAAGAACTGATGCTCCTCATCAGTTCTTCGCCGCCGTGTTTGAATAGCTCGGCCGGCAATCCGTCGGCCCCTGCTGCTTTGTTGTTCTTCAGGAGGGCAATTGCTATTCGAACCTCTTCATGGTCGGGCAATGGAACGTCTGCTCCATAGTCATCGATTTAGGAATCGGGTTCGCCTTCTCCTGGAGTTGTACATTCACTGCCATTCAGCAGGCTGGAGAAGTGTTCCCTCCATTATTTAAGTATGCTCTGGGCATCGATGACTAGATCACCTTTGGGGGTTCTACAAGGGTATGCTCCGGTCTTGAAACCTTCTGTAAGCCGCCGAGTATTACCTCTGTCGGCCAGCTTATCAAGCTCTTCATACTCACAGATTTCGGTGTCTTTCTTTTTCTTTCTGCTAATGCGTCTCGCTTACCTCTTTAACTCTCGGTATCTATCCCATCCCGCACGTGTTGTGGTTGATCGTAACGTTGCGAGGTAGGCAGCCTCTCCGCTGCGACATGGCACTCTTCGTTGTACCAGCTGTTCTTTTGCACTTTCCGAAAACCAATGATTTCGATTGCAGCTGTACGTAAAGAGTTTGAAATGCCGTCCCACAGTTCCCTTATACCGAGATGTTGACGAGTGCTCTCAGAAAGCAGGAGTGCAAGCCGAGTAGAAAATTGTTCGGCTGTCTGTTGTGATTGCAGCTTCTCGACGTCGAACCTTCCTTGTGTTTGGTGGCTTGTTGCAGCCACGATTCGCACATGCCTCTGTTTTGTGCGAATCGTGGCTGCAACAAGATAGTGGTCCGAGTCGATGTTAGGACCTCGGAGCGCACGCACATCTAAAACATTGAAGACGTGTCTTCCGTCTATCATAACATGATCGATCTGGTTGGTAGTTTTTCGATCCGGAGACTGCCAGGCAGCTTGATGAATTTTCTTATGCTGGAATCTAGTACTACAGATAACCGTATTTCGGGCCCCGGTGAAGTCGATTAGCCTCAACCCATTTGGGGATGTTTCCTCGTGGAGGCTGAATTTACCGACCGTAGTGCCAAAGATACCTTCTTTGCCCACCCTGGCATTGAAGTCGCCAAGCACGATTTTGACATCGTGGCGGGGGCATCTCTCTTAAGTGCGCTCCAAGCACCCATGAAAGGCATCTTTGGTCACATCGTCCTTCTCTTCCGTCGGGGCGTGGGCGCAAATCAGCGATATGTTGAAAAACCTCGCTTTGATGCGGATTGTGGCTAGACGTTCATTCTCCGGAGTGAATGAAAGTACTCGGCGACACAGTCTCGCTCTCCCACCACGAATCCCACACCAAACTTGCGCTCCTTTATATTGCCACTGTAGTAAATGCCACGGGGACCTACTGGTCTCTGTCCTTGTCCCGTCCATCGCATTTCTTTCAGCCTTTAGTTTCGTGAGGACATCAACTAGCTGGGCAGCGGCACCTTCCCAAATAAGAGACCGGGCATTCCAGGTGCGTGCCCTCAATTCGTAGTCCTTATTTTGTTTTCCATGGTCGTCATCAAAAGGGGGGTCTCTCGTCCGAGGCTGTTTGGTTGTTTTCATTGGTGCGTTTTTTTACGTGGCGGGTCCCAAACCCAGCGCACAACCCTAAGTAGGGGATATTTCGCCTTCTCACTTTAGCTCGCCTTCAAACGGATGTTCTTAGGCTACCCAGAGGATACTTGGTCAAATACCGGAAGTCCTGAGCTGCTTGAGTCATATGTAAAAGAATCGTTTCTGGCCACTTCGTGTGTACAAAATTAGATACTACGGATGAGGAAATAACAGTACAAACATATTTTTAAGATATTAGTTGTTTGTACTTGGTGGATAATTTAAATGGATAATACAATCTCCTAGAAATATAAAAACTTTTTAGCTTCTAATAACCTTTTAAATTAATAATTTTCTAAAACTCTGTGGTGCCCTGTGCCGCTGTATCACTTTAATACATAATTTCATATTTTGAAGCTTCGTAATACTTTCTATTCCATCTATTTGCATTATGAATTTACTGAGAAGTGCAACATTATTCAAAATTATCAAAAGCCAAGCAACTTTATGAACATTATTAGCTTTACGTTTCAACTTTGTAACAAAAGTTTCGCTGTCGTTCGTTGCCTGGATGTAAAGTGGATCAACTGAAACAGAAAACTAAATCGAAGCCAAAGCAAATAACTCGGTCGAGTGAGATTATTTATAGCATTTGACAAATGACACTCTCCTTTTCGCTTCGCTTCGTTCACGTGGGAAGATTAAATATTGTAAACCTTGGCATTTAGTACATCGGAAGCAACAAAGATTCAGAATTTGATTCCAAGATATAAATCTTCTCGTTGATTGTTGAATATTTATGAAGCACTTATGAAATTATTACAAAGCAGGAAATTATTTATTTAAGGAATAATAAAATGATATGAGAAATGGTGGTGTGCCGGCTACATTTGATAAAACGGAGGCTTATTTGTCTATGTATCATATCCATGTCAGAAATGTACATAAAAGAGGGTATGCAAATAATTTCAAAATGCCAGTAAATAAAAATGAAATTTAAATTCTAAAATTAAGTCTAAATTAATTTAAATCCAAACCTCAAAATTACTCCACCAATTTCAGCTACATATATTATGTTTATGGTGGACGTGGCAACACATACTATCTATAAACTGCATTTAGGATCTTATATTAGATAATTCAAGCGGTAATGAATCGAAGTATATCTTAAAACAAATAGTGTTCTTCAACTTATGACAATTCTCACAAAAATGTGAATGAAATAAGTGGATGTATTTTATGTTGTGAGAGTAATAAGTGAGATAGCTCAACAATATACATACATTATGGTGTCCGTTATTTACCAAATTGATTATTTTTGACGAGACGTAAACTTTTAGTTTTCCATCTAAAAAAAATATCAGACCATAAAAAGCCCTTAATTTTCATAACAAACCTTGCCCCAAACACGATACATTTCCCATTTAAATAACATGGGATTTTGCCACTTTTTACGAATATTTTTTTTCTCTGGAAGTTTCTCGTTTGTAGGAATAAAAAAGTCATATTCTTGTACAGAATTGAATGTTCTACAAAAAAAATGTTGACAATTTTTCGACTTCTCACTTCTTTAAAAGTTATTCAAGGGCAATTGGCACTCACATCACTGTTGACAGTCATAACTTTGAAGTCGTAGATAATTTCGTCTATCTTGGACCTAGCGCAAACACGACCAACAATGTCAGCCTAGAAATCCAACGCAGGATAACTCTTGCCATCAGGTGCTACTTTGGACTAAGTAGGCAATTGAGAAGCAAAGTCCTCTCTCGACAAACAAAAACCAAACTCTATAAGTCGCTCATAATTCCCGTCCTGCTAATGGTGCAGAGGCTTGGACGATGACAACAACCGATGAGTCGACGTTGCGAGTTTTCGAGAGAAAAGTTCTGCGAAAGATTTATGGTCCTTTACGCGTTGGCCACGGCAAATATCGCATTCGATGGAACGATGAGCTGTACGAGATAAGTATATGACGACATTGACATAGTACAGCGAATTAGAAGACAGCGGCTACGCTGGCTAGGTCATGTTGTCCGAATGGACAAAAACACTCCAGCTCTGAAAGTATTTGACGCAATGCCCGCCGGGGGAAGCAGAGAAAGAGGAAGACCTCCACTCCGTTGGAAGGACCAAGTGGAGAAGGACCTGGCTTTGCTTGGAATATCCAATTGGCGGCACATAGCGAAAAGAAGAAACTATTGGCGCGCGGTTGTTAACTCGGTTATAATCGGGTAAGTGGTGCCTACGCCAATTAAGAAGAAGAAGATATAATTTATAAATGGGCCATTTCATCAATTGGCGACATGGTTTTGTACCCGTGGTTCTCCGATTTCGACCAAACTTTAGAATATCATAATAAAGACCAAAATAAGAATATCTGTTAACTTTTTAGTGGTCAAAGTTGCTCCATTGTTTTTTTGGCGCGCAATTCAAATTGAGATCAAACAAAAAAATGACTATTTCCTTTATTTTTTAATGACCTCAAAATTGAGTGAAAAAAATTTTTAAGTTATCCAATTTTATGTAAAAAAATCTCAGCTTTCTGATAAAAATATTTTCAAAACCCGAAAAATTTTCAAAATCCAAAAAAAAAAAATGTTTTCCAAAAATACCGTTTTTTGTGCTTTTCCATCAACTTTTTTTCAAAACTGACTTTTCCATTCGATTCCTCGTCCAATTTTACATAAGAATCAGTGTTCAAAAATATGGGACTCTGATCCCATGAACAGCAAAAAAAAATGCTGTTGTTGTGAATCATAAACACGTGTAGTATGTATCCTCGTTTAAGAGCTCGCATGTATGTATATTTATAGGAGATAAACTTCTAATTAATTAAGTCAACTTCAATGCTTGTAACACGAATTTTTCTCCAATTTTTAACACATCACGGCTTCGGTTTATTGGTATTATGGTTCACGTGGCACTTATTATGGAACTTTATTAAAACTTAATAAGATTTATATTTAGATTTAGACATCAGAATTATATGTATGTATATCAAAGTATGTTTGTCATTAAACAAACTTTGCTTCAACGAGTACAATTCCCATGGAGATATGAGACACATAATGCGCCCACATTTGAAAAAGACCCAACAAACCATTCCTGCAAAAGTAATTTAAGTGATAGTGACAGTCCTAGCTCATCTGCTTTATACCGCTCATGCCTAAATATTCAATTAAGCCGCACAACATGTCTTCACACATGCACAGCAAACATCTTTGCTTGGCGAGCTTTGCATTTTCGCTGTAATCATTCTAAAATCTGCTTAATTCCATGCTTATTAAACCGATTTAATCTTACTTATTCTACAAGCAAACATTTGCATAAATGCTGGTTATGCTTCTAATAAGTCAGCATTACAGTCGTCTACACGTAATAAGACAAGTATCATCTTTGCATCGCCACGGGAAACTTCTCAACTTCGGCTGGGACTCGCAGCCATGCGCACATAATTTTAATTACCGTTTATGAAGAATGTAAATGCGTTAAAAAAGAGTGCTTACAGCTGAAGTGCTTCTTAAATACTTTGGGCATTTTCCATGGTAATAAGATACACGAAATTCTTCATACATATATAAGGAGAGCTAAAATTCGGGAATTTCTTACAAGCGGACAAATAATACTGCAATGTAGGCGGGAACTTAACTTTGAAACACAATACCTGCGGGCAGATATTCACCGGCCTCGGCAATTTTGTTGTTCGGGCTTAAGCTAATTTCCAAAATTATTGTAATTATCATAGATAATTCAAAGAGGTAGGTGTCATGCTTTTATATCAATTATTTACAATCTGCTGACGAGTCTCTGGGAGTTATTGACGGTACTTGGCTTTATTTTAGGAGACACTTGCTTTGTATCCGCTTTAAAGACTTAAATGTGAAATGCTGATGTGTGTCTTAAGTCTCTCTGTGTTGCCGTTATTTTATTTTTTTCCAATAGTATTGCTCCTGGCGACGGAAACAGCGCGAAAAAAGTCGACCTTCGACTTGGAAATTTTTCTTCTACAATTTTACAATTAAAATCATAATAACTATATTTTACTTAACAGAATGGAGAAGAGGCGTAATAGGGGAGGAAGATACCGTCTCAGTCTATACCGACAGGTCTAAAATGGACTGCGGAGTAGGCACGGGAGTATTTTCCGATGATCTGGATATGTCTCTTTCTATCCGTCTACCAAACTCGGCTAGCATCGAAAGCTACGAGAGGATATATAAAGCAGAAATATACACAGATAGCCAGGTGGAGCTCGTGATCTTGTCGTCGCCCATGACAAATTCCAGTATAGTCTTAATTGCAAGAAACCTCTAAGCTCGCTAAAAGAACAGGAACGTTATCGGCAACCAAAAAGCAGAGGGGTTGGCAAAGGCAGGAGTTTACCTAAACGAATACGAGGCAGAGCAAATCCAGGTCCGCTAGCACCGATCAGAAGATAGATCAATATACAATTTCAACAAATTGCAATTAACAGAAGGAAAAATATAAAAAAATGCAATATAACTAAACAGTTATGGCCAACATATGGCCAGAAAAGAATTAACGACTTATTAAATAGGTGTCCAAAATGGGTATCCCCTACAACAACATCTTCCGAGGCTGCGAAATAGTAGGGAACAAGGAAACAATTTTCCACTTTCTCTAGCCCAGCCCTATCACAGATTCGACACAGGACACTTGATATCCATCAAGCCTCAAAGCTTGAAAGCATATCGGACATTAGTAGTTTCATCGAAACCACAAAATGGTTTGAAAGAGAAGGGGAAACGTGGTAGCAAATATAAAAAGGTCTACAACTAGTGCATCAAAATGCCTCAGACAGTGCTAATTGAGCCCTAAATACAGCAGGGTTGCACTCCTACATAACATACCTAACTATACTTAACAACAGTTTTATTTGAACAGTTTTCTATATTTATAATAAGTGATCTATTTATCGTTTGCATTAACATTTTTACAAGAGAATGTTCTATTGAAAAATTGTAGTCGTTTTGTCGCCATTGAACTGCTGAGTGAGTTGAATTCTGACGCAACTGAATCGATAATCTGCTTGAGGATGCCTGTATTTGATAGCTCAATTCAGATAAGATAGTAAGTGCACTCCCGAAAACTCGAAATAATGAAAGCCATACTTCGCCGAGTCTTAGAATGTTTTGTATCTTAATTTATTTCTTCGTTTTATCCGTTTTCATATTCTTCTTTACTGGCGTAGGCACCGCTTACGCGATTATAGCCGAGTCAACAACAGCGCGCCAGTCGTTTCTTCTCTTCGCTACTTGGCGCCAATTGGATATTCCAAGCGAAGTCAGGTCCTTCTCCACTTGGTCCTTCCAACGGAGTGGAGGTCTTCCTCTTCCTCTGCTTCCCGCGGGGGGTACTGCGTCGAATACTTTCAGAGCTGGAGTGTTTTCATCCATCCGAACAACATGACCTAGCCAGCGTAGCCGCTGTCTTTTAATTCGCTGAACTATGTCAATGTCGTCGTACATCTCGTACAGCTCATCGTTCCATCGAATGCGATATTCGCCGTGGCCAACGCGCAAAGGACCATAAATCTTTCGCAGAACTTTTCTCTCGAAAACTCTTAAGGTCGACTTATCGGTTGTTGTCATCGTCCAAGTCTCTGCACCGCATAGCAGGACGGGAATTATGAGCGACTTATAGAGTTTGGCTTTTGTTCGTCGAGAGAGGACTTTACTTTTCACTTGCCTACTCAGTCCAAAGTAGCACCTGTTAGCAAGAGTAATCCTGCGTTGGATTTCCAGGCTGACATTGTTGGTGGTGTTTACGCTGGATCCAAGATAGACGAAATTATCTACAACTTCAAAGTTATGACTGTCAACAGTGACGTGAGTGCCAAGTCGCGAGTGCGACGACTGTTTGTTTGATGACAGGAGATATTTCGTCTTGCCCTCGTTCACTGCCAGACCCATTTCTTTTGCTTCCTTATCCAGTCTGGAGAAAGCAGAACTTACGGCGCGGGTGTTGAGGCCGATGATATCAATATCATCGGCATACGCCAGCAGTTGTACACTCTTATAGAAGATGGTACCTTCTCTGTTGAGTTCTGCAGTTCGAACTATTTTCTCCAGAAGCAGGTTGAAAAAGTCGCACGATAGGGAGTCGCCTTGTCTGAAACCTCGTTTGGTATCGAACGGCTCGGAGAGGTCCTTCCCGATCCTGACGGAGCTTTGAGTGTTGCTCAGCGTCAGTTTACACAGCCGTATTAGTTTTGCGGGGATACCAAATTCAGACATCGCGGCATAGAGGCAGCTCCTTTTCGTGCTGTCGAAAGCAGCTTTGAAATCGACGAAGAGGTGGTGTGTGTCGATTCTCCTTTCACGGGTCTTCTCCAAGATTTGGCGCATGGTGAATATCTGGTCGGTGGTTGATTTACCACGTCTAAAGCCACACTGATAAGGTCCAATCAGTTTGTTGACGGTGGGTTTTAATCTTTCACACAATACGCTCGACAGAACCTTATATGCGATGTTGAGGAGGCTAATCCCACGGTAGTTGGCGCAGATTGTGGGGTCTCCTTTTTTGTGGATTGGGCATAGCACACTTAAATTCCAATCGTTGGGCATGCTTTCGTCCGACCATATTTTACAAAGAACTGATGCTCCTCATCAGTTCTTCGCCGCCGTGTTTGAATAGCTCGGCCGGCAATCCGTCGGCCCCTGCCGCTTTGTTGTTCTTCAGGCGGGCAATTGCTATTCGAACCTCTTCATGGTCGGGCAATGGAACGTCTGCTCCATCATCATCGATTGGGGAATCGGGTTCGCCTTCTCCTGGCGTTGTACGTTCACTGCCATTCAGCAGGCTGGAGAAGTGTTCCCTCCATAATTTAAGTATGCTTTGGGCATCGGTGACTAGATCACCTTTGGGGGTTCTACAAGGGTATGCTCCGGTCTTGAAACCTTCTGTAAGCTGCCGCATCTTTTCGTAGAATTTTCGAGCATTACTCCTGTTGGCCAGCTTATCACCTCACGCATTTCGGCCTCTTTCTTTTTCTGTCTACAAATGCGTCTTGCTTCCCTCTTCAACTCTCGGTATCTATCCCATCCCGCACGTGTTGTGGTCGATCGTAACGTTGCGAGGTAGGCAGCCTGTTTTCTCTCCGCTGCGACACGGCACTCCTCATCGTACCAGCTGTTCTTTTGCACTTTCCGAAAACCAATGGTTTCGGTTGCAGCTGTACGTAAGGAGTTTGAGATGCCGTCCCACAGTTCCCTTATACCGAGTTGTTGACGAGTGCTCTCAGAGAGCAGGAGTGCAAGCCGAGTAGAAAATCGTTCAGCTGTCCGTTGTGATTGCAGCTTCTCGACGTCGAACCTTCCTTGTGTTTTTTGGCGTGCGTTTTTTGCTGCACAGAGGCGGGTGCGAATTTTGGCTACAACAATATAGTGATCCGAGTCGATGTTAGGACCTCGGAGCGCACGCACATGTAAAACACTGGAGACGTGTCTTCCGTCTATCACAACATGATCGATCTGGTTGGTGGTTTTTCGATCCGGAGACAGCCAGGTAGCTTGATGTATCTTCTTATGCTGGAATCTAGTACTACAGATAACCATATTTCGGGCCCCGGCGAAGTCGATCAGCCTCAACCCATTTGGGGATGTTTCCTCGTGGAGGCTGAATTTACCGACCGTAGTGCCAAAGATACCTTCTTTGCCCACCCTGGCGTTGAAGTCGCCAAGCACGATTTTGACATCGTGGCGGGGGCATCTCTCATAAGTGCGCTCCAAGCACTCATAAAAGGCATCTTTGGTCACATCGTCCTTCTCTTCCGTCGGGGCGTGAGCGCAAATCAGCGATATGTTGAAGAACCTCGCTTTGATGCGGACTGTGGCTAGACGTTCATTCTCCGGAGTGAATGATAGTACTCGGCGACGGAGTCTCTCTCCCACCACGAATCCAACACCAAACTTGTGCTCCTTTATATGGCCACTGTAGTAGATGTCACAAGGACCTACTCGTCTCTGTCCTTGTCCCGTCCATCGCATTTCTTGGACGGCGCTGATGTCAGCCTTTATTTTCACGAGGATATCAATCAGCTGGGCAGCGGCACCTTCCCAATTAAGGGACCGGACATTCCAGGTGCATGCCCTCAATTCGTAGTCCTTATTTCGCTTGCCATGGTCGTCATCAAAAGGGGGGTCTCTCATCCGAGGCTGTTTGGTTGTTTTCATTGGTGCGTTTTTTTTTACGTGGCGGGTCCCAAACCCAGCGCACAACCCTAAGTAGGGGATATTTCGCCTTCTCACTTTAGCTCGCCTTCAAGCGGATGTTCTTAGGCTACCCAGAGGATACTTGGTCAGAGACCGGAAGTCGTGAGCTGCTTGAGTCATATGTAAAAGAATCGTTTCTGGCCACTCCCAAGTGAATGGCGATCAGAGAACTTTCCTCACTTGCGTGAACTTCTACACATGACTCCATCATATTACAACTGTTAAATTGTCTTGCTTAATTCAAAACATTAGAATTCGTTACTTTGCTGTTTTATGATTCACGACCAGGTTATGTATTTCAACATTTGTACTTTTTATTCTCGTAAAGCATAGAAGGAAGATAATGGTTTTTCTCTAATTGTTAGACAATAAACAGTGATTTTAATTTTACGTTTCTTATTTTCAACCGAATGCAATACGGCCTTTTCGCGCATTCATTTTTCTCGAACTAACTTTTTATTGTTAACACATTCTAAAATTTGTTTTTCCCTTTTTTACAATTCCACAATTTGTGGACTTTGCAATATTGAATTTTGGATAGAGCGAGCAAAAGTTAGAAGTCAATCATCCGTTCTCAGAATTATGCACTGGGTTTGAGACCCGCACCATAAAAACACCCCCAATGAAAGGACTAAAATAGTCTCGGTTGAGAGACCCTCCTTTCGATGATGACCACTGCAAACGTGTTTGGGATTACGATTAAAGGGCAAACGCCTGAAATGTGCGGTCCCTTAATTGGGAAAGTGCCGCTGCCCAGCTGCTTGATGTCCTCATAAGAGTAAAGGCTGACATCACCGCCGTCCAAGAAGTGCGATGGATGGGACAACGACTGAGACAAGGAGGTCTTTATGACATTTACTACAATGGCCATATAGAGGATTCGTGGTGGGAGCAAAGATCTTCAATCGCCGATTTCCACCCACCCGCCGACGGAAACGAAGGACGATGTGACAAAATATGTCTTCTATTAGCTTTTGGAGCATACGCCAATAAAGAAGAAGAATGTCATATGTTTTCGTGTATAAAATGATCGAACAATTTGTATGTGTGTTGAAGTGGCTAATGGAAAAGAAAAAGTATTCAAGTTTCCGGGCGTTCGAGTTTTCACGAGTATGTATGTACATATATTTTGACGTTTGTTTCGTTTGGCCAAACTTGGGCTTTTAAGGGGTCGTATCAGTGTGAAATTGTCTCTCAAATTTTGAAATCGAACTTCTAATTACTAATTTACAGTTTTATATCTTAACTAAGTGCTTAGTTATGTCACTTTATCAAACTCGATTCTTTTGTTTTGTACTAAGAATCCCGCATACTACGTTTCATCGAGATTTCTCAATTTTTACTTAAGTTACAGCTTGCACTTCTTACGGACGAACAGACAGACAGTCAACCGGATTTCAACTTTTCTCGTCACCCTGATCATTTATATATGTATAGGATAACCCTATATCTATCTCGATCAGTTTAAGGTGATACGTACAACCGTTAGGCGAACAAAACTATAATACTCTGTAGCAACTATCTATTTTAATCAGTTTAAGGTGATACGTACAACCGTTAGGCGAACAAAACTATAATACTCTGTAGCAACAATCTATTTATATAATTAAATTTTTGTTTTTGTTATTACAGTGATTATGAATATAATATTTACAGTTTCAAAAGGTTGGGCTGATTAGGTTAATCATACTATTGACAATATGAAAGAGTTGATCCATGAAAACGGTACAAACTATGCTAATACCATGTGTTAAGTGGTTGAAGTCTTCTGGATAGAAGAGATTTTAATGGAATTGGGACAGGTTTCACTCAATTCAAAAAGTCGTCTGTCGATCCAACTGTTACTCTCTGAGAATACAGTGGCTTCTCCACGAACATGCAAACATTGCAAAACCGTTGTAGATGTGTTCTTGGTCCATGTGTTAAATAGTCAAATCCTTCCACCAAAAATACGTACTTATATTGCATTACCACTCTTTACATTATATTATATATACAGTATGTAACACAATTGAGCAAATAAAATCAAATATTCCTGATTTCAAAACTTTTTTGCACTACGCAACTTATTACGAAAAGAATATATATGTATTCGAATAGGTACACTAGTTGAGTTTTTTTCACGGAAATATAACGGTACAATTTCTCAATAATTTTCTGGCTGCGTCTGGTTTGCGCCACGTGCACATTTGCTCAATTGTGTTACAACATCGGTTGCGATCAGGCGTGTGAGCATAACTAAGACCAAATAAACAACTCTCGAGTATTTTAAATACCACTAGCTCTATTTATCAATTAACTAACGTTTTCTGAAGTATTTTTCATTTTATAGACGGTAAGTAGAATTAGAAAGGTTGTTTTTTGTGAAGCTGATTAACTTCGTGTGTTTTTTTTTTAGAAAAATGAAGAAAATTGCTGACTCTATTAAAAAATCTGTGCTTCAATGATTGAATGAAGGGCTCTCATATAGGCAAGTTGCAAATTTAGCTAAAATTTCATTTGGGTCAGTGAAAAATATTGCTAATTGTCATGAAATATCAGTACCAAAACATCGATCTGGTCGGCGATCCGTTTTAAATAATCATGATAGACGAACTATCAACCGTCTGGTGGCCTCGGGAGCAGTAAAATCAGGTACTGAGATTCAAAAAGAACTGGAGAGGACTTACGGAAAACAAGTTTCTCGCATGACTGTACACCACGAGTTGAAAAAACTAGGTTTTAAAGCCAGGCGCAAAATTAAAAAACCTTTGCTTACTACACGTCATCAAGAACTACGTCTAAAATTTGCTAAAGCGCACCGAAACTGGACTCCAGAACAGTGGGCGAATGTATTTTGGACAGACGAAAGCAAGATTAATCTTCATGGGTCAGACGGAATACATTACGTTTGGAAGAAACCATCAAAGACTATTACCAGCCGCGATGTCATCCCAACACTCAAATTTGGGGGCGGAAAAGTCCTTTTTTGGGGTGGTTTTTGTAAAAGTGGTGTTGGGGACCTAATTTTAATCGACGGAAATATGGACGCGAATATGTATATAGATATATTAATGCAAGGGTATTTTTCTTCGTTGGAGAAATTGGGTCTGGACAGTAGCAAAATCGTTCTGATGCAAGACAACGACCCCAAGCACAAAGCTAAGAAGACTATGGAGTATCTTAGAAGTCAACAAATTGAAACTTTGGAATGGCCCCCTCAAAGTCCCGATATTAATCCTATCGAGAACCTGTGGTTTGTTTTAAAAAAAAGGGTATACAATTATGCCAGTCCACCGAAAACAAAGGCGGAATTATTTACTATATGTGTAGAAGTATGGAACTCCATCACTAAGAAAGAATGTGAAGATTTAGTCAATAGCGTTCCCAAGCGGATTGAAGCGGTGATTGCGGCCAAAGGAGGCTATACTAAATATTAAAGCGGTAAAAATTACATTGTATCAAAATTGAGCAAGTGCCATACAAGAGATTTTATATTTTCTTCTTATAAAACCTGAATAAATTTGTTACTCTTTTGTTGTTTTATATTATAGACGGACTGAAGAATGTATTTGAAAAAACTGTAATTCAATTCGCCCAAATTAAATACTAATTTTTTGTAAGAACCCATATTCGTGATTTTATTTGCTCAATTGTGTTACATACTGTATAGTATGCAATATTAAATATGTATACGTATATATGCATGAGTAGCCAACTTTAAAAGCGCGTTACATTCCGCGTGACCTAAGTTTAATCGTTCACAATCAGGAAAGTGCGAGCAACTCATGTATTATTAGCAGTTTTTGAGGGCGGCCACAGCGTTGTTGTTGCAAGTGCCAATGTGTGTAAGCTAAGCAGCTGAATTGCGCGCTAAATTAGCCAATTAGTTCGATTATTACTTCAGGAGATTATTCCTGAACAAAAACATATTACACATATTAATCGCACGGGTTGCACTGACTATGTAACTCTGTCATAGAGCTAATGTACGCAGTGATATCATGCCACTGGGACATGTGCGTGGCATTAATTTTGTCCCAAAACATTTATATTCGATTGTATTCGCTAGAAACAAGCAGTTATGTACATACAGTGGCATGGCAAAGAGAGCTGGGGGTGGAAATCGCCGACTAATTTTAGTCACTTTAAAACCTTTGAAATGTAGGCGGATTTCAGTTTGACAAAAAGGAAATTAGTAGATTTTCTATAAAAAGAAAAATAACCCTTATTTAGATTATTTTAAATTTATTTTATCAAAATATGTAAATTAATTGTATAACAGACTTGAAATAGGTGGCAACTGTTGAAATCATTAAATTATATTAACTTGTGAATTTCTCTTTAATTAGGCAAAAAACTGGAAAACACGTTAACTTTTCAAATAAAAACGTTTCCAAATAAGACCTCGGTGCAGTACATCAGGCTATATGCCATAGTGTGATCCAATACCGACTTTCCAACAAAATAGCTTCTTGGGGAAAAAACAATGTGTGCTAAGTTTCAGATCGATATCTCAAAAGTGAGGAACTTATTCCAGTGTATACATATATGTGTTTCATAGGTCAAATCATACGAAAAAAGCCATGTTTTTGTGATTTTTTTTTGACGACACAGTTAAAATTTATTTATCCAACCAATGGTACATTTAAGTATGACATTCGAAAAATGTCTTATAATTTTTTACAAAGAAATAATACGGCAATGGCAACAATTGTCCGGACGGGTTTCGAAAAAAAGTTGGATTGCGGTGCCCCTCATAACTTCAAAACTACCGCACCGATCCTTTTGAAATTTTAAACACTATTTCTATACATATTTTACGAGGTAAAGCTGTAAGGGTTTTTTGAAATTCCAATTTTTTGAATTTATTCCAAGACTTTGAAGTGAAAACCACAATTTTTTCGTAAAAAATGGGCTAATTTGTTACTGCGAGATCAAAATTATGAACAAAAAAAAAAAACATGCCAAACTAAAAGGAGACTTACAAGTGTATATCTCCGTCAATTTTGCTTTAATTGCTCTCAAATTTTCACAGAATAATCTTAAGGTCTTGTACATTGATATAAAATAAAAAAATGCAAAAAAAATTACCTTACCCCCCCTTTAAGGGGACTCATCACAAAAGAACTCGCCGCTCATCGAAAGCTTTCTCCAGCCTGTAGTTTAAATATTCACAGTGGCTTAAGTCAGTCTTTATCAACATGAAGTTATTTACAAAAGTTCCTATTTGCCACTTTGTAGCTTTAATCCATCCACAAACGTTCCCACTGAATAATAAACAACAACTGAAGCTTAATGTGTTGCAGGAGATAAAAGTTTTTGCCATTCTTTCATTCTCGACTGCAAATAAAATAGTCTAGCACAACTTCAAACGACACTTTAGTTTACTTGCTGCATATACATACATACATACCCATGACTTTCCCCTTCCGCTGATATGCAGTTTATTCGAAAAGCTTTATAAAACAGATTGATGGAAATGTCAAACAATTGTAGAAGAAAAAACCGAAATAGAGAAAGAAAACAATATTCTGGAATTCACAAGAAAGTTAGTTATTAAGAGTGAAATGCAACAACAAATACAACCAATGTCGACTGAATGCTTGCTTTAAGGAGAATATACTCTTGTTAATCGGATTCGGCAAAAAAGCATAGAATTTTAATACCTAACTGTAACAAAAAATACTTAAGAAGCGACCTTCTCATTGTTTTGGCCAGACATCGCGAACTCGACATGTTTGCTCAAATATTAATATTTTCACATGTGATTGTAATTTTCTTGCAGCAGTCATCGCATTTTGGTCCCTGCGCAGTTGAAGAGCTTCACTCTATTGCCAAAAGATTCGCATTAAAGACGTACTGTTTCAACTGGAAATTTCATATTAACTTGACTTTATCATTAGGCAGCGACCTTGGAATTGACGTTTCATCCGTCTATAAGCGGTCAAAAGACCCTGCTAAAAGAAAATTTACTTTTTTTCATTAATCGGCCGGGCAAAGAGTCATTTCTCATTCAAAAATCGAGCTTTAGTTTGTAGGCGGAGTTGCAGTTTGTGATACATATTTTTGTGAATAACTTCCTGCCGTTACTTTTCCGGATTTCAAGTGTTATGATCTTTAACTACTGCACTTTCTTTATTTGGAGAATTGTGAGAGCCCCGACTTAGAGCTTATAGAGAAATGAGAAGTTTTCAAGAGCTAAAATAATTTAAGTATAATTTGAATTTAAATGGTTTTTTGGTTTAGAGTCACAATATCGCCGACAATTGACTTGAAGGATGTCAAGTGTTGGAGCGCAGTAAAAGCACTTGAAAATAATCAACATTTTTAACTTCTAAACCATTTCCTTTTATGCAGCATACAGTTGCGTTCAAAATATTAGCTTTTTCAAATAGAGTAAATAAAATGGAAGATTTTAAGACCTTTACTGGATGAACCAAAATACTTAAATACACACATTTCTAAAACATAATAAGTCATACGGAGCTAATTAGGTATGCTCTGAAACTTGAGAAACAAACAAATAACGATTGGATTGTTACATGCCAAACTAAAAGCTAGCAGCTCACATAATTTGCGATTATTTAGAAACCATTTGCTGGTTAGGAGTAAAATTCCGTATCGAGCTATTAAGTGATTGTTAAGGATAAAACCGGAATTTCTTGTGCTGAAGTCCAGTAATTTGGACAGCTCGTTACGCATTGCGAATTATTCACGTTAGAAGAGTAAGTGAAAAGAGAAATCCCTACAAGCCATCTAACGGTTATATCACTGGCTAAATACCTAACAGCGCTACCTTAGATTTCTGTTGAAGTTTGTAAAAAATGTTTAACGCCCAATTGGCAATTCTAACCAAAACTCTTATACACCCCTTTCTTAGGCCAAGGCCTTATTAGTTGCAAGGCGTGTATGTGTTAGTTTTCACGCCAATTCTCTCATCGTATTGGCGTAGCGACTTCCTGGAATAAATATTGAAATATTTTTATGTTGAGGATTCAAGAAAAAGAAATGATTCCAAATCTTTTAATTCGTCTCTGTTTCTTATTGGAAAATTGTATACAAAATTTCAAAGTGAACTAGTTATATTTCATAGTAACGATTAATCCGGTTTGTATACTGAAATGTGAAATAGACACATGAAAATTTAATTAGTGTAACGCACTTCTAATAGTGCATGTGGAGTGGGCGGGGTTCTTACATTTATTGAGAGTTGGAACCTAAGCTCAATCATATAAGATGTGCGAGTCAAATATTTTATTTTTGTATGAGCAGAGGAAAAAGGAAATTTTTAAAATTCCAATTTCTACAGGCTACTTTAAGAAGACCTCAAAAGTAATATAAAAAAAGGCGATTACACATTCTCATTTGTAGGTATGCACTGCTAATATTACGAACACTACTGTATGCCAACATATTCTTAAGCATTTGACAACTTTTTGACATTTCATGCCCTATGGCGGTGACATACACGTCCCATTGCCCAATCCGCTAAGCATTCCTTTATGAATTCTCTAAATATTAAAAATGTTTTAAACTTTTCTTTTGTTGTTTTACAATGCTATGCTTTGTGTGCACATATGCACACATACACAAGCACAAGTGGCAGAGAAAAATTTGACGTCAAGTTGCGAAGCGAGAGTTACGAATATTTGGAGAGCACTTCAAGCGAAACCCGGTAAAAAATTTATGCTTGTGAACTTGAAAGTTTCTATGGAGGTATATTCAAACATAATTACATACACATATGTAGCTTCATCATGAAAGTTAATTTAATGAATTAGTATAAATGCTTACTGTACAAATAACCGTCTGTATATACATACATATAACATATTTGTGTGATATAAACCAGGCATCCTCGAAAAATACTGTCCACGAAAGATCTTTCGGAGTAGTGAATTAGAGTTGATACAGATAGGTGACACTCTAAAGATATCAGGAGAGAGTGTTGGGCATACCGTTTATGGATGAATCATGGATATACGAAAGCTTTTAGGAAATTAGCGTGAGATTCCGATGGTCCAATAATATAAACGAATTAACGTGTCTAAGTTATTTTTGGAAGCCAAATGGTAACAACAACCAACAGTTATATGCCAATTTTATATATAAGAATATCGATATATCTGTTTGATTTAACAATATATATATTCAAGCGCTAAAAATTAATCCACTTCAAACATCTTATAGCCTTAGAAGATTACTAATCAATAAACATCATTTTTAATAAATCACGGACTACCGATAAAGATCTACATGAGTGCTCTGCTGTAAGTCGCTTCTGTTGTTGGGTACTGCGAGACCTACAGCAGATGCCACTCTCTCTCTGAGTAAACAAAGTATGTAAGCGATATCAAATACTTTAGAGCTTTGCCGGAAAGAACTTAGGTAAAATGTCGACAATCATATCAATTTTTCTGAATCCTCTTTTCTAGGTATAACAGGCTGATCTAGATATTGCTTCAGTTCGCTAGACATACCATTTTCATGTCTAGACCACAACGACGACGAAGAACTTTTTGAGTTTGAGAGAATTGTTGATCAAAGTTCAGGTGAAAATTGTTCTCGTCGTCGATCTAGGCGTATTTCTTTTAACAATGCATTTATTGCCGTGGAAGCAGTTAGGGAGAAATAAAAATGAATGGTCTTAATCCTAAACCTAAAATTGTTGTTTTATCAAGAAGCAAATGTTGCTCTAATAGTTCTAGTTTCTAAATTTAGCAAACTTCAGGGAAAAGTTTTGTTTGTTCAAGTCCTTTCCGAAGTAAGTTTGCAATGGGAATTGCTAAATTAGCAGTCACGTATTGATCGCCGCTAATTTCTTCAGTAGCTTCCTTAAATGGAGAAAGCAATGTTATCAAACCTCGTATCACACTTAAGCTTACTATCCAGCTCTCAAGGAATGTAAAAACTTCATATTAAAAAACGCTTAAGAAATGGGTAAAGAAATTTTCTGCGGTAAATTTTATATTCCTAGTATGTAGCTCTGAAGAAATGTACTACTAATTTTTAATACTTTTTTCAATGAAATGCGTATTTGGCAATCCTGGTTTTGCGAAGAAACAATTCATCAACAATTGTTTCTAGAAGGAATTTCAAAGTAATTGTTAAATTCATCCTAAATGAATTAAAAACATTACTATGAAGTATAGTTCATTTTGAAATGAAACTTATCAACCACGTTCCTTAAATCGCAAGGAAAATATTTATGTTGCTACACACATACACATTACACAAAAAGTTTATTTTCCTTGTATATTCTCTCTTGCTCTTCTAATGTGGATCATTCACAATGCGTAACCAGCTGTCAAAATTACTTGAAGAAATAAAAGGGGTATTCTCTTGCTCTTGCAAAACCCTTGCACGGTACATGAATTGCATATATTTCCTCTTGGTGCAGCGACACAACAACAAACACACGCTGAAAATAATTGCAATGGCTGTAAAATATGTTAGACCAAAACGCATGTATATTTCCGTGCAATGTCATGTAAAAATAAAATTGCAACCCTGTTTTAGCTGTCATTCTACATAACGTCATATTTTGACATGAAATTGTTGAGGAAGGTAAATTTGAAATAGATTTTATAATTTCTATTTAAATTATAAATATTTATTACACTTTTTTTGTAAAAAAATTTATGCAGAAGGTGCGCCAATTCACAATAGCCATGAACAATAGTCATTCACAATAAATTGACCGAATCAGCCGTTCATATGTCTCTAGATTCTGCATTTTGTGCTCTCGTGCCCATGTATATTGCGGTATAGTATTTATACAATCTGCAATCTTGCAAAAACAAGAGAATGTTTTTTTTCTTGAGCAATTACTTAAGAGCTGGTACCTACCTTTAACTCTAAAGAAGTAATCATGTCAAGTGCCTTCCGCTTGGTTGCTTAAATAAAAGCCACAATAGCAGCAAACGATCACTTGTTAAAGCAATGAGGAATGTATAGTAAAATATTATTAATTGATAAAAAGGTTAAGATTATAATTTAATATTATAAATATTTTGCTTACAGTAGTTCACGATTATACCGAGGACAAATTACACTCATACATTTTTTCAAACTAGATTTTTCTACACCCGATAGAGACATGTTGTATTTGCAAATCATGTAGATCAAAGCTTGATTTATTTGGCAACTGTTTTGACCCCCCTGCTAAATTTAGAAAAATAATAAAATTAGAACATACTCTAAGAGTTAAATATAAACGATATAGTAATCTGATGTTAACAAAAAATCCCTTCATAACTTGAACTTCTTTCAAATATATCTGTGGCAATATATTATTACATCTGAAGTTAGATCAAATAGAGTTAAGGCCATATTCTAGTTCATTTTCTTCCAATGCACATTTGAATACAATCTGTTTTCCCGTTTCACGTTTTTAAAAAAATTTATAACCGTTTATTTTTCAACTTCCATACTTTTTGAGCATATTTCCTACAACACAATATACGTTTTTTGAAATGTCTAACTGGTTTTTAAGGATTTTTTCATAAAATCTCAGTAAAATTCCAACATAAACTCAATATTTACTATTCAATATTCAGCAAACTCTGCAAAACTGTTTTTCAAATTTCCATAACTTAAATGGATATAAGTATCGTACACACAAGCTTACGGTAAAATTATCTTTCATGTGGAATATGTAGTTTTGCAAAGAGTTTGAACTACACTTAAAATGTCTGCTATGTGTGTGTTTACTCCTCTTGTTTTTACTACTCTAATACTGTTGAACTGTTTAGAGTATTTGATTAATAAAATGGAAAGTGACAATTTACTGAAATTTTGATAAAAGAAATTGCATTGCACCTAGATCAGATTCGAAAACGAACTTGTAAGTTCTAACTCATTTATTGGCTAATAATAAGCAGAATTAAATGAATTAACCCTTGTCAAGACCAACGGCCTGATACACTTAGTCGAGACCAATGGTGCTTGGCTAGGCCCCTATGTGTTTACATACATTTGTATGGAAATACGTGTTGTATTTGTATTTACGCTCATACTCGTATATGTACAATATATGTAGATACATTTTTGAAATTTCTTACCTCTCGATTTGGTTTGGGCATACTCTGAACTAACTGAAAAAGAAAAATGAAACTCGTATGCGGCTTTTAAAATGAAATACATCGCATTCCTTTTCGTTCATTTTTTGATTTATTTAAGAGCATATGAATCATTTTTGAGCGATTCTTCAATTGATTTTATGATGACGGGTCCTGAGGAATACAAAAAAACATATGTAATCAATTTCCGAACGCTGTTGACAAACTGGATTTGAACATTTAGAACAGAAAAATCGGGTTTTACGACGCAATTTATCGCTTTCTTGCAAACAAAGTCTGCAATCTCTTGAAGCTACTAATCGTGATGGGATGTTGAGTGAACGACCGAAAAAGGATTCAAAAGCCAACTGACAAGATAGATGTTTGGTGACATTGGGATTGTTCATACGATTTTAGATATTGGGCGTTGCCAATGTTCTCGATGAATTGTAAAGAAAAGTGCGTCGTGCGTCGTGCATCCTTTTTATCTAAATGGTCGATTTCTTTGCAAACTACGAAAGCAGCCAATCCCATCACATCCAACAAGTTGCAAAAAAAGCCAAATGTCCATCGTTTCGTTGGCCGTTTTGTAGTGTAATGGGTAAACATCTGATCCATGCAGTCAACGCCGGCCTTAGTTGAATTATCAAATAAAATTGCTTCCGGTTTTTTGGCTTCACCTTCACAATCCTTTATGTAGGGTTGAAATCAAATTGACTGCTTTGTTCTTTTTCGGAACATAGCTACAAATCGAAACGAGATTATCGTGAAACCCAAAAAGAGTAGAAAGCAACGGACGAGACGGATTTTTTTTCAATTCTTCGGGTAAACACTTCTTATTGGCGCAAATAGTACCGACGAAAGCAAGTCCAATGGTAGCCAATCGTTTGGCTCCTGTCAGTGTTTTGAAAAAGTTGTCAGCTACTATTGTTCTGCCAGTGTTTTCGTACCGTTTGGTTCACTTCACGCTCTCCACCATTCTGTTTTCCCGTGTACAATATACCTTGCAATGGGTATTTTGTTTGTGAGTCACATGCCCACCAGATTTTCACACCGTATTTGGCTGGTTTTGATGGTATGAATTGCGTAAGCTTTGTCTTGCCACGATACGGAAACAATTGCTCATCAATCGTTACATCGTCATAGTTTCTGGCGAGGTTTTCATTTAAAAAATTCCATATATCGTGAATAGCGGCAGCCTTATCAGATTGTAGTCGAAATGAACGTGTGCGGCCATCATCGAAACGGATATATCGCGTCAATAACTTGAATCGTTTGAGTGGCATCGGCGCTCGAAAGATGGGAAGAGCATCTGTTTGCCACAAAAGTGGTGTAAACTACATATTATTGTGCGTTGCACCAGAAGCAATAAGAAAGCCAATAAATGCATCAAGTTCGGTGCTAGTGAAATCCACCAAAACTGTTTGAATACCTCAATGGGAACAGAGTTTTGTTGCTTCGGTCCAGGCCTAAAGCGCATAATATTATGTGCACGAGTACGAACTGCTTCATTAGGTTCTTTTTTCCATTCTGTCCCATCTTTACCGTAGTAAGAAGTTTCAGTAGCAGCTGGAGTTTCACGCTCTTCTTCTTCTACACCATCGCTTACTTCCTCTTCAACGCTATCTAATATTTCATTCAGCTCGATTTCGATTTCATTTTCAATATCCGATGCATCTTCAAATGGCACATAATCGACATCTCTATCATCGTCATCGCTTACGAATGGATCCACTTCTTCACGCACAACATCCTTATTTTCATTTTAAATGTCATTTACCAGTGCTGATGTTAAGCGATCATAAAAATCTGCACTGATGTTTCTAGAACGTAATCGTGTATTATACATGTTGCAGCAAGATCGTCGTTTTGGGACATCGTAGTAGCGCAGCGAGTTTCGGTTTTTCTGTTTGTTCACTTGTACACTTTGTTCACTTGTTCACTCACTAAGTTCTAAAACTCAACTGAAGAAGGAACCTTTCTGTGCTTGTCACCGAACCACGCTCGACGACAGCGTCGCCACGCTGTCGTCCCGCTAAAACGGTACTCCTTGAAGAGACGACATGCAGCAACCGTACTCGATGGTGGCGTCGCCACGCTGTCGCCCTGCTAAAGCGGTACTTCTTGAAGCGACAACCAATCTTAGTCTTCTAATGAAATGCCCTAAACTGTATACACATACACTCACACACGCAAACCAACATCCATACACCATTAGGGTGCGCCGACATACACATATTCCACTTCATCACTCATTATTATAACCAAAGCGAACAGAATAATAAAAAACAAAATGAGAACTGGCGCGAAATATGCGTATTTTCGCAGTAATATGTTGTGCGTTCAACAATCTGTCATCAACTGACTTGCATAATACAAAAGAGTACAGAAAACGAATTCATTAGAGAGAGAGAAGAAGAATACTGTAGCAAAAATAAACACCTAAAATCCTGGTTTTGTTTGTAAACACACTCTTCGTTTGACTGTTTCCCTCCAAGCACCATTGGTTTCGACTAAGGTGTAATTTTATAATATCCTTTTTTCGTCCTTTTCGATACGATATCCTTGAATTTTTTTCTTTCTGAATTCTATTGACAATAAAATTCTAGGAAGCTACCTGGAAGCGACAGTCGTTTGCTACACTCTAAATATATTTAAATAACATTTAAAAACAAAATAAGGTTAAGAAACCTCGGGGAAAGTTATACTTCAACAGCAGGAAAAGCTGCTCCTCCTCGTGTTGTGTGCTCCATGGAATCTTGCCGAAAAAGATGAGCTGATAAATGCTTCAGATTCAAGTTATCCGAATCCGGGCAATTCAAAAAAACGGTTGGTAAAATAAAACTTAAATGTTGTAATGTCAGTGGAGATTTGCGTGGAAAACACACGTGCTCTAGAACACTTTCTAAGGCGAGAGTCGCACTATGCTCGTCGTGATACTTGTAGCTGAATTGCACTGCCTCTATGGAGATAAATACTTAAACAAACTTAACATCTTAATCTAGCACAACAAGCTATGATATTATGAAAAATTATAAGGAAAAATCTCTAATTGATAATATACCAAAAGTGTTGCATTTAGATTTTCAGCATGGCGTTCCTGTACCTTTGTTAAGAACTTCATTGTCATTCTACAAGAGGCCTTTATGGACCTTAAATCTTACCATACATGACTGTGCAACCAATCGATGTGCCATACGTTCATTATTAAAGGTGAATATTTTCCGCATTGTGTTACATACTTTTCATTTTTTTAGCGTGAAAAACACTTAAAAAATTTCCTTTGTTTAACAAAAAATTATGTAAAATATCTTTCTTTGATTTCACAAAATTTCATCGATGTATCTCCAGTAGTTTATGAGAAAATAATTTTACAATTTTATCGTCCTCTAAATTTTAACCTTCAATAAATTTAACAAAAAAAAGAATTTTTACGAAATATTTATATCACATCTGGTCCCCTTCCTAATGAACTGCTAATTTTCAAAATCGGAGATTTTTCGAAATTTTCATGGACCACTTTCGCTGGGTTAAATGTTTGTGATTTTCATGCTATTGGAAAACAATGTAAGCATTGTAGACTATCAATTTATGGTTCCTGATCACACGCACATGGAATGCGATAGTAACCAAGCAGCGATAAAGCAAAGGAAAAACAAATCTTGAATAAAAATTCATCACCCACGTGACTGGTACCAATTTGCAATGTATAAGAACAGTTAGAGTAAAGAAAAAATCCTGTTTTAACGAAATGGGTCAATTAAATATTTTAGATTTTGCATTTGCATCGAAAAGTGTATTTACTTGGAGAAAAGTAGAAAATAACGGTGATAAATTAAGTTGGCATGACATTAAATGGTTCAGATTTACAAAGAAATACGAAAAATATATTTTAAAAGTTCTTTGAGTGCAGATGACCCTTACAAATGCATTCATGTAACAAAGCGAGCAATCAATTGTGTTGAAATAAAAGATTTAAAATTTTGCTGTTTCACTAATAAAAATTAGCACTAGAAAAAGGGTCTCATAGACATGCTGCCGCTAGTAGATGAAATTCATAGAGACTTTTCTATGAATTTAACTTCAGAAGATATGTTACATTGTCATCCAGATCTGATCAAAAACGACGAAAGTAAAGAATGACTATTTAATTAAATTGAGACCAAATATTAGTAAACTTGAGCGAAAAACTTGATTAATTAATATATAAAAACTGAATACTGTAAAATATTTAATTTGAATGGTTTTTTCAAGGAATAAAAGAAAAAAGCTAACATCTTACCTCTACTTACTTACTTGTTCCAATTTTAACAGAAGCTCTTATGCTCACTTATAAATTTGAAAAACTGTCATTGCCGGTCTTAAGTCCAATAAGGCAATCTTTTACTTTTACATCGTTTTATAAAGCATCTTAAGTACAAAACAACAAAAAAAAAAAAGAAAATTTTCAAAGAAACAATTTTTAAAAATTTGCCTAAATTACCTTCAAAAGTAGTTTTTATTAGTTTAAAAATATTTTATAAAACGGCAAGGCAACAGATTTTACACAAACTCCTTAATATCGCCACATACTTGTACGATTTTTTGTGTTATGACAAAACGACGCAGATAATATACATATGAGTAATTTGTTTCTTCAAATCTTTGCTATGAGCATTTTTAGATGATTCAATCTGAAAAAAAAACATTCAATATTTATTACATATTTTATTACACTTGTCGCCGTAAATAGTATTAAGTTTAGATGAAAACTGCAAAATATAAATTTATTGATCATATATATCAATACATACATTAGGGTGATTCAAAAAAAAAATTTTTTTCGTTTGGTACTCGGAAAAATAGGTTCCTAGACACCTATAAGAAAGCTTCTCCAAGCATGAGTTCTTAATTGTAACGGGAAGGTCCTCCTACCTACAGTTTTCTATTTTTTCTTATTATCAGATAGAAAAATTTATATCTCGCTTTCAACTACTTGAAAAAATATCTTGTTCCTTACATTTTGTAGGAAATTGAATGCTCTACAAAAAAGGTATTCACGATTTTTTCGTAAACCCAACCGTTTAAAAGATATTAACGGTTGAAGTTTGATTATTTTTGGGAAAATTTTTTATTTCTTATGAATTTTATAACTCAATGAAAAAAATTATTATGAATGATGAAGGTGTCTAGGAACCTATTTTTCCGAGTACCAAACGAAAAAAAGAAACATTTCTAAATCACCCTAATATACATATTTAGTAATTACACAACATTAATTGGCCGGTTATTAGTTGTGAAAGAGCGATAATTAGATTTCACACCAGTATCAACGTAAAATGAAGATTGAGACAATTCAATGAAGTTATTCTCTGCCTCAGCAGGTTTATAACAGAGATCTGCAATTATTCCCTTTTTTAAGTTATTGGTTGAATAACACAAAAAAGAGTTTTTGTGAATATAAATCAAAATTCAACATACACAAATATCCATAAAAACACATTTAAGCAAAGCACACATAGCGAGAGTATGAATAATGAATGTCTTTGGCGCTATTCTGTTGCGCTTTTCTGTAATAATGTTACCGGCAAGCGAAAACACTCGCTCTGATGCTGCACTGCTAGCAGGAATGGCAAGAACTTTAAGTGCTAACTTAGACAACCTCGGATATCGTTGGCTATTATTTTTCCACCACTGCATAACATCAAAATTTTCGAAAAATTCCACATTTTCTCTCGAATAGCGACGTAGTTCATCTGACACATTTTCAACTTCTGTTAAAGAAGTATTCGTACATGTCAACAGATTTGGAAAGAAGAAACTCTCTTCGTTATTTGAAGAAGATTTTCCTACTGGTAAATTCATGAAAGTTGATGCTGTATCTTCCAGTATAGAAGAATCCGATAACCCATTCACATCTGTTATTTCAGCAGTGCAAAACATTTCAATTTCGTTTAACTGGCTTGCTTGGAGACGCAACGCTGAAGGATAAAAATAATAAGCCACTTTGTGCCATACATTCAAATTTGGAATCCAAGTTCCTTCTATACCTTCCAAAATCTTTAATTTTAACGCAGAAATTGCCTGAATATCATTTTCATTGAACTTGCAAATTTCTTTTATTCGGTTTATTGCGGGAATTACATAGCACAACGAAGGATTCGAACATCCCTTTAGTTTTTTGAAAATTATTTCGAAATCCTTGCAACTTTTAATTAAATTTTGAATTACTGACATATTTAAATTAGAAAGTCTGTTCATTTCTGCAGTAGTTGACAGTGGGTTTTCAACGATGTTTGCAGCATGTGTTGCATACCCGATTTCTTAAAATATTTTACAAGCTTCTTACAAGATAATATTATGTCTTTAAGCTCATCTGTGGATTCAACACTGGATTCTAATACGTTTGAGAAAAGATGACTTGAACAGTTAAGCCTTTGGTCATTTTCTAATGCCTTTTTCACGTTGCTTCCTCTGTCTGTGACAAAAATAATGCTGTCTAAACTATTGACGCCGAACTCTACAAATATATCCTGCAGCTTTCTCTTAATATTAAGTTCTGTAGTTTGCGAGTAATCCATGGACTTCATTCCAAGGACAATATCGTATAATTTGAAGTCCTTCGCAAAATGCAGTGTGGCACATAAAAAATCGCGTTTAACATATTCGTTTTTCCATAAGTCAATTGTAGCAGAAGCGTGGCCGGATTGTACATATTCTGTTATTTCAACAGAAATTTCTTCTTTTTTTTCTTTCGCCTTTTTTCCTATGTTGCGCGAAATGGTTGTTGGGTCCGGAAGTAAATCGTCAACATCAACATTTTTTCCATACTTTGTGCCTATAGCCACAAAAAATTGTACTAATTATTTAAATCCGGACCCCTCCACGGCAGAAAACGGACGACAGTCTTCAACCACCCAATTAGCGCAAGCTTCTAAAGCTAATTTTTTATCTTCTTCACTTACTTTCTGTCTGGGCAGTTCAGTTATATGTGAGGTAAAACATTTATGTCTATTGAGATTGGAACTCTGCATGCCATGGCATTTATACACTTTTTTACAATTACGACTACATACCATGTCAAGTAATGTACTTCCGTCATCTTTAACTATTTCAGCAAACATATCCCAAATAGCACTTCTGCCCTTCCGTTTTTTGCTGAGCTTATAAATACCTATAGCTATTTTTCCCACTAAGTCTTCGGTAGACTCCATTGTGTTAGGTCAACTTGAAATAAATTATAACATACCTTTACAAAAAACCATTAAAACTATAACGATACAAAATTTACACTTTTATTCTTTAAATTATTCAAATAATTTTTATTCTTTCATTCAAAAAAGTGAGTAAAGTCAAATTATTTGTCTACTATTGAGAGAGTCATAAGTTGTTGTCACTCATATGTGTAGAAATATTTTGAGGTGTTTTTTCTTTTGGTGGGAATGATTCTTAGTCATTTTTTATATTATTATGAGTACTCATTTGCACCAATTTGTATGGCTCATGACTTAAGTGCACTAATTTTATTGGTACCAATTGCAGATCTCTGGTTTATAAATTATGGGAATATTACTTGAATTTGTCTTGACACCTTCGGAATAATATTCACTTCACTTGACATTGCGTTTGTATTTTTAATTCGCAAAAACGCATGGCGATGATAATTTTTAGATGAGCAGCCAAATTCGTCGTATTACCGCTTGTTTTATAAGTTTTTATGCACAGATTGCAGGAAACATTTTGTTTGTTTATTTATTTTTTAAATTCTATACAATACTAGGCGTGATTTAGAAAACATAAATTCACTCCATTGCTCACATTATTTTTTTAATTAAATTACTCGTTGATTGTTTGAGAACTGTGAAGAACAGTAATGCCAACAATACGGACGGGAATTTAAAATTGAAACTGACTGAGTTGCCTATTTCGAAACCAAACTATAAAAGAGCAAATCGAGTCGACCAAAAATAAATATACATAAAATATAATATGCAAAAAAGGAAGCAGGATAAAAAATGGTTCCTTTTAGAATTTTTTAACCTAAAATTTATAAGACTAATAACGTTTTTCAAAGGTTTTCAATACTTAAAATTTTAAATGGGTGTATAGATTTATGTCATCATGTGATGATCTAATCAGTTTTCATAATTTTCTTCCAACATTGATGGACCGCTCACCTTGTTCCCCACTATAATTTTCCAAATAATCTAAAAATTAGTGCAAATAGATGTGACGATATTATAACTTGATACTTGAATTTGCTCTTAGAGTCTGAAAGTTTGTTAGCATATTTTTCACAATTCATTCATAGTTTGCTGATTTACGGTTATTTTGAAAATTTTTAACGTCAACACAATTGTTTCCAAACTTCAATTTCCGGAAGAGTCACAATCTTGGTCCTTCATTAATTACCGTATTTGAGGACCATAAAATTCCCAAAATTCTTATTTTTTGTACTAGGCTTTGGGAATTTGCAACAAATGGAGTTAAAATTGTAATTCCACGCCCTAAACTCTCATCTGACTTGATCATGTATTAAATCACCGATTATGCTAATATTTTTGCGGAAGGCAGGGGAGTATTTCATTGGGTAAAACGGGATATGTTGTAGAGCCTATGTATATTGCACCACGTTTGAATTTACCAAAACCTTCCACATAATATTTGGCATATTTTTGGCAAGGGGCCTGAGAGCGTGATTTGTTTGCAATAAGCATGATTAGTCGCACAAAACTTACCGAAAATTAACAGTTATAGGGAATGCATGGCCTCCAAATACAATCTGCGATGCATTTTCCTTTGATAATATAAGAACTTTCCAGGTTGTTTGGTACTCTTGCACATGTATACATATATACATATTTATGGAAGTTTGAAAAAGGTTAAAACGAATTCCTAACCTCCTATAAACTCCTATAAAATAAATAATAATAGAATACCTATATAAATGATCAAGGTGATCAAGATGACAAGACTAATTCAAGTCATAAAGTCTTAATAAAATTTAGAGAGTGTGATTTTCTCATAACATTTTACATTTGTGCTCAGAATGAATAAAATCGGAAAAAACTCTCCCTAGACTCCATACAACTAACAAGCCTTACGTACTTGAAGGTACCTCCCTGTCTTTAATTCTTGCAATTTGAAAGAGTACAAAATGTTCGGTTATACCCGAACTTGGCTCTTCCTTACTTGTTGTTGTTTAGATTCAGATCTCACAACACTTTGATTCTTAGTTACGCCATCAACCTAATCGTCTACTTTATAAACCAAGTACATATGTATGTATGTACAATTAGACTTCTAATATGAAAGAGATAATAGTGAAGCTCCTTGAATTAAAATGCTTTCAGCGTCACTGAGCTTTGCGAATTTTAAAACCATTTTTCATCACTTCCTTTCACTTCGTAAAGCGATTCTGTACACACCGATCCGTCGAAGTAATTGCACAATGTAAATGAATAACTAAAAGAGACTGGCAACAAAAACAAAAATACACACACAAATTGATGGCTGTAGTGGTTAGCTTGCCATTTGTCACAAGAATTGCAGTCACGTTCCGCAACAACAGCATTTTCAGTACACAACAGTTACCCACAACCACTGCCCCCACAAAGTCTAGTTACGTAGCACAGTCAGGTCCTCGCCCCGGTCGAGGTTGGCCAAAGTTAGTTGCGTTGCAAAATGCTTCTGTCAACTGTGAATTTCCATTCCTCCATTCCTGCGTCTAATGACATCATTTTGCACTGTTGTGCAGCCCATTAAGTGCGTCATTTAACAGTAATATTTACATCTACCCCTTTTTGTTGCATTACCGACGTAATTACTTGTATTCATAAATACAAAAGTGCACCTCCATTTGTGTGTATTTGTACACCGACTTGGCTGTGTCAATATTTGAATTGGAAAAGTCGGTTTTCTTTCGAATGGAGACAAATGCGCACTTTCGGAGAAGGCCGCTTACATTTTGACGGAGTGAAATATTTGACGAAGCTATAAACAAGCTGAAAGCTTGAAAAATAGACTAGACAGCGCTGCAAAATAGCAAACTTTGCAAATTTACTTAAACGTTTTTCAAAAAGGGAAACTTGAGCGAATGTGTCTTAGCAAGAGAAAACGTTAACTTCGGCTGCACCGAAACTATTATACCCTTCACAAAATAAAAATATTCCATACCAAAACTTGAGCTTGATCTTTCAGTTTGTATGACAGCTAAATACTATAAGGGTCCGTTATCGACGGATCTGATAAATTATCAGCTTCTTGGGGAGGAAAAGGTAATACTTGTAACGGGTAAACAAACATCATGGTAATATCATGTTTTCGTTGAAGATTTTCAATTTGACTTCGGGTTGTGCACAGTTTCTGGTCTAAATTTCTTTCAAACTTCGCCGCATTCACCATATTCTCTTCCAAGTCGTCAATCGACTGGGGCTTATCACCGTAGACAGGGGACTTCACAAAATGTCTATCGGTGTTAAACGATCTTGGCGGGCACGCCACTGGCCCTTGACGCGAGATGGTTAATGCGCTCACCAAAAGTGTCCTTCAGGAGATAAATCATTTCATTGGCTTTATGGCATGTAGTAATAGGTATTAATCATGGCTCTATAACATTGCTCACTGACTGTAACACTATGGCTGGCTTCACAGAGCCACACCTAACAGTGACTATTTAAGGATGTAATGGCGTCTCAAAAATGGAATCTGTTTGATGCAATTTTTGAAAAGTTAGCTTCTTCGATGGTCGCTCGGCGTCAAGTATTGCCCGAGTTGGGTTTTCCAAGGTTCTTCCGCAAAACGTTCCATACTGTGAATGGACACAACTCTTATTTTTTCGCTAATCATCGAAAAGTTAAATGGATCACTTATTTTGCATGAAATGCGAGTAACTTTGAGGTGACTTATAGTCCACGTGGAGAAATTTTTTCATGCATGTTTCGAGTGCTCGCCTTTTTGCAGGTTTTGGGAAAAATAACATATTTTTGCCTACACACTTAGTTACCTATGTATAATATTAATTTCTATGAGTTGCCCTGAGAATACAAATTGTACATTTTTTATATTTTTATCCCTCCAAATTTACATAAACACTGTTAAGTACGTAATTGGCTTGAGACCTTCTCCCTCACACCCCTGTAGCACTTTCTTAATTTCTGTTTGCTCTGAAAAACAAATTGTTTCAGCCGAAACGTAAACATGTCAATGACCATAAACACGTCTGCTGGGGTTTGTAGACAACATGAACCATAATTCTTCTCCAACGTACACAATTTAAAGTGTGGGCAAAGCATTGCGGCTGCTTGAAGACGCTGCGGCACCAAACACCTCCGACCCGCTATTAATTGAACTGTACAAGAGTATCTGCTGTTGCTTTCACATTTTGTGGCCTGTTGGCTGAGAATACGCGGTTTCCCAATCAACAAGCGAGCATTTTGGCGCGCTTTCCGCAAAATCTTGTTTTTGTTTATTCGGGCAGTGCGCATGTGCCGCACATACACACACATAATTCCAGCACGCTGGAAAAGTTCACTGCCGCACTCCATTAACAGTGGCTGAGCATAGCTGCAGTGATTTTCTGTTAATTCACACGAAGGATGCTAGCTACAGAACTGTTACCGACAGCGCCTGCTAGGCAAGCAGAGCCGCACAAATCTTGGCGAATGTTTGCAACAGTTCGGTTGAAACGCTGCTTTGGATCGGTCGTGGTTAGCGCGAAGAATTCGTCCACCGTTTTCAGTCTGTATGTCCATCAAAGGCAAGTAAAGAAGCCAAAAAAAAATTTTTAAATTCTTTTAAATGCCTGTGTCCATATGGCTGTTCGCGATCTCCACACAAACGCAGTGCGATTGTTTCTGAGTGGCTACGAAGTGTGAAAAGTGCTGATTTGTGCTGTTAGTTTTAATATTGTGGCTGAAGAAATGTGTGTCAGCAGTGGCATATGTGCTGAAAAGGTGTTAAAGTGAGCTGTGAATGATTCGTTGATTAGCTTTGGAAACGACAGCCGGAAACGGAAGTTCGACTCCATGCGTTGAAAAGACACGAGGGCTGAGCGGCTGAGAAGCTGCGAGGTGGAAGTGAAAAGTAAAAATCACAATTTTCATTCGTCAAAACTTAAGTGAAAGTACAAATAATCCGTTAGCGAGACGGAAGCAATTACCGGGTAGCAAACTTCCGCGCCTAAGAGTTGGCAGGCGCATATCAGCGCCGTCGGCCACCCGGTCAGTCGGCCAGTCGTTGGGCCATTAGTGCCGCTGATGCCACTTTTATGTAATTTTTATGTGTTCTCTTAAGTGCATAATCGTCAACAACAATTACAACCAGTGGACCTTGGTCAACACTTTTCCACTTGCAGTTCTCAGCGCGTGGGAAAGCGCACAAGCATACTTTCGCCAGCAGTCCGGTAAGTGTATTGTGTTAGCAGCTTCTATTTGTGTTTGTTCAGTGCACTTAAATCTTGCCATCAAACGACTCTCGGCAAGTGGGGTCTTACTCAGCAGTCTTGTCTTGTGGCCTGCGTTGTTGAGAAGCTGTTGGCTTTGATTATTGTTTCTCCTGTTCAAATGAGCACCTCCTCAACTGTGTTCAACATTTCATAAGACAGTGAACAGCAGGTGCCGGCGTCCATGCCATTTTTTGTCTGTTGCAAGTCGCCGTTGTGTTGGCCGCTGTACTAATGTTCTCGAGCCTTGGTTGGTGTTGCCCGGAGCTGTGCGAAGACGGTGCTTGTGATGATAATTAAATACGAGCACATTTGCTGTCAAAAGTACTGTTCACAATGTGCTATGAGTGCTGCTAAGGCGAGAATCTGCAGTGAAGTATCGTAATTAACGGACTCAACTAATTCATTGCCTTGAAAGGCCCTAAATTGTTAAGAATTATTTATGAGCAACATTAAAAAAGATGAGATTGTCTGGTTTATGTCTTTTGGGCTTATTTTGTGGGAGTTTTCCAGTTAAAAAACGCAAAAGAAATTATTGCTTAAGGTGGTTCGGATTGAGTGTCCCATAAAATTAAACATCAGTAAAGGACCAAAATTTGGGCTTACTAGATAATTAAATAAATAATTAAGCAGAGCTCATTTTACAGAACCTTATTTTTAGGATTTCAAAAGGTCTCGATTCATAAAAGTCAGCTTATTCCCTAACTTATTGCACACCACTCACTTCTATTATATATAAAGGGTGATCCATTTTGAGATTACCTACTTTTTTAAAGAAAAAACACAGAAAAATTCGAAGGACTACTCTTTATTTTTTGGAGATTATCTCTTTCAAATGTTGGCCGCGGCTACATCTCAGATGGTCCATTCGTTGACTCCTGTTTTCCATGACTCGTTCGAGCATTTGCACTGGTAACTGGCAAATGACACTCGTGATGTTTTACTCCAACGCCGGGATCGAAGCGGGTTTATCCGAATAAACTTTAGACATTGGTCTTCTCGCAATAAATCCATTGATTGATGCGATGTGTGAGAAGTGTCGCCGACTTCACGAGCTTCAATTTCAAATAGTCGGTTATTATGTTAGCGGTCGGCATTGACGGTTACGTTCTCAAACAAATATGGACCGATGATTCCACCGGCCCACTAGCCACATCAATTGCCAAATGCGGCAATTTTGCTAGTTTACGTACCCATTGCGTCAGAAATTGCCCTCATCGCTGAAAATAAATTCGGCTCGGAAACATCGGTTCTTCTTGGAACTTTTCAATAGCCCATAGAGTGAAGCGATGTCGCTTTGGAAGGTCAAGCGGTTTCAGTTTTTACACAAGCTGTGTTTTGTACGCTTGCAATTTAAGATCTCGACGTAAAATGCGCCAAGTCGTTCCAAACGTCAGACCGAGTTGCTGCGAATGGCGCCGAATCGACTCTCCACTTTCTTCGTGTAAAATTTCAGCTAACATACTATATTTTCTTTACTGCATGCTGGACGTGGTCTATTCGAATTTTATCCAATAACGCATGTTTTGTTTCAAGGTGGGTGATGGTGTTGGGAATAGTACGCTCAGTAGACCGATTATGTTGATCATAAGTTGAGCGAAGCGAGCGAAATACATTCTTTAAAGTTGAACGATTTGTAAACGAAAGCCTTTCTATGTGTCTTATGTTTAACTACTGAATACTTAATGTGGTAATTTATATATAAAGTGTATATTTTATCGTTTGTTAGCCCAATATATTTGTGATTCGAGGCTTTGTACTTGAAGGAAAGATCTTTTTAATTCAAAGTAATTTAAATTTTACATTCGTTTATGGCAAATATTAAACGAAGAATATTTGAGAAACAATTTTTTACTAAAACGAAGTTTATCACAGTGTTTCTTGAAAAGAACCATTTTTGTCTACATGAAGTATTTATTTACAAGAGCTGTGGTTTTTTTGGTTTTAAACTAAACAATATTCAAATATAATAGAATGAAGAGGCAATCAATTTGAAATTTCTGTCCCAGTCAAAAGCCTTAGTTTCGAAAAATGTAATTCAACTATATGAACTTGAATGATATATATGAAACATAATATAGACACAGTCACTAGATGAATAACAATTTTAATTTTACTAATTTGTTTCGAATAAGTAAAAGATTTTAGTTCAAAAAAAAGTTCGGTAAATCGGTTCGAGAATCTATTCACTTAACCTTTAATATGCTACAGACAGAAGACTTCGAAGTTATGACTGTCAACAGTGAAGTGGAAGCCTATGGGACGACTGTTTGTTTGATGACGGGAGATATTTCCTCTTACCCTTTTTCACCATCAGATCCATTTGCTTCTCTAAGACTGTTGGTAATTTTTCATTGGGGACGTTTTTTCCGTGACGGATGGTTCGCCTGCTCACTTTAGCTCTCCTTCAAACGAATGTTCTTTGGCTACCCAGAGGATGCTTGGTCAAAGACCGGAAGTCGTGAGCAGCTTGAGCTACATATAATTGTTTCTAATATTTTTGTAATGAACTTTCACTCATTTGATTATATTCGGATGCCTTATTTCTGCGTCATCAGGTAAGCACATGTAATTTACATTTCACTTATCCTCGGAGTTTGAATGCGTATTGACACCAAAGTTTTTGTTCTGCTCAAATGCCCTATTTTCTATAGCGTGGATAGAGAAAAATCACTACCGATTGAATAGAAAGCATTAATCGAAGCTTATAAAGAATTACAGCTTTCAATAACTGAAATATCAATAAGCCGTAGTATGGTCGAACTATTAAAGACGATAACAATAGTGCGATTTTTGATGTTGACAATAAAGCAATATTGAGGATAGCATTCTCATGAATCGACGGGCAAGTTTTGGCCAAATGCTGGTGTCACAACCAGCTTATCTACTGTTGGAATAAAAAACTTGAAACTTGGACAACTAAAGACAACAAGTAAGGAAGGGCTAAGTTCGGGTGTAACCGAACATTTTATACTCTTGCAACTTTTAAAGGTCCAAGCTGGCGAAATACGTATGCATAGGTGTTTGCGAAACTTTATAGTTCAACGATTTTCGAACTTCCATTTGACATCGAGAATATGTACGCTAGCTTAACATATTATGATAATCGTCTTTACTGTTTCCAATTCTAGGCTACATAGGCCAATTTTTTATTTGACCATCATAATCTTACTTGGCTTATTTCATATTTTCGCTTAAAAATGCATTGTGTTGGCAATGCTAGCAAGAACAATCAGCTGACATTCAATTTATTTGAAAAATTTAAATTTTCAAACAGAATATTAATATCCATACTATACAAATAAATTTATTTTGTTAATTTGAGGTGTATAATATAAAAAACTGAAATCAAGTGTTCATATTCGTCCTTACTTTATCTCAATGCCCGTCCAAAAATCTACGATTTTGGTTTGTTCATATTTTTATCTGTCAAAATGAGGCTTCTCGCTTTTGCCAATTACGTTTTTTTGGAAAAAACTTAGCTAATGTGAATGAAAAAAAGCGATGATAGCTTATGAAAAGCCAACATAAGCAAGTCTTTCATACAAAATAAGCTAATAGTTTAATTTGCTGGTCAAATAAAACACGCCTATTATGAAACTACCAGCTGAATTTGAAAGAAATCGGTCTAAAAGCTAACTGTTGATATAACAAAATTATTAATTGTGATAAGTGATTATATAATCTACAGCATAGGTTAAGTTATCAGATGTAATTGTGATCCATTTATAATTTAGTCGAATAGTGAGTATTGATTCTTTCGCAACATTTTATAATGAAAATATTTGTCAAAGCCTTACTTGTTTCCGCTTGAAGGTAAGCTATAGGCAGGAAAAAGAAGGTAACTTAAAGAAGAAAAAAATCGGGTGGTAACGTGAAACGTCTATGTTAGCGAACTGCTTTTAAATTAAAAGATTAAAATGAAAACAAGATTGACTCTGTTTTAAGTATTTTAATAAAAAAGAACAGGTACGACGAGATAGCTGTTCTGTTGTGGATCGCAATTGAAATCGCCGCATAGAACGATTGAAGTCTCCAAGTCTGGCTAAGAGTTCGGTATTAATTTTGTTAAGTTTGCTGAATATGTCAGAAGTGATTGATAAAGACATATAGGCTGTTCACGATAAGGTGGTTATCGGGTTATGTGGTCATGTGATTAAATGAACAACAACAAAATGCGGTATGACAAAATAACCAAAGTTGACCAACCTATGCCCTTGTTTACAGATTATGTGGTTATTTGCTTATTTCCAGTGTTAGAAAGTCGTTGGAATTTTACTATATGGCAGCACAAAAAATAAATAAAACTAAGCGAATGGCATTCCTATTTAGATTTTCTTATTGGAAAATCTGCTATTAACAGCTGTTTTTTGTTTACAATCGGCAAATTAAAACCGAAATAAAAAGCATCCAAAAGCATCACAAAGATAAAAAAGAATCAAAAATCAGCAAAAATCAACAAAAATCATCAAAGTAAGTAAAAAGATAAAGTACAAAATAAATATTCATTGTTTGTTATTTATTTATACTCTAATTTTAGTGTCTACAGAAATACGAAAGCACCGGCGAGAAAAGGAGGTGAAAAAATGGACGGAAGCCGAAATCAAAACCGTGCTGTCCTATATGCAGGATCACCGAAACGTCGAGGTTAGTTTGCGACACATTAGTTATTTATTTTGATTTAATTACATCTCCTTTAATTTCAGAAACCAGAAAAAAAAAACGAAAATCTACTACACTAAGTTGCTTGCAGTGACAAAAATTGAAGCAACGTGGAACATCTTAAAATGTAAGATTCGCTATTTAAAAAGCCAAATGAAATCGGCAGAACACTGGCTAAATTCTACGGGCGCTGTAGTAGAGGATGGCGATGTGGAGCTGACTGTGATGGGTAGATTTTATATATATTTTAATGTCAACTTTGGAATTAAATTGATTTGCTTTATTACAGATAAATTGCTTAAAAATTGTCCGCATTACAAGCAATTAGCGGACATTTTTGCTACGGAGAGGGAAGCTGAGGTGATGGTAATGAGTTCCTCTGCAATGGAACTCGACTCTGAAGAAAATGTTGTGGATGATTTGGAAGACCCCGAACCCGAAGCGCAGGAAGAAAATGACATACTCGTATCTGAATTGGCATCTGGCTCATCTGCGGCCAGCCCTTTTGTAAAAAAAATTAAGTTCAAACACCAAAACACTGCCATAGATAAACTGGCAACATTAGAATCTGAAAGAATGAGAAATTCAATTGGATGAAGCAAGTTGAAGCAAATAAAAATGAAAATGAAAAGAAGAAGATCGAAAACGATTTCCAACTCAAAAAAATGGAGTTGGAGCAGAATAAGGAAATTAGAAATTGAAATGAAGTATAAAATTAACAATATATATAACCAATAAATAAATAATTTTTTTTCTTGGTATTAAAACAAAAATATGAATTTTTATTGAAAAATTAAATTGTATAGTGCTTGTCTTTTTAGTTCGGGTGTAGGTGCAACAATAGCATCTCCATCATATTGGTATCCATGGGCTTCGACACTTTGCCTTTCAAAGTGTGAAGAATCTCGCCCTTTCAAGAGTATGTTGTGCAGCACACAGCAGACAAGTACCCATTTATTAAAAAATGTTTGACTCTCCCGGTCTTTTATTTTTATCCGCATTTGTTTCAAACTACAAAACTTTTCTTTAAGAATCCCGAAACAATTTTCGACTCTAACACGATACTGGCTGTGTACTTTGTTGAATTTAGCTTGTCTTTCAGAGTCTGCTAAAGAAGAATTGCTTCGGTATGGTGTTATTAAATGTTTTGTCAACTTATACGCAGAATCGCCTGCAATCCACTCTTCTCCACTAAATAAGCTAGTTGTGTTTCTTCCAATATGAGATTTCCTAAACACTTTAGAATCGTGGTAGCTTCCGGGATTGCCCAGTTCTGCATGTAATATGCGTAACTTACGGTCACATACGACTTGCAATTTGATAGAGTAAATTCGTTGCCGAGAAAAATACACCTCATGATTTTTATTCGGCTTTTCGGCCAGTTTAATCTCGCTACCGTCAATGTAACCAATGCAATATGGTAATTCGAAGAATGTTTGAAAAACAAGTTCCCGGCGCTCTGTCGGTCCAGGCCAATGAATGAATTGGGGTAGTTTATTCAAAATTGCCGAAAAAACTCTTTTGGTGATATTGGTCAATGTACCTCCATCTCCCACACCAAAAGTTGTAGCGATTTTACGTACAGAAGCACTTTCACCCGATGAACCTAATCGGAGCAATACGATTGCGAGTTGCAAATCTACAGGTATTTGTAAACTTGAATTAGTAAAGTTCATATCATTAGAAAATATTTCTAGGAGATGAGCGAATTGTCATTTGCTGACGTGCAGCATTTGTAAAAATCATCCATCGTCAAAGCAACACAGAACATTTTCTCGCCAATGAATAGATTTTGGAACATGTAGTTCATCTCCCCGTCTACTACAGATGATTAAAGTTATATCCTCTAGCAGTTCATCTAGTACTTCATCCATTGCATTATGACACTGTTCAGGGCGCAAGATGTCTGCAAATTTTATACAAAGACTTTTTTGAACCCTTAAAATTCGGATTATTTAATAAGCACATACCTTCAATAAAATCCATTTCCTGAATAGCAGAACTTATTTTAAATTCGATTATTTTGCTTTTTAAACTTTGTTTCACTGAACTTAAATTGTAAACAATGAACAGCTGTTTGTGTAAAAATAAGCAAATAACCATACAACATAGGGTGCTCACGGAGCATAGAGGTTATTTTTAATCTAATAAGCACATAACCCGATAACCACCGTACCGTGAACCGCCTAATAGTTTAACAGCTTCAGCCGACACCTTAGTATGTACGTATATATACGGCACCGAGGATATACAGCGCATGATCTTCGACTTTAACTTCCACCAGGCATAAGTCACCAACATTATGTTTTCTCAAGACTGAATTTCCGCATGACTTGTTAACATTTACGATGATTTTGCTACAGTTCGTGGAGCTTTGTAAGTTTCTGTAAATTGCAGAACCTCCGGATGCAGAAACTCGCACCGACAATTCAGATGAGGTAGACGGACAATTTGTACGATGTTCAAGTGCGATGTTAGTACTTGCTCTTAGTTCGAAGTCATTGATTATCACAGTGTTCGCGCAATTCATCCAAGTCATTGAAAGCAGATACGATCAAAATTAATTGCCGTCGTCGATGTAGGCAGTCACCGTAGTCACCCTGGTCTTCATTGCTTCAGCTAGGACGACTCGTTTACAGAAGGCTTTTGCTTGCATTGACAACGTGGGAAGGCGATGATTGGCCATCCGATCGTATTCGTCGCGAATATCTTTCACCGTTGGCGCCGTGCTGCCTCGCCCGTGATAAAATTTCCGCTTGAGCGCGATAGCGTTGGGATTTTATTGGCATCTATCGATTTGCTACAGGTACTGCAAAAGCAAAATTTCGTCACATTTTTATCGGGTAATTTTGTTTGAAGGAAAGAAATGTTGCGATGTTTCACTATCTTTAAGTCTCTTTCGAACCAAAGTCGATCACAAACGCTGCAAGATAAACCAAACAGATTGGCTTGTTGTCCGCTGAACGCCAGGGATTTTGCATTGCTTCACTTCTACTGATACTGACATCTCTCAGTTTCGTGGCAGATCCAATAGATATATCGATCGTCTGTTCATTCGTTACGTCCATAAGTATAGGTATTCCAGTGGTAGAGGTACTCGCGAGGTCGGCGGAAGCAGCTTTGCGACGTTCCCGAAACCGTCTCGCTCGCTCTGCGCCGGACATTGGGGTACCCATACGTGGCCCATAGCCCCTCTTTGTAACGATAGCCGTAATTTATGTTTCCGGCTGGTTCTTGCACGAGCTGAGGCCGACATAGCAAAAGTTTATATATTTATTATCACTTTCTGGTTATTTTAACTATAAATACTGTCCAAATTACACTTATTTTTGTATAAATCGATCGGTTTGAATAAACTTGACAAGCACACGAAAGAATCACCGCGCTATAAAGTCGGAGTCACGAGTTACACTGAATAGAAGCAAGCGAGAGCGCTGGTTTCGCACACAGTATGCCTCTCCCGCCGCCCGCTCGACCCCGACACGAACTCAGTGCCATAATAGCGAGCTGACTATATAAGCAAAATATTCACACCACATTTTGGTTTCTAACACTAATAGTTTTTTAATTATTAAGGTACGATGATATAGACCTTTTCGTAACGGTCCACTTTTTAAACCTGGTACCAGTATGTTCCGGCGCGATTTTAAAGACGTTTCACGTCAAAAAGCGTTTTTTTATAGCCTCTAGAATGGCTAGTTATTGGAGGGTGAATAGATAAATCGGCCTTAAATAAGTTACAACGGCCGCTCTTTAACTGGCTGGCCGTACCAATCTGCAAGTTGAACGACATAAATCACTGTTTGGCGAGCGCGTTTATCCAATTTGCCATTCAATGTTGTAAAATTGAATTACTCTCGCATTCTCATCACAATTCAATTTTAAAATTATTCTAATTTGTGTGCGCACAAAGAGACGTTTGTGTGCGATTTCGACGTCGACAACGATCTCTATGGTGTGCATATTTAGCACAGATGTCGAGCATATTCACGAATGCGTTGAGCGGGTTGTTTTCAGACACCAAATCGATATGGAAACTGATGCGCCAAAAGAATGCTGAAATAACAAAGTATCAAATGCCGCATTGGATGCGCCCCGCAGCCATTGTTGTTGGAAACAATAGCGCCGTTAACCGCTTTCCCGGCATCACCTATGTTCTGCAGCTTGCTACACAGACACTATGCATCCCAATGAATATCTCCACCTTACATATGTACACATATACATACATATGTATGTATGTACTCCCACTTGCATGCAAATTGGGAAAATGAAATGCCAAATCTGGCATTTTGTGAGCAATGTTGGTGGCGTTTGCTGCAGACTTTGCAGTGGTCTCGAGTTGCATGCAACTGTTTGCATTGAATGCTGCCACATACCCAAAATGTTTAGAGTGACTGCAACATTTGAAACAAGAAAACACATTGACTTCAACAGCATCGAGGCTTTAATACCATTTACAAGTGCCTGTTTTGGCATAAAAGGGTGATCTGCAACTATATGCTATAGTTGTCCGATATCGTCGGTTCTACGCAAATTCTAGGTGAGTAAAGGACGTGTGCAGAATTTTCGGTTGATTTCTCAAAAATTGAGCAACTGGATATGGCTAAATCCTTTCAGCTTGTCACACAGATCATTTATGTAAATATACATATGCCTTTTAAGGACTCCGACGTTTAATTTTGAGTGTTCCAGACATTGTGGCAAACTTAATACTACTGTGCCCAAAAAATAATGACATTGTATTTTTTTTGAAAATTCTTTATTTATTCTTCCAAATCAATTTCATTCCCTTCAAAGTAATCCCCTCCCGATGCAATGCACTTATGCCAACGGATTTTCCAATCTTCGAAGCACTGGTTGTAGTCACTTTCCGGGATGGCCTTCAGTTCCGTCTTCGCTGCGGCTTGAATCTCCTCTATCGTATAAAAACGGTGTCCCCGGAGCAGTCTTTTGAGCTTGGTGAACAGCCATAAGTCGCACGGCGCCAGATCAAGTGAATACGGTGGTTGCGGAACGATATGGGTTGAGTTTTTGGCGAAATGACCACGAATTACGAGGGCAGTATGGGATGGTACATTATCATGGTGTAAAAACCAAGAATTGTCTTTCCACAATTCCGGCCTTTTTAGGCGGAGGGCGTTACGCAAACGACACATAACGTTCAAATAATATTCCTCATTGACTGTTTGACCGGTTGGAAGGAATTCATAATGCACAACACCACGATAATCGAAGAAAACAGTCAACATGACCTTGATTTTTGAGCGACTTTGGCGCGATTTTTTTGGTCTCGGCTCTTTTTTGGCGCGATATTCGGTCGATTGATCGGTTGTTTCGGGGTCGTAAGCATAGATCCAAGTCTCATCGCCAGTTATATAGCGTTTCATGACACCCTGGTAGTCGGAAAGCATCGTTTCACACTTCAACGCGACGCCTTTTTTCCAAAAAATTCAGTGTTTTCGGTACCAGGAGAGATTTGACGCGCTTGAGGCCCAAAACATCCTTCAAAATGAGATTGGCTGAGCCTTTCGATATGCCAACTTCACCAGCAAGGTCTCTAATTGTTAATCGACAGTTTTTCAACACCAAATCTTCGATTTGTTGAACGTGAGCTTCGTCGATTGAGGTTGATGGTCGCCCTGAACGCTCTTCGTCTTCGACACGTTCACGGCCGGCTTGGAACTCACTATACCACTTGTAAACATTTTGTTTAGACAGAGCCTCATCACCAAAGGCTTTCTGCACCATCCTCAATGTATCGGCAGCAGAAAATTGATTCCGTACACAAAATTTAATGCAAATTCTTTGCTCAACAAATTTTGACATCGCAAAAAACGAAAAACTCACTTTTAGCAGCTCACAAAACGACACGTATCTCAAACACTAATGAATATTTTGAAATGAAATTTGACATAAATGTGACTGACAGTACTACCAACGAGCGCAGTTTAAATTCAAACGTTATTTTTGGGCACAGTAGTATATAACAACAAAGCGGCAGGGGCCGATGGATTGCCGGCCGAGCTATTCAAACACGGCGGCGAAGAGCTGATAAGGTGCATGCATCAGCTTCTTTGTAAAATATGGTCGGACGAAAGTATGCCCAACGATTGGAATTTAAGTGTGCTATGCCCAATCCATAAAAAAGGAGACCCCACAATCTGCGCCAACTACCGTGGGATTAGCCTCCTCAACATCGCATATAAGGTTCTGTCGAGCGTATTGTGTGAAAGATTAAAGCCCACCGTCAACAAACTGATTGGACCTTATCAGTGTGGCTTTAGACCTGGTAAATCAACAACCGACCAGATATTCACGATGCGCCAAATCTTGGAAAAGACCCGTGAAAGGAGAATCGACACACACCACCTCTTCGTCGATTTTAAAGCTGCTTTCGACAGCACGAAAAGGAGCTGCCTTTATGCCGCGATGTCTGAATTTGGTATCCCCGCAAAACTAATACGGCTGTGTAAACTGACGTTGACCAACACGAAAAGCTCCGTCAGAATCGGGAAGGACCTCTCCGAGCCGTTCGATACCAAACGAGGTTTCAGACAAGGCGATTCCCTATCGTGCGACTTTTTTAACCTGCTTCTGGAGAAAATAGTTCGAGCTGCAGAAATCAACAGAGAAGGCACCATCTTCTATAAGAGTGTACAACTGCTGGCGTATGCCGATGATATTGATATCATCGGCCTCAACACCCGCGCCGTTAGTTCTGCTTTCTCCAGACTGAACAAGGAAGCAACTCAAATGGGTCTGGCAGTGAACGAGGGCAAGACGAAATATCTCCTGTCATCAAACAAACAGTCGTCGCACTCGCGACTTGGCACTCACGTCACTGTTGACAGTCATAACTTTGAAGTTGTAGATAATTTCGTCTATCTTGGAACCAGCGTAAACACCACCAATAATGTCAGCCTAGAAATCCAACGCAGGATAACTCTTGCCAACAGGTGCTACTTTGGACTAAGTAGGCAATTGAGAAGCAAAGTCCTCTCTCGACAAACAAAAACCAAACTCTATAAGTCACTCATAATTCCCGTCCTGCTATATGGTGCAGAGGCTTGGACGATGTCAACAAGGGATGAGTCGACTTTGCGAGTTTTCGAGAGAAAGGTTCTGCGAAAGATTTATGGTCCTTTGCGCGTTGGCCACGGCGAATATCGCATTCGATGGAACGATGAGCTGTACGAGATATACGACGACATTGACATAGTTCAGCGAATTAAAAGACAGCGGCTACGCTGGCTAGGTCATGTTGTCCGGATGGATGAAAACACTCCAGCTCTGAAAGTATTCGACGCAGTACCCGCCGCGGGAAGCAGAGGAAGAGGAAGACCTCCACTCCGTTGGAAGGACCAAGTGGAGAAGGACCTGGCTTCCCTTGGAATATCCAATTGGCGCCACGTAGCGAAGAGAAGAAACGACTGGCGCGCTGTTGTTGACTCGGCTATAATCGCGTAAGCGGTGTCTACGCCAGTAAAGAAGAAGAGGAAGTATATTCTGTTCAGGATATAAATACGTATATACTAGTATACTCCCGCGACATGACACGAATATATGCTTTAATTAATCCACAAATTAAGCTCGAAGCTGAATGTGTTATTGGCAGTTTAAGATCAGATGCTTTGCAATGTAGATGTCGAAAAGGAACTAAGCATAAATAGTTTATTTTTTAAGGTGCTGAAATTCTCATGGATAGATGGGAAGAATCGTACTTTACCGCAAAAGCAAAATATGAGAATCTCTGTATCCTCCCAGCATCCAACGTTCCTCACTTTGATTGACTTTATGCCGTATAAATACAATAGGGGGATTCTCTTGCTCCTGCAAGATTGCAAATTGCAAAAATCGCATACCGAAATATACAAGGGCACGAGAGCACCCATTGCAGAAGCTAGTGACATATGAACGGTTGATTCGGTCATTTATTGTAAATGACTATTGTGCATGGATATTGTGAATAGGCGCACCTTCTGCATACATTTTTTACAAAAAAAGTGTAAAAAATCTTTATAATTTTAATAGAAATTATAAAATCCATTTCAAATTTACCTTCCTCAACAATTTAACGTCAAAATATGACTTTATATAAAATGACAGCTAAAACAGGTTTGCTATTATATTTTTGACATTGCGCGCAAATATCCATAGGTTTTGGTCTGACATATTTTACAGCTCTTGCAAATATTTTTCTGCGTGTGTTTGTTGTTGTGCCGTTGGATTAGGTGGAAAAATCTGCAATTCTTGCACCGTGCAAGGGTTTTGCAAGAGCAAGAGAATACCCCTAATATACTTAAGACGGAATATTTCGATTAGCATTAAATAACTCGTTAATAGAAATGGGTGATTTCGATCTATACCTACCCCGGCAGTATTATGAGGAATATAGAGGTAATATTTTAGCTAACATACAAAACTAAAACCAGTCTTCTAAGAAGCAGTTTTCCTGTCTTTCCTGAATCGAACCGATCCCTAGGGTTAAAACTCATGAGCTACTGTTGGGTGTAGCAGTGACCCACATACACACAATTATATGCAACTTTACAAAGTCTATGTATATATGTATGTATACGGTTACATGTGTGCGCAAATATGTATTTTGTTGTTTTCAGACTCTATTGATTTTTACGCTTTTCATTGGCAGCCGTCAACGCAAGTTTTTTGGTAAGCGGCACAGCGGCATTCATTTGAGTTGCGACCTTCATCTGCCAAAGCAAAGTAAAGCGTTGAAGTCAATATTTATATTTAATTTGAATAAAATTGGAACAATTCGTTTATCTTAAATGGCCCGCTATAATGTCAGCTTGGATTCAATTACACAGTGTTTTTAGACTCTTCGCACAATCAAATATTGGCCGTTTTAATACATTCAATTTCGGGGAATACTTTATGTCATTTCATGTTGAATTACTTTGTCAGCCATGAAACTTTTTTCTACTCAGACAGGTTTCTTAGACATTCTCCTGGTATATGGTGAAAATCGGTCGAATCGGTAAACAATTACGTCTATTATTTAATTACGTATTACATATATGTATGTATGTATTTATAATATATATTACTGGTATGTTTTTCCAGGAGTCCTTCAATCAATTAAAAATCTCTCATCTTGGAAGGGCAAGAAAATCGGTCGAGCTTGCTATAAATGCTCAATATGATTTAAGTTCAGGCTTTGGGCAATCCCAACCTAAGACAACATAGTCCATGCTCATGTTCGGTATATACCGGTGAGATAAGGTTCAGGTCTTTTTCAATGCGAATGCTAAACTAATATATTGGTATCGATGATGCCGAGACACATATGGAAAAATATTTTCAAGTAATGTAAATAATATTATAAATAATTCATTTTGAAACAAATACTCCAATTTTTCAAGTATTTACTGTTATTAGCGTCCACAATTTCACATCACTACTTTTTAAAGATTATCCTTATTTATGTACGTACAAAATATCGAAGAATCTAAGGGTATCTTATTTCAATAAATGTTGGCATAGTGTACATATGTATAAGTTTGCAGACATTCCTGGAATATGATTTTCGCTTTGCTGTCTACTCTAAGTTATTTAAGCGTTCATGCTTGTAACTCTGTTTTAAATGTTTCCGTGTCATGGGTATCAGCAGAGTGAAATTGATATTGCACACTGCAATAATTCAGCATGAACAGCCTTAACACTGAGCTAACAAGTGGCTATAAATTACAAATACATTGCAGAGATAATTTTGACATTTAGCACATTCACAGAGTTGACTTGCTTAGCTCCACTGAAGAGCCATTAACACAGTAAATGTCAAAATCCAATTCAGTTATTATCTGTAAAGAGATAATAGGAAAGTGCCTAAAATGGACATAATATTTACATTACGGTAGGACAAACAAAACTGTAATACGTGCTACAACCATGACTAAGCCATAGTATGGATGACAGATTAAATGCTTATCGCCAGAGGGCTCCCAACAACAAAAGTATTCAATATTGACGTAAAAAAATAAACAGAAATCCCAAATTAACTTTAATAAATGGATCACTAAAATTATGATTCAAGGTATTTGATGGCATTTTAACTGTGGAAAAATATTTTAACTATTGTATCACTCCTAGGAGAGATAACTTTCATTTAGGCCTCTTCAAATCCAATTCATGCGAGTAGAGACAAATTTCATTTAATTTTTATTTAACTTATTCCTTTAGCGTTGGGAAATTTGAGATTTTATACTTCAGGTGAATTTTAATACAATTTTTTTGTTACTTAAATAATACATACATAATGTAGGTACATATACACTATTGTCATACGTATGTATGCATGCATGTTACTATGGAATGTATTTACAGCAGTGATTAAAATAATAGAGTGGTTGCATGTATTTGAACTTTAAATTCATCATCATCAAAATTGATGTTAATTCAGCAGATTATCGTCACTTTCAAGAAATGTCAAAGGGAGTAAAAAGCAAGTAAGGAAGGGCTAAGTTCGGGTTCACCGAACATTTTATACTATCGCATGATAAAGTGATAATCCAGATTTCATTATCCGTCATTTACATATTTAAATTTTTAAGTATACCATATATCAAGATTGAAAGTTTGAGTTGTTTTGAATAGACATAGCTAGGTAAGCCATTTTTGTTTTAAAAATTATTCAATAACATTTGAGTAAGGGGATTCGCAGCCAAATACATTGAAAACAATTTTGAAGAAAAAATACTAATTCCCCTTAAAAATATATGCTAAATATTGTAAATTATTACGTCTATGCACACATCTGCGTCTTAATTCCTAAACATTCCACAAGCTATCTATGGTGCTTTGTAAATCGCGATTTTTTCGCAAAAACCAAATTAAAACAATTAATAATAATTACAATTTAATTTGACTGAGGTTGAAGTTTAGCTCAGTTTAACATTTAAGCGTCGCATTTGGTCCATCTGAAAAGCAGGTTTTCTAATTGCGTGCCTTTGATACTAGACTACTGTTAATTTACGTTAGTATTTCTTACTGATTTTCAAATATAGTTGGATTTTACATGCGCCTAAAAAATTTAATGTATAATATATTTTTATAATATTTTAAAGATATCTTAGGAAGTACGCAATATATTCGGCGTAAAGTAAAAAGTAAAGGCAGAAATCGTGTTATTACATATGTATATGGGTTCCAACACGTTGACTAAAGTATGAACATATTTCCATGCAAATTTATTGAGGTAATTCAAAATTTGACCAATATATTCGGCACAAAGTCCACTAAAATTGTGAAAATTAAATAAGAGGTATGTGGGGGCAAGAAGAAATATTGGCTTGATTTTGCCCATTTTTGGCGCAGACGAACACTGTTGGAAGGACACATCTCCTATGAATATGTTTAGAATATCTGAGATATTTACCGATATTTTCAATAAAATGGTCTGATCTCGGTGATTTTTATTCGGGCTATGCTACACTAGAAATACAGTATTTGTGCAAAGTTTTGGTCTGTTATCTTCGCTGGTGTTGAACTCATATACTATAACGTGAACGAATTAGATGGACTTCAAGATTGTGGTATATGAGAAATAGGCGTGGTTGTGAATATATTTCGCCCAATTTCGAACCATAGATGCCACGGAAACGGTTCGAACCGAATTACGCTGAATTTGGTCGGGTAGTTTCTGGGATATGGTTTTAGACCCATAAGTGGCGGAGACACGCCCATTTTAAATTTGAATGTAACCCCTCTGTGTCATCTTTGCCATAAAATTTAAGGTTTCTTGTGTTTTTCCTTACTAAATTAAAGCATTTTTAGTAGATTTCAACATAACATTTGTATGGCAGGTGGGCGTGGTCATAATCCGATTTCCTCCGTTTTAAGATAGTACCTTCAAGAAATTGCTTCTGAAAGTTTCGTTAATATAGCTTTAGTAGTTTACGAGATATTTGCAAAAAACTTAGTAGGTGGCGGGATCATGCCCACTTTTCCAAAAAATAAGTACATCCAAATGTGACCCTTCCTAGCGCGAACCTTTGTACCAAATTTTACTTTCATATCTTTATTTATGGTTTAGTTATAACTCTTTATAAGTTTTCAGTTATGCCCATTTTGTGGGCGTGGCAGTTCTCCGATTTCGCCCATTTTCAAACCTAACCCTCTTATGGTGCTACCAAATACGTGTACCAAGTTTTATCAAGTTATCTCAATTTTTACTCAAGTTACAGCTTGCACAGATATCCGGATTTCAACTCTACTCGTCACCCTGATCACTTTGGCATATGTAACCATATATCTGACGATATATACCGTTATTGGCAACTTTATTGCGAGAGTATAAAAATGATGCCCTCTGAATTACATGAAATTATCTGAAAGATTTACCGATATTTTCGGTGAAAAATTAGGTTAGGTTAGGTTGGGCACTGAGTTCTTCGTGTTCGATATCAGGGACCTTAAAAAGTTATAGTCCGATCACGACAATTTTTCCACAAGGCTCACCTCAGCTCAAATACCGCATTTTTGTAAAGTTTTATTCCGCTATCATCATTGGTTCCTAATGTATATAGTATACATATTATTATATATTATACAGAGAAGGCATCAGATGGAATTCAAAATAGCGTTATATTGGCGTGGTTGTGAACCGATTTCACCCATATTTCGTACATGTTATCAGGGTGTTAAGAAAATATTATATACTGAATTTCATTGAAATCGGTCGAGTAGTTCCTGAGATATGGTTTTGGGTCCATAAGTGGGCGACGCCACGCCGATTTTCAATTTTTAAAAAAAGCCTGGGTGCAGCCTTATGCCATTTCTGCTGTAAATTTAGTGTTTCTGACGTTTTTTGTTAGTCGGTTAACGTTTTAGTGATTTTCAACATAACCTTTGTATGACGGGTGGAGGTGGGTATTATCCGATTTTTTCCATTTTTGAACTGTACATAGAAATGCCTGAAGGAAACGACTCTATAGAGTTTTGTTGACATAGCTATAGTAGTTTCCAAGATAAGTACAAAAAACTTAGTAGGGGGTGGGGCCACGCCCACTTTTCTAAAAAAATTACGTCTAAATATGGCCCTCCCTAATGCGATCTTTTGTGCCAAATTTCACTTTAATATCTTTATTTATGGCTTAGTTATGACACTTTTTAGGTTTTCGGTTTTCGCCATTTTGTGGGCGTGGCAGTGGGCCGATTTTGGCCATCTTTGAAATTAACCTTCTTATGGAGCCAAGAAATACGTGTACCAAGTTTCATTATGATATCTCAATTTTTACTCAAGTTACAGCTTGCGCGGACGGACGGACAGACAGACAGACATCGGATTTCAACTCTACTCGTCACCCTGATCACTGTGTGACTCCAAGCTTCTTCAAATGGTTTATAACGGTTTGATGACTACTATGCCGGTCTCTTTCGACCAATTCAGCGATTTTATCGCAATTTTCCACGACAGGCCTTCCGGAGCGTGGCGCATCTTCGACCACCTCTACACCAGAACGAAAACGTTGAAACCATCGTTGTGCGGTGGAAGTGGAAACTGTATCGGGTCCACAAACTGCACAAATTTTATTGGCGGCTTGAAATGCATTTCTGCCTTTATCGTAGTAGTACTGTAAAATATGCCGTATTTTCTCTTTATTTTGCTCCATGTTTGCGACGCTACAACTCACGAACGACTTAAAAGAAACGACAATCGACCAAACACGTGTTAGCACGTGAAATGAGCTTTCCAAAAAGATATAGCATGACCCGATGCGACGATAAAACTAGAACTACGCGCTTTCAGCGCCAACTAGCGAAAATACCGCAAGACTTTTTTGACAACCTAATATATTGTTGAATGAAGGATCAATATGTTCTGGGGTCCACTTATTCGGTGACTGTGAGTTTGGTCCAATTTCGACATTTTTAGACATGGGATGCCAAGTTTTATTTCAACAACGTCATTAGATCTCGATTTACATTTTGTAAAGTGAAAAAGTTTTATGGAGTCTAAAATTGTTATAAATGAGAAGTAGACGTAATTGTTGACCGATTCGACCGATTTTCTCCATATACCATGAGAATGTCTAAGAAACCTGCTTGAGTAGAAAAAAACTTCATGGCTGACCTTAATAAAACATAAATATATAACAAAGTAATAAATATTATGTATGTTATATACAAATCAGGTAAATTCCTTGCGCTATCGAGTTTCCTTCTCAATAGCCGGCATAACAAACTACTTGAAGTGGTTCAATTTACCAACAACTCCTTCTTCCGAAATTACCTTTTTACTAAAATATATATGCATTATATAGTATATATAAATGTATATCGGGTTGTCCCTGTTGCCATTGCAGTTTATCAATGTAATTTCATGCAAATTATTCAATTACGCAAGTTTCGCTAATAGATTTAGATGCAATCCCTTTTCTTGCTTCCTTGCAACGAATTTCAAAGCATTTCATTTGCCTCAACGAGACCACACTTACGGTGTCTTTTAATTAACTAATCTTTTGAGTCAAAGCAAACTATTTCAAAAGCGCACCACAAAGACTTGTCTTGGCGTGTCGCTTTGAATTCACTTTAAATGGGTTCGTTTGCAATTGCCACACCTTCGCCCAATATCACTAGCTGCCTCTAATACCCGTCCTCGAGGCACTTTGCACTGTGACGACTTAATTACGAGATGCGCATAAATTACCGTTACAACGATGGCCAGAGCTCATCATGAATTTCACAGCAGCGAAGGGACCGTCTGGCCATGAGGAGGTAAGAGACAGGGCTAGCACCGATGCTAATACACCCATGCATTGAAGAGCAAAAGCTGCGGTTATTTATAAGCCAAGTTGGTTTGACACTCCATCGGTGTTGGGTTGGTGTAGCAAGTGTTACTTAATTCTCGCAATTAGCACGAGCCGTACAAAAGATATCACTGTGGTCTATGAGTGCAAGGTGATATGCAATTCGATGTTGGTTAAAGCTTTGGCACAGTCTTGATGTTTTCATCCGCTTGCAACATGTTGCTATAGAGTATAATACAGTGTTGTGTATCACCTAAAACTAATGGGAATAAATATAAGATTATATACATATTAGTGTGTCCCTTATATGGCAAACAATTTTTTTAGTATTTCGAAACGCTTACCCTCTACTTTTTTTATAAATGCTAAATCGTACTTAAATTAAAGTTTCATATTTATGGCATGATTGCAACCCGCGCCGACCAAGCTCTAAAGTTTAATAAAAAATTGTGTTTTGGCCTGACATTTTGGTTTGATCCAAAACGAATTGAAATGCCACAAATGAAATAAATATGAGTAAAAATAAAATAAGATTAACATAAACTTTTATTCAAACACAAATTATAATAATTAATTAGGGTAGCTTCTCTTTAGTGTAGTTTTTTTACAGTCTGGATAAAGACTTCTATGTTCCTGAACACAACGCAACAAGAACTGTTTTTGCTCTTCTTCAACCGTGATAAGTCAATTAAAATCTTGCATTAATTTAACAGCTCTTTCAGCAGTGTCATTTACGACCTTCAAACGACTTATTTGTCTTCTAGCTTCCAAAAAACCAGGATTGTAATCCCGACAAGATACATCTTCCCGAAGAAACTGTCGTCGATCTGCAGTTGAGTTAGAACCTGTTTGCTTATTTGAGTCACAAAATCACCCAGCGTCATATCTGAGAGAAAGAAACAACAGTTTATATAAGCAAAAACTAAGCCACTAAACTTTGAAAAAAGAATCAAAAAAATATTAATTAATATTAATATTGATGGGACATACCGTTTGGCGTAATCTGAACTTTTGTCTCAGTTTAAATTATTAAACATTTTTGTCTTGGTTTTGGAAACAACTTCTTCATTAAAGAGTGATAACATGGCTGTTTCTTCACACAAATACCATAAATGATGAACAAACTTGCTTATGGATACCACTTTTTCATATTCTTTTAGAGCTTTCAAAAAGCACACGTCTTGCTTAGGTGCTTTATTTGGCACTGCAAATAAGCAAACATCTTGTAGAGCATTTTTGTCCTTTGCAGTAATTTTCAATTGCGACTGAAGTAAACACATTCTTATAGAATACATAGCTCTATGCATCCACCAAGCTCGATGCAATGCTCCGGGGGGTCTGAGTTTTAGTTTATTCTCTATATCTCCTCCTAAAAACACAACGCATAGTTCAACCAATTGGCGGTAATCGTCTCTTATAAAGTGTTTGTCCAGTTCAGTATTATAAAAAGTTAGCAAAGATGCAATAATTGTCTCAGCAATATGTGCTTTAACGAAATTCAGAGGTGGCTCAATGTTATCGGTGTTAATATTTTTCCATTTATATCTTAACTTTTTGAAAATTGGAATATCTGGGCTACTTTTAATTTGCTTTACCTTGCTTTCAAAAACAGCTTTAAGAGCCAACTCATATACATATATGATGACGACAAGCAAAAAGTAGCAATTCCCTTTCTAAAGTCGGATCCAAAATAGTACAAGCTTCACTGAAACGGCCAGTATTTGAAGCTGTTGTATCGCAGTCCAAGAGTGCAGTTGAAATGGCGTTAGCTTGATGTTTTCCAGATGAACTCTCTAATTTTGGTACTGCAAAACTCAGGTAAATTATTCTGGAAGCCAGTTTTCATTGCTTCTGCCCTATATTTTCTCGCCTGAGTATGAATTCGCTGAATAGAGGATTATGAGTTATGAAACTTTTCGTGCCTCTTTTAGAAATTTTTTCAGGGCAAGGAATCTGAGTACTAAGTTCAGATCCGAAATCTGTTCCTCATTCGAATTCTGAAGACATTGCAAGCTATCTATCGATGAAGTGGATGCAACAGCCGACTACTCTTCTAGTTTCACCTTTCTTTCCTTTTCTTCCAATCGTATTTGCCTAACTCGCTCTCGTTCACTCTCTTATGACAAGATTGGCACTTTCACTAACAGTCAGCTTGACTTCACAAATATTGTAAAATAAAACGGTGAGTACTTGCCGATTTTGTTTAACACCTCGCACCTTCCCAGACATCTTACCACAATAAACAACAACGCACTAATAATGTTAGAAATCTGGTATGAAATGACAATTGAAACTTGCAGTAACAAGTCGCAGCGCTGCACCCGCGCAACTTTTATGGACAAGTTACAAACTCAAGTCGGCACGGGTTATCATTTATATGTAAATCGGGCTAAACGTTTTTTCTAGATTGTATTAGGTCAATACGAAAGTTTTTAGAAGGTATGTGTAAAAATATATCGAAATTGAAATTTAAGGGACACCTTGTTATACTTGTTTATATAAATGATTAGGATGACGAGACGAGTTGAATTCCGTGATCTGTCTGTCTGTTTGACCGTCCGTCCACGTAGTCTGTAAATTCAGTAAAATTAAGGGGTCGGCTTTAGTATACCATCCCACGATTTCAGGGTTAAAAGTTATATGGTTGGATAGGGCTGATGCTTCAGATTAAGAAAATATATAATTGTTGCCACCGCACACTTATAGTTTTCGAGATATTTGCATTTAAAGTTGAAAATTTTGCAAATTTCATCTTGCAATTTCTCGATTTCTAGTAATTATTTATTTCATATTATGCACTTTTTACGCACTTACACTTCATAACATTGTTTCTACATATTTGTTTTTTTATTTATTATTTACACATTTGCTTAAAATAAGCATTTTATATTTTATACACATTTCATTACATGCACAATAACAAAAGTATTCTGTGTTGACAGCTATTAAGTGTTGCCATAATTACACATTGATCAAACGAATAAAAATTAATAAAAAAAATAGGATTATACCCCAAATACATAAATCATTGCCCCTTTTCTTGATATATCATGATTTTTGATCGGGCAGGCCGCCAACGTCTAAGTTGGGTTATAGGTACCGCAAACGCAATAAAACCACTTTATATCCAAAATTGAAACAAAATTTCAGTTTTCGTTATAAAATGGATAAATTTTGGTTATTATATCTGTCAGCGATTTCCATTTATTTTTGATGATACATTGATTTGTATTTTAGGTGACAATATATATATTATTATATTTATAGGAAAATATGAGTTTTGGATATAAAGTAGTTATATTTTTTGGTTATTATGCACTCAAACTCTTATTTTAAATATAATAATATATATACTGTCACCTAAAATACAAACCAATGTATCATAAAAAATAAATGGAAATCGCTGACTGATATAATAAGCAAAATTTATCCATTTTATAACGAAAACTTAAATTTTGTTTGAATATGAGTGCATAGTAACCAAAAACAAGAAAAAACGTTAACTTCGGTTGCACCGAAGCTAAATACCCTTCACAGGTGCATTTCTGTTAGTAACTATGTGTCCAGTTTGTATGGAAGCTATATGCTATAGTAACCCGTTCTGAACAAGTTTTTTAGAGATTACATTATTACCTTAGAAAATAATATATACCAAATTTCGTGAATATATCTTGTCAAATGTGAAAGTTGTCCATACAAGAGCTTGATTCCGATCGTTCAGTTTGTATGGCAGCTATATGCTATAGTTAACCGATCTGAACAATTTCTTCGGAGATTACATTGCTGCCTTAGAAAATAATCTATACCAAATTTCGTGAATATATCTTGTCAAATGTGAAAGTTGTCCATACAAGAACTTGATTCCGATCGTTCAGTTTATATGCAAGCTATATGTTATAGTGGTCCGATATCGGCCGTTCCGACAAATGAGCAGCTTCTTGAAGAGAAAATGACGTTTGCAAAATTTCAAAAGGATATCTTAAAAACTGAGGGACTAGTTCGTATATATACAGACAGACGGACAGACGGACGGACGGACAGACGGACAGACAGACGGACATGGCTACATCGACTCAGCTCAACATACTGATCATTTACATATATACTTTATAGGGCCTCCGACGCTTCCTTCTGGGTGTTACAAACATCGTGACAAACTTAATATACCCTGTTCAGGGTATAAATATATCCACTTTATAGCAAAAACTCAATATATTTTTTATTTTTAACGCAGAGAGGAGTTCTACGCGAAAGTACTTCAGTCACCCCGGGTATTCGCTCGGCTGGGTTATTTTTTTAGAGCGCGGCCGAAGGCCGCCAACGCCGAAAGGAGTATTACGCGATAGTACTTCAGTAACCCCGGGTATTCGCTCGACCAGGGTTATTTTTTTAAAGCGCGGCAGAAGGCCGCCAACGCCGAAAGGAGTATTACGCGATAGTACTTCAGTCACCCCGGGTATTCGCTCCGCCAGGGTTATTTTTTAAAAGGGCGGCCGAAGTCCGCCAAGGCAGAAAGAAGTGGGTCGCGAATGGACTAATGGTTACCCTGGTGTGGGATCGGCCAGTGTTTTTTTAATGCACAAAGGAAATCTAAAAGTTACTTGTATGTTAAAAAGGGTATATCTTTCTCTTTAAACTGCATTTGCTCCAATTTAGTTTTTGAGTATATTTGATGGAAAAAAATTGCAAATAATCATTGTGATCCTTTTCTTAAATTATTAGTTGCAATTAAACATACGTATAAGCCTTAAAACTTTTTTTATTACAATGGAAAATTTATTTCAGATATTATTTGTTTCCTGCATTTGAGTTTTTATATTCATTTTTGTTCGTTTGATCAATGTGTAATTATGGCAACACTTAATAGCTGTCAACACAGAATACTTTTGTTATTGTGCATGTAATGAAATGTGTATAAAATATAAAATGCTTATTTGAAGCAAATATGTAAATAATTAATAAAAAATAAATATGTAGAAACAATGTAATGAAGTGTAAGTGCATAAAAAGTGAATAATATAAAATAAATAATTACTAGAAGTCGAGAAATTGCAAGATGAAATTTGCAAAATTTTCAACTTTAAATGCAAATATCTCGAAAACTATAAGTTTGCGGCGGCAACAATTATATATCTGGAGCATCAGCCCTATCCAACTATACCACTTTTAACCTCGAAATTGTGGGATGGTATACTAAAGTTTCCCCAAATTAAGATATTTCGATGAAACTTGTTACACATCATCCAAAAAAAGTAACGTGGACTCAACCACTGCCACGCCACGCCCACAAAACGCCACAAATCGAAAGCGTATAAAAGACCATTACTGGGCACTGAATTAAGATATAGAACTGAAGAATCTGTGAGCTAAACCCTTTAAAAAAGTGGGCACTATTCCTCCCTCTATTTAGTTTAACGTACATATCTCCTCAATCACATAAGCTACAACAACCAAATTCGCTTAAAAATCCTTTAGTCCCCTAGCGGTGTTTTAAACATGGATTTCACTCCTGAAAACGGTACTATTAAAAACTACAAAATGTGCGATAAATCAAAGACTAAATATTCCAGACAAGAGACCCCATCCGAGGCAGTTTTCTTCTTTTCATTGGTGGTCATTCCTAAAGGCGAGTTCTAAACCCAGCGCACAACCATGGGGAGGGGATGTTTCGCCTTTTCTCTTTAGCTCGCCTTCAAAGGGATGTTTTTTGTCTACCCAGCGGATATTGGTCCATGACCGATGAGTAGGCAATTGAGAAGTAAATTCCTCTCTCGACGAATAAAGACTCTATAAGTCACTCGCTATTCCCGTCCTGTTATGTGGTGCAGAGAGCGATGAGCTGTACGACGACATTAATTTAGGTCTAGCTAGATCATGACGTCCGTATGGAGGAAAACACTCCAGCTCTGAAAGTACAGGACCTGGCTGTACTTGGTATTTCAAAATGGCGCCAAATCGCTAAAAGAAGAAACGACTAGGCAATAAACAAGGAAGAAGAAATATGCCGGAAACATGAAATGTTACATCAGAGAGGGCTTTAAGGGAACCGGGTTCAAAATGGCGAAGGGCCTGGTAAAATCACATAGCTCGGGCCTCGACTAACCGATTTATAAATTTGGTACGTGACATTGTTCTCAAATTCTCATGTGACAGTGCGAAATTAAGCTAAATCGGACTACAGCCACGCCTACTTTTCATGTAGCGTATTTTAAATTTATTTTGCTTCTTTCAATTATATGTCTCACACATTGACCGATATTTTCGGTATCTGGAGCTATAATTTGATTCGGGCCCTTTTTATTCACAAAGTGGCACAACTCAAACGCAATATAGGTATAAAGTGTTATCCGGATATATTAATTGGTTCTTGATTTGTTTACTAGAAAGTATATGAATAGATTAAAATTGTGTTATATGGGAATAGGCGTGATTCTTATCCATCTTCGCCCACTGAACAATGGTGTATACTAAATTTGGTTAAAATTGGTGAAAAAAGTCTCGATATTAGTGATTTCACACAAAAAGGTGTTCGGTGCCGTGCTCATTGTACACCTTAGAGCGCTATCACACGAAGCAACTTTTGTTGCTAATTCTCGGGCGATTCTCTTTTGCTGTCGCCCAGTACCTTCACACGAGCAACTTGTGTTGCGCAACTCTGTTCGAATTTTTTCTCATTCTCTTTCACTTTCTTTAACCCATTGTCTACTCTTTACTTTAACCCATTGCCGTTTCTTTTTCCTTATAGGTATTTGGGCCACTCTATCACATATATTAATCAGTTCTGTCAATTAAGAAATACACTTTATTTATAATTCAAAATTAAAACAAAGATTATATAACAGACCTTCACATATATCACCCTTTTCACTATCGTCTGAATCAATTTGTATGGCTTCCTCCATACATTTCACAATATCTTTAATTAATTCGATTTTTTCGTCATACTCCATTTTCTAAAATATTTATATTATATTATGTATATCTGTATACATATTTGCAAATTACTTACCAAAAGATGAAATTAAATTTTTTAAATATATTCAAAATATTAATTTCAAAAAATGTACGTAAATGCAACTATGTACTACGAAAGAAAGAACACGAATGCCGAAAAACGTCGCAGCGAACTGTTACGAATAAGAACACAAAGCGAGTTGCTGAACACTGGAAACTCGGCGCGATTCTCCTCTCCTCGTCGCCCCCTCGCCTATAAACCAAGAGTTGCCGCAACTAAAGTTGCCGTGTGTGATAGAGCGCTTAGAGACCGGCTCTTATAAAGCTCTGCCAAATTATCTTAGCTGTGGAATTTCATATACATATCTGGCTTGCTTCGTCGTTTCGCACTGGTGGGCGTGGTTGTAATCTGATTGCATAAATTCTCACGCTGTGATTTATATATCCAAAGTGCGTTTCAAAGTAAACAGGACTTTTTGAATCTAGGGCACCCTGGCGGGTGGATGGACTGGTGCGTTAGAAACTGCTATTATTATCGATTGTCCAGTGAGAATTTCATGACATTTCATTGATTGGAAGTGAAGCTATTGTGTTTCAAGTGTCAGTATGTTTGTGTTATCGGTGCAAAAATGAGCTTCGAACAAAGAGCCAACATTAAATTTTGTTTTACAATTGGTAAAACTTTATTTAGTTAATGGCGATGATTGCCTATTTGACGTGTTCGGCCCGAATATCGCGAAGATGAGAGTTGGCGTATGTTGCACGACAATGCGCCGTCACATCGATCGACGCTTGTGACCGATTATTTGACCAAAAATCACATTTTAACCATTAACCACTTTTCGTATTCACCATGGCATGGCACCGTGCGACTCTTCCTTTTCCAAAAAATGCATTTGCCCATGAAAGGAAAGCGTTGTGCAGACGTAGAGGCCATTCAAACACTCTAACATCTGATTTCGGCGTACGGATATAGTATCAAAATTCAATGTTGAAATTTGTTTAGCAGTGTATGAGGTGTATTGTACAGATATAACGCCAACTTATCAATAACTCTTAACCAATTAAAATCCATCTCCATACTAGGACTCTTTTTGTGAAATATTTGTTTCAGCTGAATTAGTAATAGTTTCATGTGTAAGACTAATCTTTGTACTAGCTCTGTAAACTAAGCTCGTCAAAAATGAAATTTAATCGTTAATATTTTTATAAGACTATTTTCCACATTTTTTAACACGAATTAGAAAATAGATGCAATGATGAAATAAAATAGCAACACTCGGCAAGTGCACATCAGGCATTGTCAAAAGAGATACGATGAAATTTTGCTATTTCCATTGCGCCGGAAAATATTGAAATTATTAAGCCATTGAAGACACCATTTTGTTTGACAGTTCAATCTATAAATGGACACACATATAATATTTCAATAATGCTTTTTATTTTGATCTTTTTGAAAAATATTGGAAATTAAATAAGTAAGTTATGAAAATGGCAACAGCTGATCTTGAAAGTAAAGCAAAAGTCTGAAACAAAGCAAAACAGAATTTGTATGTAAAGCAGCTTTATATGTTTTTATACGCTTTCGAAGCCATCAACGACAAAGGATTGTATGGCCGTGCCTTTTGAGAATTATACAAAAAAGGCATATTATAACAGGCAAAGATGAGGTTGGTCCGGCTATAACCGAATATTTAGTACTCTCGCAATTTGAAATTACAGGAAATTACCTTCAATAGTTGGCGCAACTTTATATTAAGAACTGTTACGAAAGAATTCAGTATTAATTTTTGAATCTATCTATCTAATTAAATTATGTATATTTTAAGCCGCAAACTAATTGAGTTTATGTACAAAGTTTATTTGGAATTGATATGTGATATAAACTCAACCGAAGAGGATGAATTTATTATGTTGAATATATGGGGAAAACATCAACCAAATTATCGGGAGTCATTATATTACTGACATGAGGTTTATCATATTAAATATTAAGCCACATTATTTTAGAGAGATTTACTTAATTTCATTAAAAACTCAGACATTGGAAAACGTGTAAGCTCTAATATATCCAAAATTATAAGTTCACTTAATTTAGCTAACACTTATAGACTATAAATTGAACCGGAAATTTTAAATTATATTACTTATAAGTATATGGGGGATGGGGTTATTATTGACCCTATTTTAAAAATTTTAGACACATAGTCACAATTTTTTGGACGCGAGATGCTCTATGAAGATATATCACCGGTGTATAGAATATATAGTCAACAGAAAGTTCGTAAATGTTTCTACTAGGTGTATGGGGGTTCAATACTTCAAACCGATGTTAGCCATTTTTGGTAGCACCATATATTATTCCCAGGAAAAAATGTTCACTGAATCTCACAACAATCTTTCACATTGGCCGAAATTTTAAGGAAAAAGTCAGCCATATCAATTAAGGCCTTGAAGAATTAAAGTCCGATTTCGAATTTTTGTACGTGATATCTCACACCTTAAAAGTTTTAATTTAAGCTCCAATGCCAACCTCACAAGATTTTTTTTATAGTAGGAGGAACCATCTCACACGGGTGCCAAGAAACATTTGTATGAAGTTTCGTGAAGACGTCTTAATTTCTACTAAAGGTATCCCCGGTATACTCGTCTTTTCATCCTGATCCAGTAGTATCAATGGAAAACTTTGCAAAATGGCTGAGACTAGAAATAAATCCGTATATACATACTCGTATGTATATTAAAGTACCCAGTTGCCTCTGATTATTTTTTAAAGCGAAAAGGTGGTGTTGAATCCACACTTGCAAAAGAAAAGGTCTATAAGTACATATGTAGACACCAGTGAGTTTTTAATGCGCTCGCCATTTGAAGGACATCAATAAATTGTATGTCAAAATAAGCGGATGTTGATGATGATGAGATATTGCCATTTTGCGAAATTTGCAATAAATGCTTCAAGTTTGAGACATTAAACTATTACCTTAATATTTCACTCAGCATACTATAAACCTATAGGACATAACGCCGACAAGAATTTTTTAAATGAGTGCGGATTTTCACATATGCTCCGTAAACGTATGATTATGTTTGGTATATTAGGTAACAAAAATACCGATTTCATTACGAAATAAAGCGAGAGAATTAACTTTAAAGCTTGCTGAATTTCTAACAGAACATAAGAATTTTTTGGAGGAAAGCCAATTTTATGAAGCGAAAACAAACATAACCTTCGAAACTTTGAGGCGTTACACACTCCTCTTCTAGCATATATACTGTTATTCCTTACCAAGGCACTTTAAATAACTGTTTGTTCAAGTGAATATGCGAGTACAATATATGAATTTTTACCCCGTTAAATATGGGGTCGTTCTTTTTCTGTTTTTAAAGCAAACTTCTTTTACCAAATCACTGAAATAAACTACAAAACTCGGCAAATACACACACGTTCTGCTGCACCGCACAGCCGCCACGCACCCCCCACCATCGTACCGATGCCCTTGTTTGCACATTAACGCCTTTGAGGCCCATTCGTTTTGAAATGCAATTAGTCGATTACCCACACAGGCGAGCGGTTGCAATTGCGTTGGAGACACGCATTTCCGACTTCTGCCTCGCAAATTGCACACACACACACATGCACACATACATATGTTTGTATAATCACAGCCATTTACTCATACTTAAGCGGCAGCTTCAGTAGCAGGTGCTTTAGTCGCTTCAATACATGCCGAAAATGCACTCCCAAGCGTATGCGAAAACCGTTAACTTTTTGTTTTTCGTAGTTTGTTGCATTTAGAACGGAATGCATTGGCCTCGAAGTGCAGTCGCTTGCAGCAAAATACAAATACTCTTGACAATTACGGAGCGAAGTGGAAAGTTCTGCAGCTCAGCGTTGCCAACTACTTTCCCGTTCCGAATGGGTGTAGGCAGAACGCAATTGACACTTAACCAAAGAGCCCCCAAAATTCCTTCCATTGGATACAACTACATACATATATGTAGTTACGAAATTTCAATAAGAAACTAAAAAAATTAAAATATTTTATGCAAAAGCTTTGAAGAAATTTCGGCTAATTCGCTGAAAATTCGATTGAAATAATAACTATTTAGTAATAGTTTACGGAGCATATGTGAAAATCCGCACCAATTTAAAAAATTCTTGTCGGCGGGATGTCCTATAGGTTTATAGTAGTGAACTGAGTGAAATATTAAGGTAATAATTTAATGTCTCAAACTTGAAGTATTTATTGTAAATGTCGCAAAATGGCAATATCTCAAAACATCTGCTCGTTTTTACATACAATTTATTTTGCACCAATATGTGCGGTATAAAGTCAACTGAAAGTTCGAAAATCGTTGTGTTAGATATATGGGAGCCAAGGGAAATAATAAAAAATCTCATTCCATCTCACTGGTCAAATGTAATGTCTCTAGCGTATTTAGTTATGGATTTATGGCGCTGTTAGTAGATTGTAATAGTAATGTTATATGGGGAGTGAGTGTGTTAACATCCGATTTTTTCCATCCGAGGATTGCCTAAGCGGTTTTGGCTACTGCAGCTTTGGTGGTGTAGGAGATATCTACAATAAACCTATTAGTGAGCTGGTCTCTGCCTCTTTTTGAAAAATTTCAGCGCCTTCCGACTGCTATCCTCTGTGCCAAATTACAGTTCTATATTCGATAAATGGTGGTTAGAGTTTCTCTTAAAATAAAATTAAATAAGAGGTTTATTTCGATGGAACTCTTTGGCTTTGTTGCCCCTAAATCAACAAATAGTGTTATGTCTAATGTTGATATCAGAGCGGAAGCGAGAATGATACGAAGACTGAAACGATAATGGTTCAAGCGAAGGCCGACGCTGCAGGTTGTCCTAGCAAAACAGAGAGAAGAGCTGTTGCATTTCTTTTTTCGCTGAAGAGTTCTATATTTCGAAAAGCATGGTTAACATATTTAGGAATACATGTAGTTAATTAACAAAGCAATGTAAACAGTGAATTTAACATCTTATCCTTAGAACTTCACCAATATCCAGATACATTTTATAACTACGCATTAATAGACATTCGACTATATCCTTAATAAAATTGCACCACATCTTCAAAATAATTGGCAATTTTTTATCCACCACCATGTGATATAGTAATAATAACAATAATAACAAAAAATGGAAATTTGGTTTTTTGTTTGTCGAGAGAGGAGTTTGCTTCTCAATTCCCTACTCAGTCCGAAGTAGCACCTGTTGGCAAGAGTTATCCTGCGTTGGATTTCCAGGCTGACATTGTTGGTGGTGTTTACGCTGGTTCCAAGATAGACGAAATTATCTACGACTTCAAAGTTATGACTGTCAACAGTGACGTGAGTGCCAAGTCGCGAGTGCGACGACTGTTTGTTTGATAACAGGAGATATTTCGTCTTGCCCCGTTCACTGCCAGACCCATTTGTTTTGCTTCCGTGTCCAGTCTGGAGAAAACAGAACTAACGGCGCGGGATATCAATATCATCGGCAAACGCCAGCAGCTCTACACTCTTATAGAAGATGGTACCTTCTCTATTTAGTTCTGCAGCTCGAACTATTTTCTCCAAAAGAAGGTTGAAGAAGTCGCACGATAGGGAGTCGCCTTGTCTGAAACCTCGTTTGGTATCGAACGGCTCGGAATTTTTGGTGTTGCTCAACGTCAGCTTACACAGCGTATTAGTTTTGCGGGGATACCAAATTCAGACATCACGGCATAAAGGCAGCTACTACTCTTCCGAAGGCGCATGACTTTTCAAGGATACATACACTTCATACTGTATGAGAACCTCAGTGCATATGATTTGTTTCTTGCCGAACACAAAGGTCAATATTTAAGCTGTAGTCTTGAAATTAGGAGAAAATACTTTTCTGTTGACATTATGCCAAAAATTTCCAGCTTTCCATATACATATGTAAATAGCACCTTTGATTGAGTTTATGTTACAAATATCTCATATGATTTAGTTACGAATCTGAGAAACAGTAGTCTGATTGGGTCCCGACATTGAGCTGAATTAGTTTCCAACCTCCTTTAATAACAGAAAATAATTTCCGTCGTCACACAACCTAAAAAATGCGTTTGTTATACAGCAACCCTATATTATTATTACAATGGCCTCATGATATAGTATAATTATACAAGACTAACCTTAGGAAAGACCTAAAATTTATACCGATTTAAAAGCTATATATGTGTATACTACATATGTAAAATCGTACTCCTCTCTGAGGTAATGTTCGGCCCAGCACAGAGTGCAGTGATTTTTCAACGCGCAAAAAATCAAAACGCTTTTTGGAAGCACACACATAGAGTGACTCACACGTCTAACCGGATGCGTGCATTGCCAATGATGACATCGTCCAATCATATAGTGAACATCTTAAAAATGATACATATGATACATCAAATTAAAGGGAAAATCTTCTCTTTTAAACTTAAAAATAGTAATAATTTTATTCACTGCGTAAAATTTAGAGAAATAACTCGCAACATACAAAATTCGTTTCACACAACTAACCGGAAAATTATAAGAAGTAACCTTCTACAAGTCACGGTACTTCTGATCGTTGTGGAATTCCACTAGAATAAACACTGAGTCTTCTTTTCTGCATATTAGTAGTTATCGGTAAGTCTGTGAGTAAGCCACACGACAATATGACGCCTCGCGTACTCATACTTGTACCGAAATTCTGAAGCTAATTATTCAGTTACGGGAAGAAGGAAAAACCATTAAAGATATTTCGGAGATTGTGAAAAGGAGTACTTCAACTATCTTCGATATCATAAAAAAGTTTGAGAAGGAAAATAGTATCAATAATAATAGTGGAGCTGATCAAGGAAAGAAGCTAACACAAGCCGAAGAAAAGTTTATTCTCAAAATTGTTGAAAAAAATCCCTTTTCCTCGGCGGAAAAAGTAAGAAACATATTGGAAAATGAAAAAGGGAAGAAGGTTTCAGTCGAAACACTTCGCGGCACACTTAGAAGCTTCGATTTACATGGTAGAGCAGTTGTAAAAAAGGCGTACATATTCGAAAAAAATAAAAAGAAAAGGCTAGAATTAGCAAAATTGCATTTGAAAAGGCCTGATAAATTTTGGCAAAGGGAAAATGGCATAATTTTGATTTAGTAATCTTAAAACAGTATTATTACTGCTTTTTTAAGGTTCTTTTCACACACGATATCAGGCTTAACTTGCAGGGATCAGATGGCTGAAGTTTTGTATGGCGGCGTCCCAACGAAGCTTACTTGCCAAAACATACTAGGGCAACACTTAAGCACGGTGGTGGGTCAGTAATGGTTTGAGGATGTATATCGACTAAAGAAACGGGCAACCCTCATTTTGGGCAAGGTATTATGGATCGTTTCCAATATATCGACATTATAAAGGCACATTTAAAGCTGTCATGTGTCACATTGGGAATTAAAGGCAATTTTATATTTTACCAAGACAACGATCTGAAGCACAAATTGGAGATTGCTCATACTTGGTTAGTATACAATCTCCCAATCCCCAGATCTGAACGTTATTAAGCACACATGGCAAGAAGTCAGTCGAAAAGTATACCAAAGGCAGTATTCCAATGTTGCTGGGCTCAAAACGGTTATTTTGGAGGCTTGGAAGGCAATACCACCAGAATTTTTTCAAAAACTTGTCGCCCTTATACCAAGGCGACTAGAAGCAGTTTTATCTGCCAAAAGATATGATACGAAATATATGTAATCATTAGCTTTTTAAAAAATCCGGTTAGTTGTGTGGAACGAATTTTTTATGTTGTCAGTTATTTCTCTAAATTTTACGCAGTGAATAAATTTATTACTATTTTTAAGTTTCCAAAAATAAAATAGAAGATTTTTCCTTTAATTTGATTCTTAAGATTTTTACCTTGTGATTGGATGGTGCCATCATTGGCAATGCACGCATCCGGTTAGACGTGTGAGTCACTGTATGTACATATGTATGTATAGACACATGTAAGTAGACTGCCACAGCAGATGTTTGCCGTTATCGGAGGCCGACAAGCTTCAAATTCGGTCAAGAACAAAGCCGTGAGTGGCATGTGTTGAAAAGGATTTGCGTCTGGCAACATCGTCTGTGTGGGTGAAAGTAACGGGTGATTTTTTTGAGGTTAGGATTTTCATGCAGTAGTATTTGACAGATCACGTGGGATGTCAGACATGGTGTCAAAGAGAAAGATGCTCAGTATGCTTTGACATTTCATCATGAATAGACTTACTAACGAGCAACGCTTGCAAATCATTGAATTTTATTACCAAAATCAGTGTTCGGTTCGAAATGTGTTTCGCGTCCGTGTCCGATGAGCGATGAGGCTCATTTCTGGTTGAATGGTTACGTAAATAAGCAAAATTGCCGCATTTGGGGTGAAGAGCAACCAGAAGCCGTTCAAGAACTGCCCATGCATCCCGAAAAATGCACTGTTTGGTGTGGTTTGTACGCTGGTGGAATCATTGGACCGTATTTTTTCAAAGATGCTGTTGGACGCAACGTTACGGTGAATGGCGATCGCTATCGTTCGATGCTAACAAACTTTTTGTTGCCAAAAATGGAAGAACTGAACTTGGTTGACATGTGGTTTCAACAAGATGGCGCTACATGCCACACAGCTCGCGATTCTATGGCCATTTTGAGGAAAACTTCGGACAACAATTCATCTCAAGAAATGGACCCGTAAGTTGGCCACCAAGATCATGCGATTTAACGCCTTTAGACTATTTTTTGTGGGGCTACGTCAAGTCTAAAGTCTACAGAAATAAGCCAGCAACTATTCCAGCTTTGGAAGACAACATTTCCGAAGAAATTCGGGCTATTCCGGCCGAAATGCTCGAAAAAGTTGCCCAAAATTGGACTTTCCGAATGGACCACCTAAGACGCAGCCGCGGTCAACATTTAAATGAAATTATCTTCAAAAAGTAAATGTCATGAACCAATCTAACGTTTCAAATAAAGAACCGATGAGATTTTGCAAATTTTATGCGTTTTTTTTTTTAAAAAGTTATCAAGCTCTTAAAAAATCACCCTTTATCTGCATAAAAACGTACAGGCATACATGCATATATTTCTATAGGTATATAAGAATTTTTCGATAAGTCAAATTTTGAATGATTTCTCTCTTCATTTCAGCATCAAACGTCACACTGAAGACTTTGAAAGCGGCAAATTAGTGTCTATAATGACAATTCGGCCTTCCGATGCAAATTCCGATGAAGACCCATTCGCCATCATCTGGGCAATACCAGCTGGAACGAAGAATGGCAATGGAAATCCCTCGTTGCTCAAAATCGCTAATAATGTACCGTTAATGATGACGCGTAACGAAATTCACAATCGAATGGCACAAAAAATGCCATATGCGATGTATTACAGCGCCAATCGCCACGACAACAACAACAGTCCCTATGACACTGGCAACAGTAGCGCGCAGCCGCTGCATGCACCCACAATAAACACAGTGACAACACTAACTGATTCGACACACACGAGTACGGTCATGTATGACGAGCAAAACCTGGAAGACATCAATCGCTCACTCTTGCTGACGACAGCTGTCAGCGCCACCGCAACGCCCGCCAGCGGCAGCAACAACAGCAGTCCGCCTCAAACGGGGTTTATGGCCAACAACACTAATAACGTCGCAACTGCCATTGACGCGGACGAGGAATGGGCGCGGTTCTACGACCTGATGCTGTCGTGGCAGGGCATTTGTCTAATTGCTGTCTTCAGCACTTTCATTGTGGTTACCATCATCGGCAACACTCTCGTCATATTGGCCGTCATAACAACGCGTCGCTTAAAAACGGTCACCAACTGCTTCGTTATGAGCTTGGCCATCGCTGACCTTCTGGTGGGTATATTCGTGATGCCACCCGCTGTAGCTGTCCACTTGATAGGTGAGTCAAATTACGAGAAATGACGGTCCAATGATACTTCCGTTTAATTATGTCGAAAATGATTGCCACAGCTCTAATATTGACTTCATATTTACGTACTTACCTATATACAAGTACATATGTATGGAAGTATATTGTATGAAACAAATTTGTCACACGATTTAATCTTCTCAATTCAAAATTACCGTTGGTTATTATAGTAAGCTTTGTTTCCACACTTTCTTTCGTAGCATCCTCTTAGCAGCTATCAGAAAGAATAATAGTTTAGAAATTGAGAGAATTTCACCGAAAAACTGTCATCGAAAAAATCAACAAATGTTGGCCAAAAAATGTGCTTTCAGCTGTTTTTAACAAAAAATTTTATGCAAATATTCAACAATAACTTTTGGACGAAAGGAATAGCAATCATATTTGGTAGCTCATAATCTCCTACCATTTGTCATAGACTCGCTAAGTTTAATTTCTTTATTTTGCTTTGTGCCCGAGATATTTATATTAAAACAACCTAATTAACTTAAATAAAATATATACATACATATTTATGTGATATTATCTCTACCAAAGAGGCTAAACTCTATTTGATATATAGGAAAACACCTACCAGAGAAAAATTTGGACTGATTGCATTACTCAAATAAACTCCAGAATATGTTTCCATTGCGACGTATTATTAACAGAAAAAGAAGCTCTATGAATTTCCTTAACTTTTACATACTATTTCTATATTTTTAACTCATATATTGACAAATAAAATAAGACATAAAGTCACCCGGATTTTTGAACATCTTAATATTAGGTATAAGGGAGCTATAAAGTATTCACCCTATTTAATCCATTTTAAACACACAGGAATACCTTCTTATTAGAAAGATATCTCTCTGCAATTCGTTAAGATAACTCACAAGGGCAACCAGAAAGTTTAAATTCTCTATCTAAGGGAAATATTGCCACGATTTTGCCTATTTTTGTACATAAGGCCACATTGTTATCACGGTATTCGGTAAAGTAACATCCATAAACACTGGGGTCCAATTTACTCGGTATAAGAGGGCTTGAAAACTTACTATACGGTTTCTAAAATTTTTAGATGAAACACAATTTTAAATTCCATTTGATCTTTTCACTTTCCAGTACAAAAATCCTGAAGTAATTGATATAACGAACTAAAACTTTGCACTAATAATCCCTTTAAAGTATTTCACCTCAAGAACAAAAATTGTCCAACTCCAAATAAAACTGTTCAAGCCCCTAGGTAGCGCATATGTGGACCGCAGTATCTGTAATTAACTTTTGATTGTATGTGAGGTATCTTAATGAGACCTTGGAAAAAATTTTTTAGTATGTGGCATGATAATATATAATGGATAAAATAGGATCAATACTACCTCAACTGCCATGTACTAGATGTGATGATTTCCGGTTTTCTAACAAACCTTAACCCGGATATGTCGGTCAGTCTATTTATGTATAAAATTGCTTGGATTCTGATCCTCTAGTTGACATTTTACACCTTAAGGCATTTCCCTGGCTTTGATTACTGAATGTTGCAAGAGTATAAACTGTTCGGTTGCACCCGAACTTAGTCTTTTTTTACTCGTTTTTTTTTTTCTAGATTGGTACCACGTCAAGTTCTCAATGAAAATTTCGAAAGATCTCCTATTTTGAAAATTAGCAGTTCATTAGAAAGGGAACCAGACGCATACCCCGTAATATAAATATTTCGTCAAAATTCTTTTTTTTTGTTAAAGCAATTGAAGGTTGAAGTTTAGAGCATGATAAAATTGTAAAATTATCTTCTCATAAACTACTAGAGATAAATCGATGAAATTTTGTGAAGTCAAAGAAAAATGTTCGTGCTATATTATAAATATTTTTTCATGATTGTTTTTTAAATAATAATATTTTACATAATTTTTTGTTAAACAATTAAAATGTTTAAACTGTTCTTCACGCTAAAAAAAAAAACTGAAAAGTATGTGACAGAACGCGGAAAATATTCACCTTTGTTCACCATTCCAAAGATATTGAATTTTTTGTCTCCCTATCTTTTTTAAAACGTATGGCACATCCATCGTTGCGCAGTTACATCGCAATGCGTTAATGCTTTACTTGTGGCACAGATGTCGGGAGGTAACGAGCGCACACGTTAACATCTTCGCACATTTTCTCCAAGAGTAGATTGAAGAAGTCGCACGAAAGGGAGTTGGCTTGTTCGAAGCGTCGTTTGGCAGTTTACGCAGCCGTATTAGTTTTGTGTTAAAACTCGACGAAAAGGTGGTGCGTGTCAATTCTCTTTTCACGGGTCTTTTCCAAGATTTAGTGCATAGTGATTCGATAGAACCTTATATGCGATGTTGAAGAGGCTGATCCCACGGTAGTTGGCGCAGATTGTTGGGTTTTCCTTTATGTGGATTGGGCAGAGCACACTTAAAAAGAGCTAGAAATGCCGTCCCATAGTTCCCTTATACCGAGTTGCTGACGACTGTTCTCGGAAATCAGGAATGCAAGTCGAGAAGAAAATCATTCGGATCTCCACCCTTCCTTGTATTTGTTGACTTGCGTTTTGCGGGTCGGCGGTATGTTGAAAAACTTCGCTTTGATGCGGACTAAGGCCATGAATCCGACAATGAATATATGCTTATTTATATGGCCTCTGTAGTAAATGAGACAATGACCTACTCGTCTCTGTCCTTGTCCCGTCCATCGCACTTCTTTGACGGCGGTGATGTCAGTCTTTATTTTTAAAAGGGTATCAATCAGCTGGGTAGCAGCACCTTCCCAATTAAGAGATCGAACATTCTAGGTGCGTGCCCTCAAATAGTATTCCTTAATGCGTTTGCCGCCATCATTAAGGGTTCCTTTTCAGTGGGTGTGTGTTTTACGTGGCGAGTCCCAAACTTAGCTCACAACCGTGGGAAGGGATGAAACACTTTCCCACTGTAGCTCGCCTTCAAATAAATGTTCTTTGGCTGCCCAAAGGATGCTTAGTCTAGGACCGCAAGTTGTGAGCTGTTTGAGCCATATATAAAATAATCGTTTCTAGCCACTCCGAAGAGGATGGTGTTCAGAGAATTTTTCTCACTTGCGTGAACTCTACACATGACTCCATCCTCCATGAATATTGGTAGTTTGCGTAATAATTTACTATATAAGAATTTTATATTTATACCCTGAACAGGGTATATTAAGTTTGTCACGAAGTTTGTAACACCCAGAAGGAATCGTCGGAGACCCTATAAAGTATATATATAAATGGTCAGTATGTCGAGCTGAGTCGATTTAGCCATGTCCGTCTGTCTGTCCGTCTGTCCGTCTGTCCGTCTGTCTGTATATATACGAACTAGTCCCTCAGTTTTTAAGATATCGTTTTGAAATTTTGCAAACGTCATTTTCTCTTCAAGAAGCTGCACATTTGTCGGAACGGCCGATATCGGACCACTATAGCATATAGCTGCCATACAAACTGAACGATCGGAATCAAGTTCTTGTATGGACAACTTTCACATTTGACAAGATATATTCACGAAATTTGGTATATATTATTTTCTAAGGCAACAATGTAATCTCCGAAGAAATTGTTCAGATCGGTTGACTATAGCATATAGCTGCCATACAAACTGAACGATCTGAATCAAGTTCTTGTATGGACAACTTTCACATTTGACAAGATATATTCACGAAATTTGGTATATATTATTTTCTGAGGCAACAATGTAATCTCCGAAGAAATTGTTCAGATCGGTCGACTATAGCATATAGCTGCCATACAAACTGAACGATCGGAATCAAGTTCTTGTATGGACAACTTTCACATTTGACAAGATATATTCACGAAATTTGGTATATATTATTTTCTAAGGCAACAATGTAATCTCCGAAGAAATTGTTCAGATCGGTTGACTATAGCATATAGCTTCCATACAAACTGAACAAATAGTTACTAACAGAAATGCACCTGTGAAGGGTATTTAGCTTCGGTGCAACCGAAGTTAACGTTTTTTCTTGTTTATTTTAATTCCTATTTAAAAACCTATTTTTATACCCTGAACAGGGTATATTAAGTTTGTCACGAAGTTTGTAACACCGAAAAGGAAGCGTCGGAGACCCTATAAAGTACATATATAAATGATCAGTATGTTGCGCTGAGTCGATTTAGGAAAGTCCGTCTGTCTGTCTGTATATATACGAACTAGTCCCTCAGTTTTTAAGATATCGTTTTGAAATTTTACAAACGTCATTTTCTCTTCAAGAAGCTGCTCATTTGTCGGAATGGCCGATATCGGGCCACTATAACATATAGCTGCCATACAAACTGAACGATCGGAATCAAATGCTTGTATGGAAAACTTTTGCATTTGACAAGATATCTTCAGGAAATTTGGTACGAGTCATTGTTTATAGAAATTATGTAATATCGAACGAAATTGTTCAGATCGGCTCACTATAGCATATAGTTGCCATACAAACCAAACAATAGGAATCAAGGGCTTGTAGGGTGAAAACTTTCGCATTTCACGTAGTATCTTCCTAAAATTTGAATTGGGTTCCGAAAAAAAACAGATCGGATTACTATAGCATATAACTTCCATACAAACTAGGCACATAGTTACTAAAAGAAATACACCTGTGAAGGGTATATTAGCTTCGGTGTCCGCCGAAGTTAACGTTTTTCCTTGCTAATTATATCAACATATAGTACTTATATGTATGTTATCTAAAAAGCTGATTCTAGTGACTTTATTTTTGCGATACAAATACTAATCTGTGATACTTGTGGGAGAATTTCAGCTTTGGGTCATGTACATCCAGCGCAAACCGCACATTGATTAAATATTATATTTGCGCTAACAAAGGCGACGTTGGTTTTAAAATTCAACTTTGGTTTCTAGTAATTCGGTCAAAAGTGTTTCGCTTTTAAGAGGATAACAGTATATTTGTATGTAAATAGTAATGATGCATGGTGGAAGGTAGAACAGAGATAAAGAGGAAACGAAGTCCATTCAGCATTGAACTTTTCAACTTTCTCTTTATTACAATAAGCCGATTTGCACCGTTACTTAAATTTTGTGTTACAAAAATTCTTATATTTCATTCTTTATGCTCTCTAAAGGTGAAACTTGCGACTATACGAGTATTCATATTCTCACTATATTTGTGTTTACGGAAATAAAGTAAATAAAGAACAAGTAAGGAAGGGCCAAGTTCGGGTGCAACCGATGATTTTATATTATTACAACCTGCAAAAATCAACGCCATGATAATACCTTAAAGTTTAAAACGTCAACCAGAGGATCGGAATCTAAGCAATTTTATATATAAGATCTATTGTATGTATAATCCGTCTCTATTAGTTTTGGGTGATAAGTGAACAAAATTATTAAACTCTGTAGCAACGTGTTGCAGGTGTATAAAAAGGGTGGCATGTAGAGCAAGAGAACCCTTTGCCGCATAATAAAAGTTTTCGCCATTCGACCCTTGGGTACAAAGTGAAAAACGTTGATGTTTTGCCATAAAGGTTTCTTGATTGGCAAGCTTACAATACACTGGCGGGAGGTGAGCTCGTTACGTAAGCATACTTTACGCCGGCACCTGTCCGTTTCAAGTCAAAGAATTCTCATGCCAAAATTTACTTTGCTAGCATGTGCAACTGAAGGATAACTTTTACTCTGATTTGTTAACAATTTCCGTATTTGTGCCTTCGAAAACTTTACAAATCAAGAAAAAAGTTAACTTCGGCTCCACCGACGCTGGAACACCCTCCGACTTGAAAAAATTAGCAGCTTAGTAAGAAAAGAGCGTGTGCAAAATTTCCCATAAATATTTCAAAAACTGAGGGACTAGTTCGCGTATGTACGGCGAAAGCCGGAGATGACTAAATTGGCTCAGGTCGTCACGCTGATCATTTATAAATATACTTTCTGGGGTCTCCGACGATTCATTCTGTTAGCTACAAATATCTTGGTTTAATGTACATTCTTCGGTGTATGAAAGTACATGAGAGGTTAGTCTAAGATAATGAAATCGAGAGATCAGTACCAATTATTGCGTCAAAGAAAAAGATTCCGGTCTTTTGGTACGAATGGAGCATAGACACACTTCATACCCAAAACATTAACCGAAACTTGCTGAGTCGATGCATAATAGATGTGGAGATCCTAAGTAAAAAGTTGTAAATTTTAATAGCTTTGGTACATATTATATTCATTTAAATTCATATTTTAAAATTCTTTCAGTTCGTCGACAGGGCCCTTTCACTGCATGCCATAGTAACCTACTGATTCCCCAATAATCCATTTGTATTGTGAAATGACCGTTCTGTTAACTCGGCAGCGCTTCTTTTGACCTTAAAATTTCAGCTCATCTTTGAATAGTTCACATTTTTGCTCCGCACTAATGCCCTGTTGAAAATAGCAGATCTGTTTGCATGCAAAAAAACCGTCATTTTGGTATTGTCACCCTGCGCTTCCTTAAAAAAGGACATTTGCCATTTTCACCTCACCTTTTTGTACATGGACAATACAACACAAAAACACCTTTTCAGAGACTCTTAGGAGAAAAATTATAGTTTTCGACCGCTTTCTTTTTATTTTTATTTCGGTTTGCTTTGCGCTTCTTTATTTCGGTTTACTTTGCATTTTTCTGTGGAAACTTTTAATCCAATTTTATTGGTACTTTGCTTGCGAGGAAATCACTTAACTTGCATGTCCCTGGCACTTCGTTTTTTTTTTGCAGGCTCCTGGCGTCTGGGATGGGTGCTCTGCGACATTTGGATATCACTGGATGTACTGCTCTGTACGGCATCTATACTGAGCCTGTGCGCCATCAGCGTCGACAGGTGAGTACGAATAGGGGCAAACGAGCGCCTAATGACCAAGTCATACTATGCAATTAACCGTTAAATATTTGAGTATGTCGAAACATTAAGTGGAACTTTTAATTAAGAACGAATTTGAGAAAATGTATTTTTTTTTTTTTTTTTTTTTGAAAATGGGCATCGGAAAAAGCAACATTTGAAATTTTTTTATCAACGCCATTAATTTTTATAAGCCACTTTCACTTGAGGTGTCCTCTACCTTGCTCTTTTGTTTGCTTTAGGTACTTGGCCGTTACGCAACCTCTGACCTATTCACGCAGAAGACGCTCCAAGCGATTGGCGTTCATAATGATTCTGGTTGTTTGGGTCCTGGCTTTGGCCATCACGTGCCCGCCGATGTTGGGTTGGTAAGTATGTGTGAGTGTAGCTGTGTAGGTGTTGGTGCGATTGTACTTTTTACAAATTACCTGGCGGGCATTAAAGGTGCATTGCTTGATTAAATTTGAAGAGTCCAAAAAGCTCTCACTGCCAGACCATTATTATGTGAACTGTGGCTGTGAACGTTCCTTTTTAACCAAAGTGGGGCACAGTTTAATGAATATGACACTGTTAGGAAATATAAAGTTCGCAATGACTTTTTAAAAGGTTTTTTGATCACTTTTCAATTACTGGGAAGTTTTATTTCGGAAAATAACTTTTATAAAGTAAACGTAGAAACGGCCCCTTGTAGGTGTAATGTACATATCTTATACACCTCTAAAATTTTATCAGCCAAATCTTCTCAGGACAAATCTTTTCGGTACTTCCTCCAATAGTGTAAAAATGGGTGCAACTGACATATTTCCACTGCCCTGTAACGGTCACATATGTTGAGAACTACTAAAAGCCCGAAAAATAAGTAAAGGCGACAGAATCATTAAACTTTACACTCGAAATAGTAGGAAAGGTTTCCATATGAGCCGGTATAAAAGTTTGATAATGGACGAGTTACCGTCTTCCTTGGCTAAAATCTTATACCCCAGGGACTACTAGACCAATTCTCTGCAAATATCCATTAAGAGTATTTATACTTTCCTGTGAAAATGGCTGAAATCGGGGTTCAACCACGCCTACTTCTCATATGTATATCACAATTCTAAATTCCGCATGATTCTTTCACCTTACATTACCAGAATCCATATTATCAAAAAGTAACTGTGCACACTAATTATATTTAAGGGGTTAGGCCATTCTAGAGGGCCACAAAATAGGCCTTTTAGAATTTTTTTTCGGGAAAACTATTAAATAAAGCTGGTTTGTGACAAAAGGGATTTATTATACATATAATTAACTGCTTGTAACTATTTTCGAAGAAAAATTAATTGAAAAATGGCGGCTACGCAGCGTTCTCCCTAGGATGTCTCCGTTTTTTCGGGAACCACGGCCGGACACACAGCTCCTGTAATTTTTTTATTTTAATAAGTTGTTGAACGGTTTCCGCTTGTAAATAGCACTAGCTACAAAAGTACGTAGGATTTTTTCGATATATGCATTTTTGACAAAATGGCGGGCCTTTAAAGGCACAAGTAACAATTTGGCCTAAAAAATTGCTCGAAATTTGTTAATAAGAAACAAACTCTGCAAGATAAAAAAAAAATCCTACGTACTTCTGTAGATATGGCATTTCTGAAGATGTTGTCAAAATTTCAAGTAAATCGGTTGTAAATTGTTTGAGTTATGTTTCCGGCCAACTTGAAAAAAAAAAAAACTGTTTTGAGATAAACGCGTTTAATGTTTTGAGTGAGCTCGCTGCCGAACGAACGGCCTTCGACTAGATAACAAAAATAGGGCATTCAGAATTTTTTCCCTGCCATAATCTTTCGGGATAACATTTATGAGACCATAATGTATCATTTGAAAAAAAAAACATAAATTTTGGGATAATTCTGGAGTGGCCTAACCCCTTAAGATATGCATTCTCACTTCCAAAAATAGTCGAAATCGGGTTATAACTTTTCAAGTCTGCTACCGAATATGTGAGCTTCAATGCCTATGGTTGACATTTTACCAATCTGAAAAATATCAGAGTCAGAGAGTTGATTGATGATGTAAACAAATAGAGGTTAATAACGGATTTATAATCTCAGTATTAGTTAGTTTTAATTACATTGTCATAAATTTTTGTCTTTCTTTTGATATTATTGCTTGTCTTTTGCTGTGTGCGGATGTTTATTTTAGATAAAAAATTACATAACATTTTCAATTTAAAGTTTGCATAATTTTCAAATTTTGCAACGACCAAACAGGTACGAGCCAGGGCGACGCGACCTAAGCGAGTGCCGCTACAATCAGAACGAAGGATATGTGATTTTCTCCGCCATGGGCTCATTCTTCATTCCGATGGCCGTTATGATTTATGTTTATGCGAGAATTTCATGTGTTATTGCGTCCCGCCATGACCACATGACGGACATCAGCGTACACAATAAGGTGAGTAATGTGTGTCTTTCTAGAAATGTGTTTTTTAGCTGAATTATGATTAAATTCATGTGCTTTGACATTGAAAATGTCGAGTCGAAAAGTACAAATATAATTTCGAAAATGTGTTGTCGACATTTTTATACTCTTGCAACATGTTGCTACAGAGTACAATAGTTTTGTTCACATAACGGTTGCACGTGTCACCCAAAACTTGTGGAGATAGATATAGGGTTAATTATGTACATATATGTATGTATATAAATGATCAGGATGACAGGACTAATCAAAATCCGGAAGACTGTCTGTCCGTTTACCCAACTCTAATTTGAGTAAAAATTGAAATATCTTGATGAAACTTGATATGCGAGTTCCTTGGCACAAAAACAAAGAACGAGGTTGTAGACGGGCGTAATCGGAAAACCTTTAAAATACCATAACAAGCACTTAATCAAGGTATAAAAATGTAACTTGGCACAGGAGATCGCATAAGCAAGGGGCAGTTGCGGCCAAAAAAATTCGAAAAACTGGGCTTGGATTCGTGGATAAAATCCCTCCCAATATAACAGTACTGTTAATAGCTACTGAAATAAGTAAATATGCAAAAGACAGTAAATTTTACCTCCGAGATAGTATGAGCGGGCTTTATGGGATCCAGCCCCAGTATCCTTACATTTCTTATCGAAAATATTGGTCAATGTATGTGTTATTCAATTGAAGTTTAGAGAGAATCCTTTCTTGATAATATCGTGGTTACTCTGTGTATCAAATATCGGTTGAATCGGCTCAATACGTCCCTGAGCTCCCATATATCTAAGATAAAGTTTTTTGAATTTCCATTTGACTTTATACTGCATATATTGGCCAATATTTGAGTCATAAAAATTAAAATAAAAGAGCGTGTTTTACTCATAACAGTATATCGTTGAGCCTAAAATAGACCAATTTGAACGAAAACTTTACCTAGACCCATATAACTAATACAAGGGTTTTCGAACATCCGGCTGACTTTACTCCACATTATTGATGATTGTATGTGAGGTAAATGGGTCTGGCAGTGAACGAGGGCAAGACGAAATATCTCCTGTCATCAAACAAACCGTCGTCGCACTCGCGACTGGGCACTCACGTCACTGTTGACAGTCATAACTTTGAAGTTGTAGATAATTTCGTCTATTTTGGAACCAGCGTAAACACCACCAACAATGTCAGCCTGGAAATCCAACGCAGGATTACTCTTGCCAACAGGTGCTACTTTGGACTGAGTAGGCAATTGAAAAGTAAAGTCCTCTCTCGACGAACCAAAGCCAAACTCTATAAGTCGCTCATAATTCCCGTCCTACTATACGGTGCAGAGGCTTGGACGATGACAAAAACCGATGAGTCGACCTTAAGAGTTTTCGAGAGAAAAGTTCTGCGAAAGATTTATGGTCCTTTCCGCGTTGGCCACGGCGAATATCGCATTCGATGGAACGATGAGCTGTACGAGATATACGACGACATTGACATAGTTCAGCGAATTAAAAGACAGCGGCTACGCTGGCTAGGTCATGTTGTCCGGATGGATGAAACCACTCCACCTCTGAAAGTATTCGACGCAGTACCCGCCGCGGGAAGCAGAGGAAGAGGAAGACCTCCACTCCGTTGGAAGGACCAAGTGGAGAAGGACCTGGCTTCGCTTGGAATATCCAATTGGCGCCAAGTAGCGAAGAGAAGAAACGACTGGCGCGCTGTTGTTGACTCGGCTATAATCTCGTAAGCGGTGCCTACGCCAGTAAAGAAGAAGAAGATGTGAGGTACCTTAATGAAAGTCAGGGTCAGGGTATGCGTTGCTTGGATTTCAATCCTCTGGTTGAGGTTTAACATCTTAAAGTGTTTCCCTGGCTTTGACTCCTACAAGTTGCAAGAGTATAAAATGTTCGGTTGTACCCGAACTTTGCTCTTCCTCAAAAGTTCATCTAGCTTTAATTTTCTAGCTCGTTTTGTAGATTTTCAGCAATTTTGAGTAAAATAACAAGCTAATTGGATATTTATGTATTTTTCTCTGCTCTGATTTTGCAGAAGTTCAAGCGCTACACAGCCGCCGATGTAGAAAATGACATTGACCATGACTTCTCTGAGCAGGAGCTCAGTTCGGGCCAACGAAAGCAGGCAGCAGCCCGTACATTTTCAAACCAAACCATCGCCAAGGAGTTGCACGACGTGATGCTGTGCGAAGGTGAGGCTGGTGGCGCCACTACCACGGCAGCTACTGACGGCAGTGGCAATGATAATGGCAGCGGTGGTGGTGGTGGTGGTTCTTCGTCTCAATGCCACTCTCTACTTGCTCTAAGCACAGCGAATGCCAAGAATAGTTGCTATGAATTAACGCGTCCGTCGTCTTTAAGGCGCACTCCGACATCGTCCTCCACAACGACCGTTATGACAAGCGGTTGCGGCGGCGGCGGTGGTCTGAACATTCCCGCAGTTGGCAATACAAGCTTAAGTGATCAGCACTGGCCGGCACGTACGCTTAGCGTGCGACATCACCATCATTTTGGCGCTTCCGGCGGCGGCAGCGGCTCAGGCCTAAACGCGATTGCTTCTGCAGCCAGTGCGACCACATCGCCGCATTTGCAGCCGGAAGCGGCTGCACTGACACGTCATACACGCATACAGCAACAACACCATCACCACCACGCCAAATCCCTTTCGAATCGCATCACTTCACTGAAAAAGGAGAACAAAACTACGCAAACACTGAGCATTGTTGTAGGCGGTTTCATCGCCTGTTGGCTACCATTCTTCGTATACTATCTGATAACCCCTTTCCTGGAGGAGCATCAAGTAAGTCGGACGCTGGCGAAGGGACTCACCTGGCTGGGTTGGTTCAATAGCGCCATAAATCCCTTCATTTATGCCTTCTACAGTGTTGATTTCCGTGCGGCATTCTGGCGACTGACGTGCAAGCGCTTCTTCAGTGTCTCCATGAAACCACAATTTCCAACGAACACTATGTCCATAAGACGATAGTTGAATGCTCTGCAAATATGTTACGTATAAATAGTTATATCTAGCTCATAAGTGTAGCATAAGGAAAAGCGAAGAAGGATTGGAATATTTTTTTAAGGTTCATTTAATTGGAATTTGGTAAGACGACGTGGCTCCTAAAAGGATTACTTGAGGCATTTGTGTGCCGGGTTCAAATTACAATTCACTTCAGTCCTGCACTGACTTCGCATTCAGGTCTTTCCGAAGTTAAATTAAATAAAGTGTGTAAATCTAATAGTGAAGAAAAGGACCTCTTAATAGTTTTGAAAATGTGTTGCCAATTCTTTTCCAATTGCTTTTCTTCAACAAAATGCAGTCTAGCAAATGGGTTAAAAATTCCGCGCCACTACTCCATTTCGTAATGAAATAATTTAACGCATGTGAAGTATTATCTTTTTCCACTGAAAACAAAATGATCTCTTTTTCAAATTTTATCAAAACCGTTTCACCGCCCACAAATGAATAAAATCATCAAACCGAACGTTCACATTGACTTGACGAAAAGCCCATAGGGCCGTATGCTGGACTGCAACAAGCGTCAGTAGCTCAAGGGCTACAGTTGGAAATCATCTACGCCTCTTAATGCAAATCGAGCTCGCTCTCACGCACCAATACATAGGCGCAAGCTCACCAATATCTGAATGGATGTGAGGCGGTTGCCACGCTAAACTGATTTCAAATCTGTAACGTTGGCATATTTACGAGTCCGTTTTTATTTTTCTATGCAAAATGGAATTTGAAATTGACTGTTTCGTTATTTTGTTGCTTTATCTTTGCAAGCACCGCGCCGAACGCACAAACCGAAAACGCTCGAGCTCACATGTAGTGGGTATCACTGAGAATGCGGCGCAAACGTTTTGCTGTGGCGCGAAAATGGCCGAGGCGCAACGTGACTAGAATTCGCTCGGCAGCAGCGTGTGTCGCACTAATGTAATTTAGTTGCACGGAATTTGTGGAACTGCCAAAGCAAAAAGTTAAACTTTCGCCTGTCAGACGTTTGTTCGTTCGAAAGTTGTGTTGCAAGAAAACAAAAACAATAAACGCAAAAATTACAAAATTGGGTGCAATGCAGCCCAATAAGCTGCGGGGGCGCTGTGAGTAAGGCGCGCTTTTGCTACAACATACTTTAGCTCAACAAAGCAAAATAGATAAAAAAGTGTCCGTGGCAAGTTTGTTGGAAACTTCAAATTGAAGTTGCTACGGGCAAAAGCGCAAGGTTACGCAGGTAAGCGGCTCAACAGTGCGTACTAGTAACTTCGAGATTTTCACAATAATTAAAGAACAAATGGCCCAATAATAATATTTATAATGTATGTACTCTTCATGTAAATAGCATGCCGAAGGCCTCTTAGTGAACTCGTTTTGTCTGCTAATGGAACAAGCTCAGCTTATAGAGTTGTTATTAACTTAGTTCACGCAATTCTAGCCTAACGAAAAGCAGTTTTTCGGAAAGCACGTACAAGACCATCAAAATTTCTCACCAATTCAGTTCAAAAAAGCAAATTTGAAATAATAACTAGAAGTGGTAAAAAATCTTCGGACGTACGTATTGCGGACTATACTCGTACATACTACTGTACAAGGTGTGTTCCAAAGTAAACAGGACTTTTTGAATCTAGCGCACATGGCATCTATACATTGACTAGTGCGTTAGAATCTGCTATCTTTATCGATTGTCCAGTGAGAATTTCATGACATTTCATTGACTGGAAGTGAAGTTATTACGTTTTAATTGTCAGTATGTTTGTGTTATCAGTGCAAAAATGAGCTTCGAATAAAGAGTCAACATTAAATTTTGTTTCAAAATTGGTAAAATTTTACCGAAACGTTTCAATTGATGAAACAAGTTTATGGCGATGATTGCCTATCCCGTAGCAGAGTGCACTAGTGGTTTCAACGTTTTCAAAGTGGTCGTGAGGACATAAATTACGGGTCAATCAAAACCCGTGATCACCGGAAATTCCATCGAAACTGTGCGTGACTTCATCAAAAATTAGCCGAAATCATTACAGAAATTCATGGAAATAGAATTGAACATCTCCAAAACATTGATTAATCGCATTTTGACCGAACCTTTGGGCTTACGAAAGGTGTGTGCACGGTTTGTCCGCACAAATTGACTGACAATCAAAAGTTGCTCAGAAATCAACATTTGAAGAACGATTATTTGACCAAAAATCAAATTTTAACCATTATCTTCTCCCCGTATTTACCTGATATCGCACCGTGCGACTTCTTTCATTTCGGAAAAATGCATTTGTCCATGAAAGAAAAGCATTATGCAGACGTAGAAGCCATTCAAACGTCTTGCACCGGCATACTGGCGGCCAACCGGCCAACGATCTTAATTACTCGTTCGACATGCTGTTGGACCGTGTAAAAAACTGTATTGAAGCAGAAGGAGACTATTTTGAACAAAATAGAAAGATTTTGCCGAGAAAAACATTTGTTCTGTTTTTTTTAAGTCCAATTTGTTCCTTTGGGATGCACCTTTTATCTGAATTATAATATGAAAGCAGTTAAACTTTATTTAGGCTTTTATTTTGCGAAAATTTCAATTAACTTGGTAATTGCATTATAACAAGAAGTAATACGATCGTTCGAATTGAATGAAAATATTGTATTTCAGGCTTCATGTTAGCAGTTTACTTTGAAACTTTGAAAATAATTTTTTTAATATTGTTAGTCCAATAAAAAACGTTATTTTATTTCCTTATTTATTTAAGTTCCATTAATCAGAGCGAACATTAACATCCTAAAGTACTCTCAGTAATCTTTAAAAGCCGAGCTCGCGAAGCTTTGTTTTATAGTATATTTCATGAATGTATACCATATAGACTTACACACAAAACGGCAAGGGACATTTTTTGGTTTTTTCATTCTGACTTCTGGAAATAAAACACATAGGTTAGGTTTTACTGGCCGGCTGTCACACCATATGTAGACTCTCTGCTCCTTAGTAATGCCATATGGAGGCTCAGTTTAATTTGAAGTAGACATGATATCTAACTTTGATACTTCAACTAGTCACTTGAACTGCGATGCTCCTAGACATCTAAAACATCTAAAAACATAAGTGTTTTCCTCCCGCTCCCTTGCACATTGATCTTGGCATTCCTGCATGACCTTAAAGCATCCAACCAGCCGACAAATTTGAGTAGATGTAGCTTAGGACGGTTCTGGCAGCTGGTTGTGTATATAAGTTATTTTTCCACTACCATTTTTAGTACCCTGCATATATCTAATATTTACTAAATTATTACCTTAGGTTTATCAAAAACTTTTTGTAGATTCTTGTCTACCATACACATATGTATGTTTCTGTACATACATATAAATATTGTGAGGTAAGGATACATATTTCTGAATATTAGTACTTTCTATGTTCTAATCGGTCTTTAGAAATTAAGGTTACTAGAAAAGCAGGCAAGGAATGATTTTTTTTTAACCTTAGATTGGAGCATATTTTCTGTTCAAAGAGAGTTCAGAGAGGTCTAGAGCAAAATCCGAATCAAATTACTATAAAATACATATAAAATTTATGTATTCACCTTGCCATAACTCTCATTTCCCGAACATTGCTGATTGCTGAAAGGCAATCAGTAATTTGACTGAATAAAATGAACAAATTAACGGCATTCGTTTTTTTCGATGCTGTCTACATTCCTGCTATGGTTTCCTGCCAAAAAGTCACATTAACCGAATTTTTAATTTATATATCGAGCGAAAACCTATTTGTCGAAATATTTTTTTTCTAGGCTGGTATGGCTGGCACAGACAGATATTAAAATGTCACATCAATTAGTGTTTTGTATACGCCTATCTTTTTGAAGTACATGAAGTGGATTCGGCAATTTTTACGATGAGTGAAATGATTCAACAAGAAATTCCATTAAATTTTTTGTCGGCAGCAAGTGTTTTTGATTGGCACAAATTATCCACGTTACCACGTCCAGTACGGTGATAAACATCAGCTGATGGCCAACACGTCAATAAAATAAAGGAATTCGTGCTTGAGAATCGACGATATACAGTCAGAGATCTTACTGGCATCGTTGGAATATCGAGGGGATCAGTGAAATCCTAAGAAAAGTGAAAGCGCGATTAGTTCCAAAATCACTCACTTTTTTCGGAAAACAGTTTCGCGTTGGCGTCTGGGAAACGACTACCAGGTTGTCGTGAATCATACTATTACTGGCTATGTGTCTTGGATCTGTGTTTACGACTCGTAAACAAACGATCTTTCGGCCGGATATCGTGTCAAAGTTGAGCCGAAGCCCAAAAAACCACGTCAAAGCAGGTAAAAAATCAAGGTTATGGTGACAGATTTCTACCATTACCGCGGTGTTGTGCACTCCGAATTCTTTCCGACCAACCAAACTGTAAACAAGGAAACTATTTGAGTGTTATGCGTTGTTTGCGCGAAGCTACTCGTATTTGTAAAAAGAGGCCGGAATTACTCATCGGCAAGCCTTGGTTTTTGTACCACGATAATGCACTGTGCAGGGTGCATTGATTCTTCGTGAGTTTTTCGTCAAATTTTCAACCAAGATCGTGCCACAACCACCGTAATCGCTCGATTTAGCTTTATGTGACTGCTGGCTTTCAGTAAACTTAAACGACCGCTTCGGGGAAACCGTTTTGAGTCAATTGACTTTAACAACTGTTTTGAGGATTGGACAAAAATGTTGGTACAATTGTATTTGGGCCAAGGGAGACGACATAGATTTTGAAGAATAAATTAAGAACTTGAAAATGTTAAACAAAGTCTTACTATATTTTGTTCATAGTAGTATAACTGCTTCTTAAAAGCTTCAACCAAGTTTTATTAAACATGTAAAAAGATATACCCAATTTATTCGGGATGTTTCCCGACTTTCCACTTTAACTGAATGTTAATATTTCAGACTCTTCTGTAGTGAATTGAGTAATAACACAATTAGGGCCAAACACAATAAGTCCGAATACATGCCCGAATGTTTCGAAGTTGATGTTTATATCGCGAAAAGCGTGCTGACGAATCGATAGAACAGAAAATTAATATCATGCCCAGAAGCGCTGTCTGATCATGCGAGGTTGCGAAACGGGTCGATCGAAGTGTATCAAATATTTGGTGTGGGGATCATCCTTTTCGATGCTGGGATCTGCGTTGCAATAGTTTGCACCAGTTTTGTCATGTAGAGTGGTGAACTTAACTCATTTACCGATACTGAAGTGTTTTTGTTAATAACTGTTAATAATTTCATTAATTTTTTGACGTGTAACGCAAGTGTTATAGGATTACAAGTGCAACAGCTCTTAAAGCTTGTTCGGTAGTAGACAACTACTTAACGACAATCTTCCAAAAAAGAACATTTAAATGCAAATCTCATTTGCGAAGCCACGTCGTCACAACCGATCATAGCTGTTCTCAAAATTATTTTCTGAGATAGGAATTCCAAGCTTTGTGATTTAGTGCTTAATTGATTTACTTAAGTAGAATTCTGTACAGTCAGTGTCTAAGGTGAACGGAAAAATGTGTTATTATATTAAAAATGTAAATCAAGTGCAACCGCTACTCTTGATTAATTTGTAATTCATAAGTTATATAAGTGGTGGAATTGCAAATATTAAGCAAACAGGATGCACAACCAAAGTTGTGGGATGTATGAAGTTGGGTGGTAATTAGACTAAATGTGACTACAACAATTCAAAATATGAATTACTAAGGTTATAATTAATAAATACTACAATTAAGTTCAAGCAATTTATACTATAATTCTTGTGTAAGAAAACCACTTCTAAATGCTGCATAACTAATGATCGGTTCACATTTCAAACTTATTACTTCAGGCGTTTAGGTAAATAAATATCCAAGCGCGAGCAATATCAACGAGTATTTGTGAATACCGGCGAACTTGGTTGTCGAAAGCTTAAAGAGTTTCTGTAAATAGACACAAGTTCTAACTCAAACATAAGCGCTGGCCACATACATGGCACAAATGACACAAGCAACCACAGAGCCACAGCAGAGGAAGCTAAAGCGTCAACGCTCAACGCTCATACGATGTCCTTTGGGGCTGGCAGCACGACAAAAATCCTGCCGATGGCACACACTTTGAACCGCTATGTACTGCTATGCTTAATTAAAATTCTTATATACAAAAACGTAAAGGCGCGCGAACCTTAAACAAATGAGCAGACTTAACGGTGTCAGCGGTGTCAGCACTGTCGCATTGTAACTGATAATAATAATTACCGATAAAGTGTACTGACAAAACTAAAACACTTCCCAGAACTTGTGAAAGAAAAATTTATTTTTTCTCCTTACTTTGTTTATTAAATACATGTTTCGGGGTGTCTACGGCAAGCGCGGCTAGTTGTGGAGGCGGCCAACTCCCAAGGCGCGAGCTGGCAAAGAGCCGCGTGTGGCGAACTGTTGGTCAGTTGTGCGCGCGAGCTGGGCGTTTGCACGGTGCCTAATTTATTAGCACCGCAGTGAACCGGTTTTGGCGATTCTCCACCATGGTGTGTAATTCAATGCCGTAAATTGAAATCGCAAGCGCTGCTAAGCACCCACAAAACCAAATAGTGTTGGCATACGCGTAGCAGTCGCAGGGGAGCGTGTCCCACCTAGTTTCAGTGAAGCAGGTCCACAACATAGCACACAAATAAAAGGTATGATAAATGAACCTTTAAACAAAGCAACGTGTTGACCCGCGGCCATAGCTGTGCAGTCGAAAACTTTCAGCGAAAAAAGACTCGCAAACCATCCTTGAAGCGACACGCTCTCTCGCTTCCGCCTCCACTTCGCGGTGCCTTTTTCAGTTTGGCAGAAAAGTTTATTTACCTTTTAATTACTCATGAAATTAGTTCCGCTAAATATTCTCTCTTAAGTTCCAAAGCATGTACAGGGTGTTCCATTACTTGCTAATTATAAAAGAGCGACATTAGCAACATTCGAAGGTATGAACATGACCTATTTCGCACAAATCTATATAAATAAAAATGAATCGTCAAAATGTATGTATGTACGCTCATAACTTTCATACGACTGAACCAAATTTGATAATTCTTTTTTTTAATTGTTCGTTGAGGTTCAGAGATGGTTTCTGCGGAAAAAAATTTCGAATAATTGCCGGAAAACCCCTAAAAACAGCTCTTTTCTTTTTCTCATACAAACGAATGAATGTTTGTTCGTTAGTAACGCTAAGAGAACGGCTGAACCAATATTGATGAAATTTTAAGAGGTTGTTCGTTGTGGATCAGGGAAGGTTTAGAAATAAAAATATCTTAAATTTTTCATGAAAAGTCAGCAAATTGGATAATTCCAAAAAGTAACTTTTTCCATAAACATTTTTTTTTTCAATTTTTGTTTGTTTTGTTTTTCAATATTTTGATTTGTAAATTATTTTAATAGTTCAAATTCGGTCGCTTGCTTTTTTATTCCGGCTATTCAAAAGAAAAATTATTGAAAATTATTCAGTGAAAACTTTACGTGTGTTTCACACAAAGAGGTCAATTGCAGATTGAAATTTGTTACGAAGCCACCAAGAGGTCACCCTAATATCGGTCGGTGTTCTTTTTGCCATCAAAGTAAGTGAAGTGGTGGAAACCAAAATGGTGCATGGACCTTGCGGACACTACAATCCCTTTTCGGTTTGTATGTCTGACAATAAGTGCACGAAACAATACCCACGTGCTTTTCTTTCGGAAACACAAACTGGAAATGATGGATATCAACTCTATCGGCGTCGCTCACCAGACGACAATGGCAGAACATTCAGCATTCAATTTAGAAGAGTGAACATCGAAGTTGACAATTAATGGATCGTACCATATTCACCATTATGGTCTAATTCACATTCAAAAGTTATATCAATGTTGAGTATTGCAGTTTGGTGTAATCGATAAAATACGTTTGAAAGTACGTCACCAAAGGAAGCAGCATGGCGGTTATTGGTCTTAAACGATACGGTCGATACGAGAACTGCAATAAAGCGCTTTGTAGGATATTTACTTTTGCAATTTATGAACGTTTTCCGACTGTTGTGCGTCTCGCAGTTAATTTGGAGAATGTCCAAAGAGTGTATTTCAGCCCAGAGGATACAGTATAGCCAGTGGAAACATCGCCAGCAACAAAATTAACATTGACGAGTTTTTTCTCAACTTTCGTATGTCATCCGTTTGTGAGAACAATGCTCTATTCGGAAATACCTTGATATTATGCATGGAATGCATCGTCGAAGAAATAGTTACGCAGAAAGCAAGGTCAACCAGTAGATTGGCATCCAGGTGTCTTATCAACTAATGCATTAGGACGAATTTACACAATCCACCCGAAAAACGACGATTGTTTCTACCTTCGGTTGCTATTGATTAATGTACGCGGTTCAACTTTATTTGAGTCATTGCGTTCTATGAATGGTTCGATGTGTGCAAGTTTTTGAGAAGCAAGCCAACAATTACAATTGCTGGAAAATGATAATCACTGAAATGCAAATGAAACACACTTTTCGCGATAATCATTTCGACATATCAGCCTTCAAATCCGCGTCTATTAAGCGATACGAACAAAAATGAAATTGCCGAAGACATTTTACATCGTCTTCGCTAAAAATTGGAAATGGTACAACTTCGGTTGATACTTCCGGTGGTTCGATATCAATTCCATCTTCCCTTTATCAATTCACGAAAGATGAACTCATCACAAATGTTCGGACATTGGCCAAATTATCGTAACTACGATGCCTTAAGTGCACGCGCAATGTTAGCTGCCACAAATACCGATGTTGTTAACTCAAACTGGAAGTTTCGAAGTCAAATTCCGGGAGACTTGCGCTCATACATATCGCCGTGAATTATCCAGTGGTATTTCTAAATTTTTTGGACAGGCTTGGTATGCCACCGTATCATTTGCGTCTCAAAGTAGGATCCGTCGTTATTATGATCCGCAATCTTCATGCGCCGAAACTGTGTAATGGAACCCGACTGATTGTGACGCACCTATCGAATACAAGTGGGAGAATGCTTGATTCTACGAGTTCCTATGAGTTCTAACGATTTCCGATTACAGTTCAAACGTATTCCGTTTCCAGTGAAAATTGCATTTGAGATGACAATCAACAGGACCTAAAGATAGTCGCATAGTGTGAGGCATTAATTTGGAAATGCTATGTTTTTCAACCGGCCGTGGCGTACTCACGAGTTGGAAAACCATCTTTTCTGTAAACCTTAACAGAAACCCAAAAATGTTGTTTATAAAGCTGCGTTACATTGAAAACAAAAAAAAAAAACACCAAAAATTAAATGATGAATTTAACTTTCTTTTCATTTCAAAATACATAATTTCACGCAGGACAACGGCTGCGGGATCAGCTAGTAAAAATATATAAAAGAATGCTTAAAAAGAGAGAGGAGTAATTGTTTTGATCGACTTATTGTTTACTAATGTTACATCGCTCTTGAAGAACCCGTTATATACTTAAGTTATTCTTGGGCACACATTTCCACTTTTATGAAGTGCTAAGTCAGCATAAAACCAAAAACAAAATATGCAATTAAAATCTCTAATATATATATATAGTATATACATAAATATATTACATGTAATATATAGGCAAGTGCATACCAGTATATATAGTACATACGAGTATGTACGATTTATATATATTTATGTGTTTAAAACGAACGAATACTGTGAATTTTTAATGTTTTGCTTTTGGTAAGTCTTAATCCATTAAAATAATTAGAATTGAATACTCAAATTTAAGCCCAGTGTTGGCTATAAACATGATATGTTGAATTTGTTAGACAAACCTAAATAATAAATAAGCAAAAATTAAATAGTCAGCTGGATTTTGTTTCATTTAAATTATTATTTGCAAAACTTTTCAATTCGCGATGTTTCTAGGGAATTTAATAGTATACCAATTTGCTAATTGAGTTATTGGAGCTTCTTTAAGCAATTTTTAGAGGCAGTCTATGTTAAATTGCTGAACTGAGGCTACAGCGGAAGATATTCTCGCATTATGTCTTTAAGTCACTAATCTGTCTCTCGTTCACCGATTATAAGGGGTAAGTATGGCAGTTTTAAGGGGCTATACCAGTGTGACGCATGAAAAATTAGGCGATTTTCGTGAATTTTTTTAAGAGAAAGTACGCGATTGAATATTTCGAACTTCTTTGAACGTAATAAGGTATATTTTCAGCTATAAGCTCCGATTTTTTTTTTTACAAAAATGTTGAAAATTAATGGAGTTATGGGCTGTCTTCGGAGATGCCCCGACTACTGGCATGATTCCGGCTGAATGAGTAGCTGAAATAAAAACATTTGAAAAGTAAAATGACCTAAGATCTTTGAAAATTATCAAAAATTAACAAAATGGCGTAATTTTGAAAAGAAAACCATTTTTTGGGTAAAAAATAGTAGTTTTTTTTTTAAAGGCAAATTGACAATTTTCAACCAATCAAAGAGATCTCCGACAGATGTCATCGAAAAATTCCGAAAAAATTTGTGACCTCTAGATTAGTAGACAACTCACGATATGTGAAAAAAGTTCTGTTATAACCCCTTAAGTTTACTGGACTTCTGGTATTTCAGGTATTTCACCTTATTAGAGATACTATAAGAAATGAAAAAGATGAATCCTTAATGCAATTTTTGTTGCTCGCGGTTGACCCCGTTGTCCTTTTTTCAGGGATGTACCTTAATCGCCTATCCCGGCTGACAGAAAGAGCCTTAATATCTCCGCCATTCGGGCATAGGGTCACGGCCTAACTGTCAATCCGGAGAAAACAGACAAACTCCTAGATAAAAAACTGAAACGGAAAAACACATTTTCTTTTTGGACCCCTGCAGAAGAGCCATTTTCACAAAGTGGAGTTCACGACCCACATGGTCTATTGGCTCTACAAAAGTGCCATTCCTCCCATACTAATATATGGTACGGTGGTGTGGTGAATGGTAGTATCGAAAAAGTGCCGTATTAATCTCCTGGAACTGGTTCAGTGGGCCAGCTTGCTGGATATTATAAGCGCAATAAAAACTACATCAATAAAAGCTCTGAAGGTTATCCTCGATATCTGGCCAATCCATAGCGTAGTATGATACAATGCTTACGGTCAACCGGTTCATGATTTCAGGTCATTGGGGCCACACTCGCTCTTCTTCTTTTGTAATCCCCACGCAGATGGGAGATTTAAAATAAATAACTCAGTCACTCAGGCCGAAAGTGTTGACATAGTAGATACTAAGAGCAGGAGCGGAGGATGATGAGACGAAGAAATGCTACATTAGCGAATGTCCAGTCTTAACACGGATGAGAAGGAATATATTCCACGGCTTCTAAGGCTCCAATTTAAAGACATTGCAAATCAGGGGTAGAAAAATATTAAGTATCTTATCAAACCAACTAAGTTGGTGAATAAGGCTTAATTTGGTTACCACCCTTAAGTGCGGCCCCCTATGGTCTGGAGCTCTCGCGCCTACTTTTTCGATCAACCAACCAATTACAACTTTCAACAAACAATTAACAACTTTTGAAAAGTACAAAAGTTACATTTGGACGGATATCAATTCAGTTCTGAAAGCTTTCTACAGGCATTATTTATAATAACCCTGAGAGGTTATATATAAACAGCTCTGATAAAGAACTGCCGGAAAGCGACTGAGAAATATTTAGTTAAGAATTAAATCATATCGAATTTGCTCGTAGAAGCCTGGTGCGCTCAAAAGTGAGTACTACACGGTATCTGGATATATTGTAGATCATATCCGTGTCTGCAAAGCTATTGGCTTGATTGTGATTGAAATCTTTATTATTTATATTATTATTATTATAGAGCATTAACTCTTGCTAAATACATACACATGCAATGGATTATCATCTGAACACAGTATGAAAATGGATAGAGATGGCAAGATTAATCAAATGAACAGCATCGAGTTTTTTTTAGAAAACAATTTAATTGAATCGAATTTTCTGTTTTGATGACTCAAATCATGAATCTATTAATTACTAATCAGATCAACTATAAACAAAGGGAGAGAACGCTAATATCGACCCGATTTTATCTGTTTTTGCTCATCGCGCATTCTACTAATATGCCACATATTCAAAAATGATCCCTAGGTTTCATCAAGGTACCTTACATACAATCGCCAATCATATGGAACGAAGTCAAGTGGATGTTAGAAAATCCTGGCAATAGTTATAGTGGGGCAGCTCAAGTTTTCCCCCATTTGTATCTAGTATAAATCCACCTAAAAGTTCGAAAATCTTTATATGAGGCATATGGGGGCTCAAGGATGTATTGACTCGATTCAACCCATTTTTGATACGAAGATACTATTGTCAGGAAAGGATTCTGTCTGAATTTCAATTGCATATCTCACACATTGAACGATATTTACTGTCAATAAAGTTGACTTTTGGGGTTCACATATTCGGTTCCTAGGGGCTTGAACAGTTTCTATTGAATTTGAGCAATTTTTGGTCATAAGATGGCATGCACTAAAGGCATTATTGCTCCTTTATTTGTATACCGAAAAGTGAAAGAATCAAAAAGAATTTGAAATTGTGCTATATGGGAAGTAGGTGTGGTTGTACTGCGATTTCATCCATTTTCACACTGTCGGTAGAAGTTTTTATAATATTTGAGAGGGGTGAATTTGGTTATTGTAGCTTTATTGGTTTAGTAGAGATGTACATTGAACTTATTGAGATCGGGGCCCTTCCAACTTTTTCAAAAGTTTTCGCCCACATGTGCCCCTTGCTTTTCGTCATCCTGATCATTTGTATATATGTGCATATATATAGCCCTATGATATCTATCTCGATTAGGTTTAGGCCATACCTAAAACCGTTAAGTGAACAAAACTATAATGCTCTGTAGCAAGAGTATAAAAATATTCAAGATCGGCCCATAACCTTCCCTAATCCCGATTATGATTACATTTTACGTTTATTAAAAATATTCAGTAGAAGCAAAAAACAGTTACTATTGAAATTTTACAGTCAAATCGTCGTTCATAATATATTGGGTAGTCGAAAATAAAACATCGTATTTTGTCATACCATTTAGTGTCGCAAAGGTATGATTTTAAGCTTCATTTAACCAAAAAAAATTAAATTCGAGGAAGTTGAAAAAAACTTACAGCTGTTCGAAAATGAGTGATAATTATGAAGAAATTCGCTATATTTTGAAATTTTTGTATAAAAAAGAGAAGAATGCCACGCAAACCACCAATGAAATTTGTGAAGTTTTTGGAGACGACGATGTATCAGTTCGTATAGCACAACAATGGTTCGCTCGCTTCCTTCCTTAAGGGGTTAGGCCACTCTAGAGGGCCACAAAATAGGCCTTTTTGAGATTTTTTTTCGGGAAAACTATTAAATATATCTGGTTTTTAACAAAAGGGATTTATTATACATATAATTAACTGCTTTTAACTATTTTTGAAGAAAAATTAATTGAAAAATGGCGGCTACACAGCGTTCTCCCTAGGATGTCTCCGTTTTTTCGGGAACCACGGCCGGACACAGATCCTGTAATTTTTTTATTTTAATAAATTGTTGAACGGTTTCCGCTTGTTAATAGTACTAGCTACAGAAGTACGTTGGATTTTTTGATATATGCATTTTTGACAAAATGGCGGGCCTTTAAAGGGACAAGAAACAATTTGACCTAAAAAATTGTTCGAAATTTGTTAATAAAAAACAAACTATGCAAGATAAACAGAATCCTACGTACTTCTGTAGATAATGTATTTCTGAAGATGTTGTCAAAATTTCAAGTGAATCGGTTGTAAATTGTTCGAGTTATGTTTCTGGCCAACTTGAAAAAAACAGTTTTGAGATAAACGTCTTTAAAGTTTTGAGTGGGCTCCCTGCCGAACGAACGGCTTTCGACTAGATAACGAAAATGGGGCATTCAGAATTTTTTCCCTGTCATAATCTTTCGGGATAACATTTATGAGACCATAATGTATCATTTGAAAAAAAAATAAATAAATTTTCCGAAAATTCTAGAGTGGCCTAACCCCTTAATACCTTCTTTAAAAAGACCGTCTTACTTAAATATGATTAATTTTCCAGTTTCAACAACTCAAATAAAAAGACACAACTTCGAAGAAAAAAACAGAAAATTTACGATTTATTTCAACAATAGCAACACAATACAAATAGTACACAAGCGAAGCAAACGGCGCAATCAGCACAAAAGTAAACCTAGCGGGGACATTTTCTAGATAAGTGCATTACGAATTGACATATGGAAAAAAAAAGTATTTGAAATTATTTGAATTCTAACTCTTTTGTACTTAGTGTGCGTTATACTTGCATTGGTGTATACACAAGGTGTCACCATAACCGTCTGAATTTTACCAACGTACTGCTCGATATTTACAGCTGAAGCGGCTGCGATATATGAAGCGGTTCTATTTGTCGCACAAACAAGAAAAAAATATATCAAACTACCCAACTGATTGCTCTTGCGAAGATATAAAAACGTTTGTTCGCCTGAGAATAGGCCACACCATCAAAACTCACAGTCATCTTTTAAAGAAAAAGGCTAAGCCAAGCTGTTCATATTGTAATCAGCCAAATATATCAGTAAATCACATCTTAAATGAATGCACCGCTTTAAATAAATCTAGGACAACTACTTTTGGTAAAACGAAACCATCAAATCTCTTAAAGACACCAAATACTGACAACATCAGGGCAATCAACTAAGATAAGATAATGTAAGATATCAAACTTAATTTAATTGTAACTAAACCAATGTTAGATACTTATAGAAACATATAATATTGTAATATAAGAGCCGAAGGCCTCAGTTGCCAGCGCTTTAACTTAGTGAATTAATTATTTATAATTAGCTCTCATGGAAATAAATAAATAAAATACTTGCATTGCAAACAGCCTTGTGAGGCTTTGTTTTCCGATTTTATGCAGAAAAAAGAGTAGCTTAATATATATGTAAACTTTTTTGATATGAATAAGGCGCATTTTAAGCTTTAGCATTAATTGTTTTTATTTGTTAAAAAAATATATTTTGATATGCTATATTTAATGTTAAATATACATCTTTTGAAGTGGATAGAAAAAAAAAACTAAAAATTTCTTCATTTTATAACAAATAAACAAGTCGTAATTTAACAGAACTAGGTGTAAGTATGTAAACTTTATCGGTTCACTGTATATATCTTTCACCAATTTTTTTTAATTTTCAATTTAAATTCTTATGACCCAAACTTACATATACTACCGTGATCAAATTTAAAGGTGAATTTTGTCCATTTGATCTCCTTCAAAGTAATTCCCTCCCGCTGCAATACACTAATGCCAACGAATTTTCCAGTTATCATAGCATTTGGAAAAAGCCTCCGTCGTGATGGCCATCACGCCTTCATCGATTTCTCGGAGTGGTCATGTGAATTTTCTGCATAGCCAGAAGTTACACAAAGGTAAATCAGGCGAATGCGGTGGTTGCGTCACGATATTAGTTGAAAATGTGGCGTAATGATCACGAATTACTAATGCAGTATGAGATGTTGAATTATCGCACTTCTTTGTTCAATAAATTCAGACACAGAAAAAAGCGAAGAATTCACTTTCAGAGTATCACAAAACGACGCATATCTCAAATAGAAATGAATATTTTGACGTGAAATTTAGCATGCATGACACTACAGTACTACCAACTTACAGAAAAATTTACCAAAATTAACCGATTCGAAAAAAACGCGAAGGATAACTTAAATTCATAACAAAATCCAAGAATCAAGGGGATTTGACTTGAGGTTTAATTTTGAATATGTCCATACAAATAAAGTTCATTAGAAAAAATAACGAATTTAAGGCTGATTTCTCAATGTCTGTTTACGCTTAATAGGGCGTCCATTTAAGAGAGCTTTCACTCTATTCTTTATTTATGATTTGTTTTAACTATTCTATCTTTTAAGTTGGTTCGGGCTGCATATGTACAGTGTGCTATATTTTACTAAAATTGGTTCAGTAGTTTACGAGTCCATCGCGGACAAAAAACGTGACACTTATTTTTTATTTATTTATTATACATAAATTATTAATTATATTTATTTTTTATATATAAAGATATTTATATGTAGATATATAAAGATATAATGTATATTTGAGTATTCATATCAAATTCTAATCTATTTTGTTTGCTTTAAAAAATTATCTTTCCGTTATATCCGCGTAAGCGGTGTTTGCGCCAATAAAGAAGAAGAAGGATATGCCCTTATTTTCTACATAACTGTTGCAGTCTTTAAAAAAAGTGTATTACAAAAATTCCTTAACCTATATGTATGTACATGCATACTATATATGCATTCGCTAGTTTTCGATTAGAGAATATCCAAGTCCGACTAATTGAAAACGCAAATCTGACGGGGAAAAATAAATTCTGTCAAAATTAATGAACTGTGAATTTCATGGCATAACGGCACAAATTCGATTTCACAAAAAAGAGTAACGCCATCAGCGCAGTGCAGTGCCGCTGGTTTATTCAAACCGGTTTACTCTTTACGATTTATACATTACGCTTAGCATATCCCCAGCGTTTATTTGGCTGGATAGTTGATGGAATTGCGTGTATGACTTACCAAATTACTTTCTAAATATAATAGAATTCCCCAGTAATGTGCAACTGCGTATAGTATATTATATATATTAATGCATGATTAAGCAATTTTTAAATAAATGCACAGTCAGAAAATCAATACTCATATATGTACATATGTATGTATAAGTATATACCAGGTGCATTCCAAAGTAAAGAGGACATTTCAAAAAAAAAAAAGAGAACAAATAGTTTTTTCGGCAAAATTATTTTTTTTTATTCTAAATAATCTCCTTCTGCTTCAATTCAGCTTTTTGCACGGTCCAAAAGCATGTCGAACGAGTGTTTTAGCTCGTTGGCCGGTATGACCGCCAGTATGTCTGTGCAAGCCTTTTGAATGGCTTCTACGTCTGCAAAATGCATTTTTCCGAAAAGGAAGAAGTCGCACGGTGCGAAATCAAATGTGATTTTTTGTCAATAATCGTCCTTCGAACGTTGGATTCTGAGCAATTTTTGGTCGTCAGTGAATTTGTGCGGAACTAACCGTGCACACACCCTTCGTAAGCCCAAATGTTCTGTCAAAATGCGATAAATGGATGTTTTGAAGATGTTAAATTCCATTTCCATGAATTTCAGTGATGATTTCGGCTGATTTTTGATGAATTCACGCACAGGTTTCCGGTGATTACTGATTTTGATTGGCCCACATGTTGATCGTCATTTATGTCCTCACGACCACTTTGAATATGTGGAAACCACTCGTGCACTCTGCTACGGGATAGGCATCATCATCGCCATAAACTTGTTTCATCAATTGAAACGTTTCGTTAAAAGTTTTACCAATTTTAAAACAAAATTCAATGTTGGCTCTTTGTTCGAAGCTCATTTTCCCACTTAAAACGCAATAACTTCACTTCCATTAAATGAAATATCATGAAATTCTCACTCGGAAATCGATAAGGATAGCAGCTTCTCACACACCAGTTGACTTATAGATGGCGCCACCAGGGGGTGCTAGATTCAAAAAGTCCTGTTTACTTTGTAAAGCACCTTGTATTATACTTATTAAAACTGAGCTGAAATTAGTAAGTGTTTGTGGGTTTTAATCGTTATGAAGGTATTGGTACATTCGTATTAGATACAGTCAGTCACAATGAAAGTGAGACACATAATGGTGCTTTCGGAAACTTAACAATTAACACTAAAACCTAACTCTTATCAAAAAAACTTTTACATTCATTTATTGTAAGCATTCGAAACCGCCTATTTTGAGAATAATTAAAACTAAAGATGTTTACAAATTTACCTCACAATAAAAGTGAGCGAAATAATTTAAAAATAACATGAATAAGACGTTAATGTTTCGTTGGAACACCTTTTTACGGTTTGTAGACATTTGGGCATCCATTTCAACAATTTACATGTACATATGTACATATGTATATGTGGAAGGAGTTCTACGCATTTCCGTGTACGGCCTTCAAAAGGTTGAAAGGTTGAAAGGTTTTGAAGAAATCCTATATATGCTGACCTTTGGGCAAGGAACGCCCATAACTTTTCAATAATATGAGGGCTGCTATATATATTTCTGGCCTAATAATGAAAATAAGCATATTTATCAACGAAAAGGTTTTTTTTTCATTGGATTTGGATCGTCTTGGAAGACCCACACGGTCGATTGCTGTTTTGTTTCGGGCTCATACGCATAGATCCATGATTCGTCACCTGTGACGATTTTAAAAACGTCTTTTGAAGCACCGCGATCGTATTTTTTCAGCATTTCTTTACACCAATCCACACGAGCCTTTTTTTGAGCGATTATCAAATTGTGCGGGATCCAACGAGAACAAACCTTTTTTACGGCCAGGTGCTCATGCAATATCGAATGTATGCTGGTGAGAAAAATGCATAGGCATGCCTCTATCTGAAGGTATGTTACATGACGGTCTTGCATTATCAGTTCACGTACGGCATCGATGTTTTCTGGCACAACGGCTGTTTTTGGACGACCTTCACGGAATTCGTCTTTGAGCGAGCGTCGGCCACGATTGAATTCGTTGTAACAGTTTTTCACAGTGCTATAGGATGGTGCTTCATAGCCGTACAAAGATTTTAGTTCATCGACGTCGAAAGTTGTGAAAAATGATCGCACGAAAATGTTCACGAGTTAATTCCATTTTTTGGCCGAGATGAATTTTTTAATTCCCTGTAAATAAAACAATTCACGATTAAATGACAAAACGTTCTGAGTGATGTTATGCTAAAAAATATCAAACTTTCCAATGGAAATGTCAGATTGCACCTGGCAACACTTAGTGTTGCCTAGTCCAGAAATATATATAGCAACCTATGTACTCACTAAGTAAATACACTAGAAGCAATAAATTTCGCAGGAAAGATGGTTAAAAAAGCCCCTTCTAGTAATCGATGTATAAAATAAATAATGTGTGTACAAAAACTGCCTGAAGGTCAAATCTCAGCAACTACTCCACCACAAATTAACTCAGCTCCAAAATAGTACATATTAGGTTGTCAAATATCTCCCTTCCGCCTTTTTGTCTTTTGAATTTCGCGGCTATGTATAAAGCGCTACAGAGCTCGTATCTGGCAATACCATACATCTTTCAAAGGTCTTGACATAACCTGCAAAACGACGCTATGCATGATTAGTTTGGATATTGCGTTCAACAATTATGGACTTGTCAACATGGCGTTCACTAACGCCGAAATTCGCGGTATTTTTAAGTTTTCCTTCGTTAAAAGAAAATCCGCTAGAGACACGTTCCGTAAGATTAATGGTGTTTTGGGGGATGGTTCTCTATCATTTTGAACTGCAGAGTAATGGTTTCAACAATTTAGAGCAGGTGAAAACGACACCACAGATAAGCCATCCGGCGGAAGACCTGTGACGACGAATACCGAGCATATCATGGAAAACATCGAGTTAGACCGGCATGTGGCATCTCGTGGCATCGCCCAGAAGATGGGAGTTAGTCACCAAACCATTTTAAACCATCTGCAGAAGGCTGGATACACAAAAAAGCTTGATGTTTGGGTGCCGCATGATTTGACGCAAAAAACCCTTCTGGACCGAATGAACGCCTGCGACCTGCTGCTGAAACAGAACGAACTCGACCCCTTTTTGAAGCGGATGGTGACTAGCGATGAAAAATGGATCACATACGACAATATCAAGCAAAGACGGAAGGTAGGTTTTGCTATGTGTTTGGTGGGTTTTGAAGGGAATCAACCACTATCAGCTGCTCCCATATGGCCAGACGCTTAATTCTACCATCAACTGCGAACAATTGAACCGCTTCAACCAGGCGATCGACCTGAAGCGTGCAGAATTGACCAACAGGAAGGGCGTAGTGTTCCACCAGGAAAACGCCAGACCACACACTTGGTTGATGACTAGTCAGAAGCTAAGTGAGCTCAGATGGGATGTTTTATCGCATCCGCCATATAGCCCGGACATAGCGCCAAGTGATTACCACCTGTTCCTGTCCAAGGCGAACGCCCTAGTTGGTGTAAAGTTGAACTAAAAGAGGCTTATGAAAAGTGGCTGTCCGAGTTCTTCGCAAAAAAGGAGGGGGGCTTCTACAAGGGGTCTAATATGAAGTTAACTTCTACATGGAAACAGATTATCGAACAAAACGGCGCATATTTGAACTAAATCCGATCAACGTAACACTTTTTATAAAGCATTGAATGAAGAGCAGGAAAGCCGAAGATACATATTTAACAACCTTACATAATGACAACCATATATAATGATTTTCGTTATTCTAGCAGACTTAAAAGCTGACATTAAACCGTGGAAATTAAGCTATAATTTTTCTATTAATATTGCATTTGTAATTTGATAGTAAAAACTATGCCTATTGTAATGCTTTGACAATTCTGTCAAATAAAATACAAGCGCGTATTCGTATTATTTGGCGAAATTTTGAAATCATATTCTCCTTCCACTAATATTTCAAACAAATAATTTTTTCAACTAACGCACTTCCCAGATCTTATTATTTTGTTCGGCGAATTGTTCCACCAATGTCTCTACATTACGAACGAAATACTGTTTGGATAATAGTGCTCACAAATTGACCTTGTGGAGTTGCAGTTATGTAATATACATACATATGTATGTAGGTTCATATGTATATACATATTTTCTTTCAATTTTGGTTTCTGTCCAACTCAAACACAAATGTTGGCAGCGAGCCTTGGTGGCGAATAAATTCATATACACATGTACTGCATCTTGGTGGATAATACCCTCCGCGTGGTATTCCTTTGTTGTGCATTTTTCGTAAGCGAAATAAATTTATACCACACTGCGCCTACGTACATACATATGTATACAGCACACTTTTAAAGCTTAAATCATGTCTGCAGAAGCTAAAAATAATTTAATTTTTACACAAACTGGTAGAAAATTTTCAAATATTCAAGCAGTGGAAGAATATTAAGATTTTGGATTTTGATCATATATTCGTATTATTCTCACACTAGCCTACACACATTGCATATCCCATATACGCGAGTGCTTGAATAAAGCAACGGTGTCCACAGTACGCCTCAGGAGTACTCTCGGATAAAAATACTTGATGTTTGAAATCGATTAGGCTTAATCGCAAACAGCTCGCGTAGATGGGGCTACATAACACCTTTCCCATCTGCAGAAGTTGGGCATTTATGACGTCATTGGGTTCAGGGGACTCAAATGGTTTGAAAGAGTTTAACGCCCATGTGAGGGGCACTCATCCAGAAGATCTAAGAAACCATTTTTTCCTTGCCTTGCAGAGTTTTCAGAGGACTCGAGCTTTCAAGAGAGGTTCTGCACGCCGCACTGAAGACCTCGAGAAACTCTTCAATCGCGATGGCTGCGTCCATGTCTAAAGCTAATATACCCATGATCGGAGAAGAAGCGGGCGATAAAGACCCTCCAGTCTGAGATGAAGGCTGTCAGTTCTTTGTGGCTAGGTGAGGTATATGACTTTCTCCCAGCCAGCGGTTATAAAAGTGTTACTCATTCCTTGCTTTTATGTCTGTCCTCTGCTCTTCTCGGACCAACTCAGGACGAACCATTATGGGGCGTTTAGATCGATATCAGCTAGAGTTCTCCGGCGCCGTCCTCTAGTCTGGCGATGTCGACAACCTCACTGCTAACATTATATTACAGGGCTTCGTCTTTTTGATAGGGTTGCTGCCTTGACTTTGAGTACAAGTACCTAACAGTTATATAACCACCGATGCATCACATGTACAACTGCTCGGGCTCATTATCTTAGTATAGACCAAATTATTTATGTGCACTTATGAGCTCGACTTGTCCAAAGTTCATATAGTAATACACCGTTAAACAAAGCTTTAATTTAAACAATTGCAGTGTGACAAGAATTATAATACGTACTGTACATACACTTTTTTAACATATTAGAATAGTTCCGAAAATAATCAGCAATACCTTCAAAACTTCCGTTGCGTGAAAGTCAGCATGTTACCGGATTTTATCGACTGTGAGCAGAGTCTCCCACATGCACGTCCACATGCAACAACGTATTTGTGTACGCCTTCATCACATCGATATGAAAGCGAAAAGTTAAGAAGTCGTACTACAGTTATTTTGGTATTTGCTGCGAGCAAGTGCTTTGATTCTCGCTAATAAAGTCATGGGCTGTAAATATTCATCATTCTCGGTTGTGTGTGCTAACTTTGCTTCATTGCTCAGATTCAAAACATGTTTGCGAAGATTTACTTTTTGTTTGTTGTTTATGTTTTGCTTATAACTGTACCACTAATTTACACAATGCCAACGTGTCAATGAATCAATTCAAACGCTCTAGCTCCACCAACACCTGCACATAAATATCGCTTATTTTCGGTTATGAAAACTCGTGCAGAGAACACAGAAGTTCATACCCACACATATGCATTTTTTGTGTTGTAGTCAACCACCATCTTTTGTTTACAATAAAAGAATATGGTGGTCCAGCGCACATAAATCAACAACACCCCGCACTGGCTTGACAGTCGACCGAATGTTATTCATTCGCCCCCGGCACTGGCCGGCGGCCACCAATTGCCTCCATAGGTGCTTTCTCTTTGACGGAGGCAGGTCAAACAGGTTCATTACGTGAGTGTTGTTTTGCGGTCTATAAAATCGCCTTGTTTGCTTTCAAAAGTAACAGTTTTTTAGTTTTTTCCTTGGCTCATTTTTTACGTTTCCTTACACGGCTTCTGCTGATTGTTTGTTTGAATGGGCAGAGGCTCGTTTCAGTTTTGAGTCAATTTAAATTACTTTAGGCGACGGAAAAGCTGCTGACGCGCAACGGATGCGTAAACACTTTCAATAAATCAAAAACAGAAGGTCGAAAATTACAACAACAACAGGGCTACAAGCAAAAAATGACAATAAATTACGCACAAGCAACAGACTACACCGTTAAATAACACTGTGCATATCTACGTAGATAAATATGTATATTTGTAACCTATACACTTTAAATACATAAGAATTCGCTTTGGTCAGCAGAACATGGACAAATATGCAGTTCGCTTTTGGTGTGTACTTAATGCAAAAGACTCGTGTTTCATTCGCCATTTCCTTTAATTTCCTGTCGCATTTTTCAGATCAATTATCGGGCCAAAAGCGACAGCACGTCAAATATTTACATTTAATAGGCGTGGAAAGCGCGCTCACACATGCTTATAAACTGGTTTATAGAGTGAGCATAAATTCAATTCTCTTTAAAGCGCTTCTGCTGGAGTTAATCAAGCTTATTCAGCGGCGAATTACATACAAATCGCATTAAAAAACTCTGAAAGGGAATTTTATTTAAATAAGTGATAATAATACAATAAAATTAATTGATATATGTAATTAAAGTATTACCTTATAGAAACGGTCACATAACCAGCAATATACATAATAATTAGCTACAACTATGATCAGCTTCAAGGCACATAAGTGTGGGAATGCCAGGAAGCGTTTTGCTTTGCCTTACGTTAGTAGGCAGATGAAAAATTATATTTTGTTCGTTGAAAGAAAAATAGCTGAAGTAGTGCCATTTTGACACTTGTTGTAGTTTAAAAATAGAGATCCTTTGTTTGCGACCAGACTGGTTTATGGAGACGATTAAAGCTGGTATTTCCATATACATATTTTTCTGTTTTAAAATTCATTAATTTATTGAAAATTTTATGTATACAAAAGGGGTATCGACTATCAAATAAAATAAAAGATTCGACGTAATTGCCTTACCTGTTTAGTTATAAAAATCTGATAAAATGAAAAATTAAAGAATAAAATATATACATATAGTATATAAGGTTTACTATGTTTTTGAAGCCAGTTCAATTATGTGTTTATACACTTAAAAAATGTCTGATTTTACTGAACATGATGCTAAACGCCACTAGTAAATAAACAAAAATTAGATATGTCTCTCGTGAAACTTACACAAGTATTCATTCAGTGATGAGCCGTCGACACTTAACACACTCAACGGCCTAATCTAGGCACAATATAGCTTTTACAGCAGCATTAGCGATGCTTATCCGTCAAATTGCCATTGAAATTGGGCAGGCTTTTCCTGCACGTTGCGCTTTGAATCATAATCCGCTATACTTTGAGAACATATGCATGGACACGAGCAAAAATATGCAAATTCGTGCTCATAGCGCCGAGAGATGCCTTCACAAATAACAAGTAAGAGGGGCTGAACACTGAAGAAACCGAAGTTGGTATTATATGGCATATTAGGGCAAAAATATAATATTAGGTTGTCAAAAAATTTTGCGGTATTTTTATTGAACGATTTATTGAATTTATTGAAATGGTTTATAACGGTTTGATGACTCATGCCCAGCTCTTGTCCGATGCTACGGCTGATACTTTGCCGGTCTCTTTCGACCAATTCAGCGATTTTATCGCAATTTTCGACGACGTTGAAACCATCGTTTTGCGGTGGAAACGGGAACTGTATCGGGTCAATAACCTGCAGAAATTTTATTGGCGGCTTGAGATGCATTTTTGCCTTAATCGTAGTAGGATTGTAAAATATGCCGTAATTTCTCTTTATTTTGCTCCATGTATGCGACGCTATAACTCACGGACGACTTAAAAGAAACGACAATCAATCAAACACGGCACGGTTAGCGCGTAAATAAATAAAACTAGAACTACGCGTTTTCAGCGCCAACTAGCGAAAATACCGCAAGACTTTTTTGACAACTTAATATATCCAATATAGCTAGAGTTTCAGCTGAATCAAACACTTTTTTGCTATTTCGAAGCAATATCTGAAATTGTGACTTCTAAATAAGGTTACAACTGTCAAGCTTTGATTTTCTTACAAATTCGTCGCCTAATTGGACTTCATGCGACTAAGCGCCCTCGAGTGAAAGCTGCCTCTAGGTACAAAAATAAATAATTTCGCTTAAGTGCGTATGGATAGAGAATGAACAAATTTAATTATACTCTTTCGCAGAGTTCATATTCAGAGAAAATTTCCAGCTAATTTTAGGCACTTGTCCCATCCAACCCGAACTGAAATGAAAGGAGCAGACTTTGCAAATTAAATTTAAATGTTTAAAGAGGGCTTAAAGCGTCCTTTTCTTTTCATACCTAAGGCTCACACACACACACACATGCATGCCTTTATGACTATGAATTCGCCGCACGCATGCTTCTGTGTCAACAGTAATTATGCACAAAAAGATGATTGAAGACTTCCTTATGCTCTCTATGTACATTTCTATATTTTTAATGCGTCCACATGCTTAAATGGACACACACATATGCATATTTGTCGACATGTGTATACTCGTTAGAGCGGGTTGATTTACAGGGAGCCGAAAAAAGGAAAAATTGCGTTTGTAGAAAATGTTCCACGGATCATTGTGGACAACATTAGTAGTGTCGGATTTTCTTCATATTTCACAGTTATTCTTAATTACATGTTACATAACAGTTCTGCAAAATAACGTGCTCTTAGCTTTTTAATTAAAAGCAGGCTACCGGAAAATAAATTAACTGAATAATCGGTTGTATGAGAGTTATGTGATGTAGTAGTCCGATCTGCCCGATTCCGACAAAGAGCACCTATTTATTAAATTTCATTCAGATATCTCCAAAACTGACGAAGAAATTTTTATAAACCGAAGAATTAAACTTCTCCTAAATATGTAAGAAAGAACGAAATTCGGGTATAACCGAACATTCGTACTCTTGTAATTTGCAAGAATTAGAGTTTTTACTCAAGTTACAGTTTGAACGGACGGACGGACACGCAGTCACCCGGATTTCAACTAGTCTCGTCATCCTGATACTTTTATATACTAACTAACTAAATAACTGTATGTCGACCCGCTCTAATACACGTCTTTATTTACACAATAATAATAATAAAAAATTGGCTTACTCGCCTGTTAATAAGTATTCATTTGGGCGGCAACGAAATTTTGGTGACAAAATGACAGACTAGGATCATTTTCATCTTGAAGGGAATAAGATAATTTGCATACCTCTACGTAATCTCCTTCACAGAGCGGGAATATTGTGATATCGGTCAAAGTTAAACAGTCATACCCTGTCTCGCTGTCGTTAATTTTCTTAAGACAACGGATTTATCGGAGGCTTATCCGACGGCAGAGTGGCATGGAGTTCTCCTCGAATACAGTAAGTAGCTTCCAATGTAATAGTAATGCAGATTTTGAATTGGAAAAAGTAAAAAAATAAGACTTGATTATAATAAAACAAACCAATTTGTGTTTAAAACTGTTTCTTATTTCATGCATACATATATATTTTGCATATCTTATGGTAAGGACATCCAATGCACGACACGAAATGGTAAGAATTTAACAACCCCGCATTTGAGTGCGACCGTAAATTTATTCCTGGAGAGAGGAATTTCTTATCCCCTAGCCTTGATTTGCACAAGGCGTAGAGAGACCAATTACGCCTTAAGTCGTTAGGTTAAGTTGTGAGCTTTTATATTTTCCTTGGAAGATGTACATTACATTACAACAATATGGATTTATGTTGTATTAACGTAGATATGTATGCATGTATGTATGTATTTTCGAGAATTATGCGTCCCTTATTGATGAACCCACTTGTTGATGATGTTCACACGTAATACCTTCAGGAAATGTATGTATTTACATATAAACGCATTGTGTTACAAATGGATACAAATAAATTTTGTTGCCAAATCTCCCTCTTCTTTGGTCCTTTACGACGAATGCCAAGCTGTCAATACAGTACCACACCGTTCGATGTAATGAAATTCAAAGTAGGGATTTCCGCATAGAAATAACACTTCGAATGAGAAATCGGAAATGCTAATAGGGAGATGTGGATGTCAATAGAAAAATATATACACATGAGCAAGTGCAGTATACAAAGAGTAACCGCACAGAGGAATTTCAAACTAGTCAGAAAAAATTCTGGTCTGCCACAAGAGTTTTCGAACTAAAAATAAACTGTCGGCAGAAGACTGACAACAAAAAGCATTAAAATCGAGTTATACAAGTATAATGTTTCTTCAACGATCTTATCTAGTTCAGAGCTTGTTTTAATGCAATAAATGTTATTTTTCCATTTTTGATCTTAGCAGTGCACTGAACGAGTACTATTGATAGAAATCTGACCAAAATGTGTCAATTTTTTAAGACACCCACTCCTTAAAATATCTTTCGCTCGTAGGCTTACAAATACTACATTTTTCCGCTGGGATATTACCATAACTTCCTTATTGTTACCGGGCAGTACATATGTACAAAGTCATTGTCGATTAGTGATGAGCGATATTTCACTACCGTTGATTTTTTCACTGTGATTGAAAAATCGCATATCGCAACTGCGATCACAGTTTATAAATAGCAGTTCGCTTCTATGAGCTACGATTGCGATATCATTTAAAACCTGTGAATTGCAATAACAGTTCGATTTTGTGAATTGCGATTGCGATATCAGTTCACAGTAAACTTGTGAAACTGTGATTTTTTAATAGTACAGTACATGCGATCACAATAGCAAATAGCAAAAAAGTAACAGCTTTCTTCAGGGTATTGTATATATAATATATATGCGCATATGCAATTTTTCGTCATAGCGGTTTGAAGTTTTGAGCATAACGTTCTTATAATTTTTAATAATGGCAGGAAATGTATCAAGGAAAAGAAGTGAAGTATGGCAGATGTTTGAAGTGGTAGATGAAATATACGCAAAATGCAATATTTGCAAGTCAAAAGTTTTATATAAAACATCTTTAACAAATTTAAAAAGACATGTCCAGAATAGACATCCTACAGTGGTCATTAGTCATTGGTTTTTCTTTGAAAATATTAAAAGTGGGTATTCTAAACAAACAAATGATCAAAAACACTAATGTTAAATGTCTCGTAAGAAATATGTGAAACCATCATACCAACATACAAATGAACTATGCAATACGCTCTAAGTGTCTGGTAGCCGAACCGATCCAACATTTGCGAAAATGTAGTGAAAAGAAAGACGAAAAAACTTGACTCGAGTTACAGGACCCAAAAGAGAATTTGCCGCCAATAACGACAAAAGATTTCCGTCGTTCCCACGACAGTCGGGTCTACGTAACTGGAACGGACCCGGACTTTTATTCGGCCAAACACTGTTAAATCGGCAGAATCTGCCGTTTGAACGTCGACTTAGTTGCGATCGCAATAGCAATATAAAATCACAGTGATTTAAAAATAGCAATCACTGGAATCACAGATATCGAAAAATCGCAAAATCTCTCATCTCTATTGTCGATGCAACAATGTAATTTGTTTGGCTTTGTAAATACATACATATGTAAGTATAAGTGTACATGAATGTGGAAGCAGAGCAACTTCCAGTACAAATTGCAGAATTCATTGTCACATAATAAGTGTTCATAATATTTCAAAAAACGACCAAGCTTTGTATATATGGAGAAATACAAGATATATACATATACATATATTTACAAGCTACTTTAAAGGGCAACGATCTTCTACTTGTCGAAAAGAAATAAAATATTGAAAATATTGCTCCAGTTTTGTGAAATTTTTTTAAATTATAATAATTATAAAATCCAGCAATATTATCAAAGTTTTTAATATCACTATTAATAACAGTAATTTTCATACTCATAAATTGAGGGTTGTCATTGCCGGCCTTCTTAAACAGCCTTAGTCCGTAACACATATTCCTTCCTTTTTCTCAGGCAATTTAGCGAATAAGTCCGACTATAAAACGTTACCTGAAAATAAATTGATCATATTACTTGTATTGAAAAGGGTGTAATTTGTTTGCCATAATATATTTGCAGGTAGTTAGGTATGGATGGAGGATGGAGTCATGAGTAGAAGTTCACGCAAGTGAGGAAAGTTCTCTGATCGCCATTCACTTGGGAGTGGCCAGAAACGATTCTTTTACATATGACTCAAGCACCTCACGACTTCCGGTCTTTGACCAAGTATCCTCCGGGTAGCCTAAGAACATCCGTTTGAAGGCGAGCTAAAGTGAGAAGGCAAAATATCCCCTACTTAGGGTTGTGCGCTGGGTTTGGGACCCGCCACGTAAAATACCCACCAATGAAAACCAACAATCAGCCTCGGATGAGAGACCCCCCTTTTGATGACGACCATGGCAAGCGAAATAAGGACTACGAATTGAGGGCATGCACCTGGAATGTCCGGTCCCTTAATTGGGAAGTTGCCGCTGCCCAGCTGGTTGATGTCCTCGTGAAAATAAAGGCTGACATCACCGCCGTCCAAGAAATGCGATGGACGGGACAAGGACAGAGACAAGAAGATCCTTGTGGCATTTACTACAGTGGCCATATAAATGAGCGCAAGTTTGGTGTTGGATTCGTGGTGGGAGAGAGACTCCGTCGCCGAGTACTATCATTCACTCCGGTGAATGAACATCTGGCCAAAATCCGCATCAAAGCGAGGTTCTTCAACATATCGCTGATTTGCGCCCACACCCCGATGGAAGAGAAGGGGGATGTGACCCAAGATGTCTTCTATGAGCGCTTAGAGCGCGCCTATGAGAGCTGCCCCCGCCACGATGTCATAATTGTACTTGGCGACTTTAACGCCAGGGTGGGCAAAGAAGGTATCTTTGGCACTACCGTCGGAAAATTCAGCCTACACGAGGAAGCATCCCCAAATGGGTTGAGGCTGATCGACTTCGCCGGGGCCCGAAATATGGTTATCTGTAGTACTAGATTCCAGCAGAAGAAAATACATCTAGCTACCTGAGCCACCAACCAAATCGATCATGTTGTGATAGACGGAAGACACGTCTCCAGTGTTTTAGACGTGCGTACGCCCGAGATCCTACCAACGACTCGGACCACTATCTTGTGGAAGCCGAGATTCGCACCCGCCTCTGTTCAGAAAAAAGCGCACGCCAACAAACATAAGGAAGGTTCGACGTCGAAAAGCTGCAATCACAACGGACAGACGAACGATTTCCGCCTCGACTGCACTCCTGTTCTTTGGGAGCACTCGTCAACAACTCGGTATAAGGGAACTGTGGGACGGCATTTCAAACTCCTCACGTACAGCTGCAATTGAAACCATTGGTTTTCGGAAAGTGCAAAAGAACAGCTGGTACGACGAGGAGTGTCGTGTCGCAGCGGAGAGAAAACAGGCTGCCTACCCCGCAACGTTACGAGCGACCACAACACGTGCGGGATGGGACAGATACTGAGAGTTGAAGAGGGAAGCGAGACACATTTGCAGACAGAAACCGAAAGAGGCCGAAATTCGTGAGTATGAAGAGCTCGATGAACTGGCCGACAGGGGTAATGTTCGAAAATTCTACGAAAAAATTCGGCGGCTTACAGAAGGTTTCAAGAATAAGGTTCTATTGAGCGTACTGTGTGAAAGATTAAAGCCCACCGCCATAAACTGATTGCACCTTATCAGTGTGGCTTTAGACCTGGTAAATCAACAACCGACCAGATATTCACCATGCGCCAAAACTTGGAAGAGACCCGTGGAAGGAGAATCGACACACACCACCTCTTCGTCGATTTCAAAGCTGCTTTCGACAGCACGAAAAGGAGCTGCCTTTATGCCGCGATGTCTGAATTTGGTATCCCCGCAAAACTAATACGGCTATGTAAACTGACGTTATATTGATATTGGTGTCATCGGCCTCAACACACGCGCCGTTAGTTCTGCTTTCTCCAGACTGGACAAGGAAGCAGAACAAATGGGTCTGGCAGTGAACGAGGGCAAGATGAAATATCTCCTGTCATCAAACAAACAGTCGTCGTACTCGCGACTTGGCTCTAACGTCATTGTTGACAGTCATAACTTTGAAGTCGTAGATAATTTCGTCTATCTTGGAATCAGTGTTAACACCACCAACAATGTCATCCTGGAAATCCAACGCAGGATAACTTTTGCCAACAGGAGCTACTTCGGACTGAGTAGGCAATTGAGAAGCAAAGTCCTCTCTCGACGAACAAAAACTAAACTCGTATAAATCACTCATAAATCCCGTCCTGCTATATGCTACAGAGGCTTGGACGATGGCAACAACTGATGAGTCGACGTTGCGAGTTTTCGAGAGAAAAGTTCTGCGAAAGATTTATGACCCTTTGCGCGTTGGCCACGGCGAATATCGCATTCGATGGGCGATGAGCTGTATGAGATATATGACAACATTGACATAGTTCAGCGAATTAAAAGACAGCGACTACGCTACGAAAACATTCCAGCTCTGAAAGTATTCGACGCAATACCCGCAGGGGGAAGCAGAGGAAGAGGAAGACTTCCACTCCGTTGGAAGGACCAAGTGAGAAGGACCTATTCGGATGCATATGGTAGATCCAAGGAATTTAATCCTGTGGAGTCTGAGTTTGCCCAACAGGATAAACGCATGTTAAATAGGCCTACAAGAACAATGCATAGTTCCGGTTCTATCATTCTGGAAGCAGCTGCACTACGGACAAGCTCGTCAGCCAGCTTTTTTCTGGCTACCCCCTGGCACCCAGATTAGGGGCACTTGGTTTTAATAGGTCGTTCAGGCGTTCTATGTACTCCTTCACTTAAGAGATTACCTTCCCTCTATCATACTCTTCTGCTGTCCTTTGAAGCATTGCCGTCAAGGACTATGTATCGCACCCGTTGCTCATCCGTTAGGTTAGGTTAGAGTAGTTTTGGATAGTGCTGGACCGAGGCACCGGAGGTGTTCCAGCGTCTCTCCCCTAATTCTTTTCGCTTTCTGCATGTATCGTCGTTACATATTCCCATTCGGCATTCGCATATGATACCAGTACGCGACCAATCTTGCATAGCTTTCCACTGCAATGTCGATTTCTTAGCCTTAAGTAGCCTTTCTAATGCAGCCGTTGGAGTGGTTCTTAGCATTCCCGTTATGGAGAGAATAGCGAGTCGCCGTAACCGCCCTAACATATTTCAATATTAACATCCACATCAAAGCACGGTAAAGCGAGATTAGCTTGACCACTGCCGTGTAACACCAATGCATAAGGCCAAGTCATAGGCCACATGTAGACCCCAGCATCTGTTTACATGCATATACCACTAAAATGGCGATATCGCCCCTTGGTGTATGATCCTTAGAGCGTTTTCCAAATCGTTGCTGATTGGATTTAGGAATTATTCCGTATAAAGTATAGCTATATACATATAAGCTAACCTATTCAAGTTTTTGCAATTTCGATAGGCTGGAGTCATACTAAAATCTTGCATGCCCAAGACTTCATATATAACAATCCATCTGATAATCCTTGGCTTGCAGCTGCAGAATTTACCGGCCAGGCAATTGGATACCATGAGTGCTTTTGTGCCTTTAACCATTGTCAAAACCACCGAAGTGTGCAATCCAAAGTGAGACCCAGATATTTGGTCTAATTAGTTACTTTAACTCTGTGTCTCCAAAGGATTAGGTCCTTAGGTTCGACAGGGACTTATAACTTTATCAGACTATGTGAATCCCCTAATACTTTTTGAAAACCGATATACATATGTATATTAGTCGAAGAAAATTCTGAGTTCTTTTTTACAAATTTGTTCTAACACAAACGCTCCAAAGCAATGAAATTTTAGCAGTAATACTATGTTCGGACCGACATTGAAAACATTTTGAAAACACATTTGTATGTTGTGGAACGTAAGTCGTTCGGACCGACAATTTGTGTTTTCGATGAGTTTTCACTGAAAACTATCAATACGGGGATTCTCTTACTCTTTCAAGATGACACAAAATGCAAAATTCCCATACCGAAATATGCAAGGCCAAGACAGCACCAATTGCGAATCTAGTGATATATGACGGCACGAAAATAAACATGGGTTTTGGTCTGACATATTTCACAGCAATTGCAAATAAATTTTTGCGTGTGTTTGTTGTGCCGTTGCACCAAGAAGAAAATTCTGCGATTGGAGCACAGTGCAAGGGTTTTGCAAGAACAAGAGAATCCCCTTAAGAGCGCTATTACATGAAGCAACTTTTGTTGCTAATTCTCGGGCGATTCTCTTTTGCTGTCGCCCATTACCTTCACACGAGCAACTTGTGTTGCGCAACTCTGTTCGAGTTTTTTTCTCATCCTCTTTCACTTTGCTTTAACCCATTGTCGTTTCTTTTTCCTTATAGGTATTTGGGCCACACTATCACATATATTAATCAGTTCTGTCAATTAAGAAATACATTTTATTTATAATTCAAAATTAAAACAAAGATTATATGACAGACTTTCACAAATATCACCCTTTTCACTATCGTCTGAATCCTCTTGTATGGCTTTCTCCATACATTTCACAATATCTTTAATTAATTCGATTTTTTTGTCATACTCCATTTTCTAAAATATTTATATTATATTATGTATATCTGTAACATATTTGCAAATTACTTACCAAAAGATGAAATTAAGTTTTTTAAATATATTCAAAATATTAATTTCAAAAAAATGTACGCAAATGCAACTATGTACTACGAAAGAAAGAACACGAGTGCCGAAAAACGTCGCAGCGAACTGTTACGAATAAGAACACAAAGCGAGTTGCTGAACACTGGAAACTCGGCGCGATTCTCCTCTCCTCGTCGCCCCCTCGCCTAGAAACCAAGAGTTGCCGCAACAAAAGTTGCCGCGTGTAATAATACACTAACAGTGAGCAGCTGTATTCGTATATGGAATGTAAACAAATATCAAGTGACAATTTAGGGCCGGCAAAATATGTCTTCCAAAAAAATAGATTAAACTAGAGCAGGCACCGATAATTATGAGTGGAATGTAAGTTTTCAAGCAGTTTTCAGCGAAAACTGTGTTTTTGTTTGACAGATTTTACATGGACGAAAACACAAGTTTTCGTGCGAAAACCAGTTTTTCCCACGAAAACATGTTTTCGCTGTCGGTCCGAACATAGCATAAGCCAGAAGTTATCTTTAGTACCTAGTTCCGCTAGTGCTCTAAGTCATAGCGCACAACAAAAACTGCTGATGTATAACAACAATATGTACATACTTATATATTTTACTTTCAAATAAGCAGAAACCGAAATTTCTCTCACCAAGGCAAAGATTTTCGCCAATGTACAAGGATGAAGACATTTCCTCAAACCGCAAACTGCAATCACCTGTTTACTTTATGAAATCACTTCCAACCTCTATCCCGTTCTCACCGGTACAGAGGACACGAAAATGGCGAAACTTAAATTACACCTGCAAATCGAATAGAGATTTCCATATAATTGTATGTAAGTAGCGATGTAAATGTATGTGAAAATGCAGATGGCTGTGTAGACTCTGTTGGGAACTTCGCTTTTGAATGCAAACTAAGTTCGCAGACCTGTGGATTTTCGAGAAGAGATAAAGCGCGCACACACAATTACATAAATTTGTGAGGACACAGCAATCGCTCGTCAGCGCTACTGCGTAATTTCAACGGTAAATGTGTGCGATGCGGCATCACACTCGCCACCGCAAGCATTTCAGCATAAATTGAAAATCGAAAACCGCGCTTTTCAGGGCTGGATTTCGTGGTGGGTAAATATGCAGTTCGGGTAACCTCGTTCTAATTTACGTTTCGGGTGTATGATTAGTGATGCAAGTTTCCAATTTACGACCGATTTGTTGCTTTCGCTGGCAGAAATTTCAAGGATTTTGTAGGGACAGTTTTGAATACGTGAATACATGGTATCTTTTACTTTGTAGACCGAGCTTCAAATCAAGTTGGACTCGTAAGCTGTAGAGTAAAGATTTATAGAAGAATTTATTGTTGAATATCTAGAAGTTGTGAGTACTATTTGGTTCGGAAGCAGAATTCAATATAGAATTTTGTTTAATGTTCACAAATGCAAACCTCAATGAGTGCTTCAAATATGAAAATGTCAAATTTATAACATAAAACCTAAAATACAATTTTCTTGTATATCATCTACTTGTATATATATGTAGTATGTACTACTGTGCCCAAATTTTGTACTTATTTTGAAAATTCTTTATTTATTCTTCCAAATCAATTTCAACCCCTTCAAAATAATCCCCTCCCGATGCAATGCACTTATGCCAACGGGTTTTCCAATCTTCGAAACACTGGTTGTAGTCACTTTCCGGGATGGCCTTCAGTTCCGTCTTCGCTGCGGCTTGAATCTCCTCTATCGTATAAAAACGGTGTCCCCGGAGCGGTCTTTTGAGCTTGGGGAACAGCCAGAAGTCGCACGGCGCCAGATCAGGTGAATACAGTGGTTGCGGAACGATATGGGTTGAGTTTTTGGCGAAATGATCACGAATTACGAGGGCAGTATGGGATGGTGCATTATCGTGGTGTAAAAACCAAGAATTGTCTTTCCACAATTCCGGTCTTTTTAGGCGGATAGCGTTACGCAAACGACACATAACGTTCAAAAAATATTCCTTGTTGACTGTTTGACTGGTTGGAAGGAATTCATGATGCACAACACCACGATAATCGAAGAAAACGGTCAACATGACCTTGATTTTTGGCGCGATTTTTTGGTCTCGGCTCTCTTTTGGCACGATATTCGCTCGATTGATCGGTTGTTTCGGGGTCGTAAGCATAGATCCAAGTCTCATCGCCAGTTATAATGCATTTCATGACACCCTGGTAGTCGGAAAGCATCGTTTCACACACTTCAATGCGACGCCTTTTTTCCAAAAAATTCAATGTTTTCGGTACCAGTCGAGATTTGACGCGCTTGAGGCTCGAAACATCGTTCAAACTGGTATTGGCTGAGCCTTTCGATATGCCAACTTCATCAGCAAGGTCTCTAATTGTTAATCGACGGGTTTTCAATACCAAATCTTTGATTTGTTGAACGTGAGCTTCGTCGGTTGAGGTTGATGGTCGCCCTGGACGCTCTTCGTCTTCGACACGTTCACGCCCGGCTTGGAACTCACTATACCACTTGTAAGCATTTTTTTTAGACATATGTAGCCTCATCACCAAAGGCTTTCTGCACCATCCTCAACGTATCCGCAGCAGAAAATTGATTCCGAAAACAAAATTTAATGCCAATTCTTTGCTCAACAATTTTCGACATCGCAAAAAACGAAAAACTCACTTTTAGCACATTTTTGAAGCGGATGTTGACTGTCGACGAAAACTGCATCACATACGACAATATCAAGCGAAAACGGTCGTGGTCGAAAGGCGGTGAATCGTCTCAAACAGTGGCTAAGAAGGGATTGACGGCCAGAAAGGGTTTGCTGTGTGTTTGGTGGGATTGGAAAGAAATCATCCACTATGAGCTGCTCCCATATGGCCAGACGCTTAATTCTACCTTCAACTGCGAACAATTGGACCGCTTCAATCAACGCCAGACCACACACTTCGTTGATGTCTCCTCAGAAGCTACGGGTGCTCGGGAGCTCTTGTTGGTGTTAAGTTAGACTCAAAAGAGGCTTTTGAAAAGTGGCTGTCCGAGTTCTTCGCTTCTACGAGGGCGGTATTATGAAGTTGTCATCTAGATGGAAACAGGTTATCGAACCAAACGGCGCATATTTGAACTAAGTCAATCACTGTAACACTTTTTATACAGCATTAAATAAAGAACAAAAAAGCAGAGGGGAGATATTTGACAACCTTATAATATTTGTATGTATTCAGGACCAATCGTGGCCTATTATCCTACCAGATTATATTTATTGAGGGCCATAGAGAGAAAATCGGATCCCTTGTAAGGAATCTTTTGTATTTGTTAATTTAGTATTATAGCCACGGTACCACCGAAATTAACCTTCTTTGTTATAAAATAAATTAGAAACATCCCGAAATATATCACACTTCTTTACTTCTTCTTCTTTACTCGCGTAGAAACCGATTACACGGTTTCAGTCAAGTTCAGTGCAAGTGCAGCCAGTTTCTTCTCCACCTGATCCCTCCGACGGAGTGGAGGTCGCTGAACCATTTCAATGTCGTCGTACATCTCATACAGCTCATCGCACAAAGGAGCATAAATCTTCCCCAGAACCTTTTCTCGAAACCTCGTAACGCCGACTCATCAGGTGCTGTCTTCGTCCATGGAGAAGTGTTCTCTCCATAATTTCAGTATATTGTGGGCATCAGTTCTACAAGAATATTTTCCGGTTTTGAGAGTCGAGTGGGTATCTTCGCTCCAACAAGATAATGATCCGAGTCAATGTTAGGACCTCAGAGCGTACGCGTGTCTAAAATACTGGAAACGTGTCTTCCGTCGATAACAACATGAAAGATCTAGTAGGTAACTTTTTGTTCCGCAGACAGCGGGGTAGCTTGATAATATTTCCTGTGCAAGAATATAGTGCTATAGATAACCATATTTCGGAGCCTGGCAAAGTCGATCAGCGATGCTTCATAATGGACCGGCTGCCAAGTATACCTTTTTTGCCCAACCTGACTTGAAAGTCGCCAAGCACGATTTTGACATCGTGGCGGAGAAGATCTCATAGATGCTCTCATAGAAGATATCTTTGGTCACATCGTCCTTCCCTTCCGCCAAGGCGTAGGAGCAAATCAGAGATATGTTGAAGAATTTCACTGTGATGCGGATTGTGGCTAGATGTTTCGTACAAGAAAAGTATGGAAATTTCTACAAGAGTGTGCGTCTTTTAAGTTATAGTTGTGGAAGAACAATAATTGGTAAAGGGTGACTTCTCCTCTTCAACTAAAAAATTATTTCTAGTAACTACATGTAGATGCAAGTCTTTCCTTAACCATTCAGCACGACATATTATTTCGGAGACATCGCCAACCCTGCTTAAGAGCAGTTCATTATTTATTGTTAAATTCATGGACTTGGACACAAAATTATTCCAATTATTAAGAAAACTTTGGATTTCATCACTTTCACAGTCTCAATGTGGAACACAAGTCTGTCAGAGACAAATGCTTATCAATAATTTAGGGTTTAGCTTCTAATGCTGCAATAGGATTTTTGAAAGCCGTGGTTACTATGCAGAACTCGAGTTCGATGTTTCAGACGTATTGACGCATACATACGTATTTGGCCAACCCTATAAATAGAATGCAGGTATATATAAAAGGCACAATAAACAATTTATTTTACCACCTAATAATTCTTTATTTTCTCTGAATATGATGTATAATATTCAACTAATATTAAGTTCATACAAATGCTGTAAATATTTTCTTGAAAGAATGAAGTGAATTAAACAGTTTCAGAAGAGAAGTGTGTTTATATTTTGCTTCTTTACTAAAGTTTATTTTATGATTTAGAGATAAAATTAGCTAAGCTTACACAGTACTTTGTATATGGCAATATGGTTTCACAAATTGGCTAAGACTTTACCTAAATATGTATGTATATATCTACGTTTATATATTTATAAGTACGGTTACAGCTAAGTTTTTGCTTTAGAATATACGCGGCGACCGTTTGTGTTTGGTTTGGTTTTGAATATTTAATAAATAAATGAAAGGTTTATCTTTTGTTCGCTCGTTTGTAAATCTTCAAGCGTTTGAATGCGCTCAGGAGAAAAGGCACCTGCCACAAATTTATTTTCATTTCTGCTGCCGAACCAGCGCTCCTCCTCTGCCGGTTGTAGAATCTCCGCTGGGCAGATCTATATAAATGGCAACGCTTTAATTTCTCTGTCAACAGTTTGTATTCTCCCTTGTTGGTCGTATACACCATCAATCTTCGGGCTGCTTAGCAGATTTGTCCTTTCCAGGCGTCTTGCCACCAACAACTGACAACGCTTACGGCCGAAATGAAAAACGGAAACGCTCGACAGTTTCTTACTTGTTTCAATCAGCTTGAAATACATTTTACAAACCCCCCGAAGTCTTACACTACTGACCACTACCATTGGACCCTTGCCATGTCTTTTTCATTTTTATTTCTGCTTGTTTTAGTTTCACATTTCTTAGCTCCTTTTTGATGGCGCTTCAACGGCACTCTAGTACTATTACATTTAAAATATACACACCCGCGCATTTTTCTCCACTGGAAAACATGTAATTTGATTGTCCTGTGGCAGAGAGCCACTGTCTTGTGTAGTGCCTTGTGCTTAATGCTCTGTGCACCATTTTAGCCCCGGAACATGGCCATATGGTTGAGTGGCGGCTTCTGCTTACAAATGCGTCGACAAGTTAAACGCCAAAAGGCAGTACGAAAATCGGGATTGTAGAAAGCATAGATGAAAGGATTAATAGCGCAATTCACCCAGCCGACCCATGTCAGAAAGGACATGAGACCCTCAAACACCGCCGGCGGGGGCAAGAATGGCATCAACAGGTAGTAGGTAAAGAACGGCAGCCAACAGGCGATGAACCCGCCCATAACGATGGTCAGCGTCTTGGCGGTTTTCGAATCCCGCTTCGTTGTGGACACACGCATCGGTATGCGATGGGGATGATGGTGGTGATTGTGGTGATGGTGTATTTGCGACTGCTCTTGATTTTGTCCCAACATCGGATTGAATTTCAAACCTCTTGTTGTGGTCATGCTTGTGGTAAGCGTGGAGTTGGCCGCCAGACAATTCTCAGAAAACGACGTGCCATCCTCGATGAAGTGCACTTCTTGCATGGGCAATGAGGATGAGCGCCGTTCGGCCAGCGGTACACCCATCGCACTGGAATGCATACAGACGCCGGCGTATTTACAATTGATTGCCGAGCACTGAATTATTGATGTTAAACGTGAGACCTCAACCAACTCGTAGAACGATGCCTGATGCTTGAGACCGCCACCATTAATGCTGGCACCACCACCGTTGACATTGCCGAGGTAGGCCTTATTGCATTTGCTGCAATGTAAACTGAGATTTTTGGCAGAGCAGTTATTGCTGCTGGCATGGCCGCTACCCCAACGCGACTTGAAGGAGGGAAATTTCGGCGTGGCACATTGGTAATGCTCCGACTCGGAAATAAAGTTGTCACAGTCTATATCATGGTCCGCGGTGCGCTCCGACTTCTAGCGTACGTCAAGAGAGTGCATGTGAAAGATAAATTAAATGATGATAAACTTTCTTAGTACCGTTTTAGTAAGTGTTAAAATATTGTTCCGCGCATTAATCAAATTCACACCCCGAAATTGCACGGCTGGGAATGCGAAATGACACAGACCTTCATCCACACCATTTGCATCAAGCCAAGCGTAGTGAAGCTCACTCATACACATAATCTATCACACACACACACACACCCTATTTGCACACACACGACTAGTTGTCACAACTTACCGCATCACGCACCATGCGCTGTCTCCGCGACGTGAGGACATAGCCAATCTTCATGTAAACGTACATCATAACGGCGAGCGGAATGAAAAATGAGCCCATTGCGGAAAACACCACATATCCCTTATTTTGATTGTAGCGGCAAACGACATTACCTTCGTGCCGACGTCCCGGATCGTACCTGATAAAAAATAACAAAGAAATGGTTAAAAAACCGGCACATTAAATGCGAATATTCAACATAACGATGAAGACTAGTGGATCTCACGCACATAACTCTAACATACATGTGGAATATATATTTACTTGAAGCGGGATTTTATGATTTTGCAGGTAGAAGTCATGTAGGTAAATACTTTTTAGAGCAAGCTTCGTAAAAGCTGGCGAATCTCAAATGTTATAAAATATAAAGTTATGGAAAAAGTTTCCAATGAAACAACATTTTATTTTGTGAAGTAGGTCAAATATAACAGATATAACTGTTTTGATGTGGTCCAGATAGGAAAGTAGGTACGTAGATAGAGTGGATGCATAACAACGCACCTAGGACTTTAGGAGGCCCATTTTGAAACCAACGGGGCTATGATTCTGATTAAGTTCATCAATACGAGAGATTTTAGTCTTCTAATTCTGACAGCTTTTACAATAGTTCATGTATGGGTTCCTAATCTAATGTCATGTCTGCCAATTATATAGTGATCTTTTTAGCCTTCGTACTAGAGTTACTACGTCTTTACTTTTGAATTTTAATAGTCGGAATATGCGGCCCATATTCCATGCATGCCAAATTTGCCTGCTTGTTGAGCCAGGGATTAACTCCACCGAGACTCAGGTGTATTTATAACATGATTATCGACTAGGCAGAGGCATATAAATTCCCACTTTTTCGGATCTAGATGCCTAGTACCTGATCTGGTTAGTTCATCTGCACATTGAAAGTTTATCGTGAAATAATTTTCTGTACAAGATGCGTTGCAAAGTAAACAGGACTTAAAAAAAAACAGAACAAATAGTTTTTTCGGCAAATCAAGCGAGTGTTTTAGCTCGTTGGCCGGTACGGCCGCCTGTATGCCGGTGCAAACCTTTTGAATGGCCTCTGCGTCTGCCTACAGTGTCACATCAGGTGAATACGGGGAGTGGTTAATGGTTAAAATGTGATTTTGGTCAAATAATTGGATTCTGGGCAATTTTTGGTAGCCACTCAATTTGTGCGGAACAAACGTGCACACCTTTCGTAAGCCCAAATGTTCGGTTAAAATGCGATAAATCGATGTTTTGGAGATGTTCAATTCCATTTCCATGAATTTCAATGATGATTTCGGCTGATTTTTGATGAATTCACGCACAGTTTCGATGGAATTTCTGGTGATCACAGAATTTGGTTGGCCCGTAAATTATGTCCTCACGACCACTTTGAAAACGTTGAAACCACTCGTGCACTCTGCTACGGGATAGGGAATCAACGCCATAAACTTGTTTCATCAATTGAAACGTTTCGGTAAAAGTTTTACCAATTAAAAAAAAATTGTATGTTGGCTCTTTGAAGCTCATTTTTGCACCGATAACACAAACATACTGACACTTAAAACGCAATAACTTCCCTTCCAATCAATGAAATGTGATGAAATCAAGGTAATCTTTCCCTATCATTAACGAAACCCTAATAGACTTTAGTGGTCTCAAAGCCGATCGGCTATTAGTATACTTGTATATATACAGAAAAAATAGTTAGATAGAATAGCTCTGGATTTATTTTTATTTTTTCTATGTCGTTCCCTTCAAAGTAATAACTCTTGGCCTCAATACACTTGTGCCAACGTTTTTTTCAACCATGCTTTGGCATGGGTTTTCCAGCTTCGTTTCACCTTTGCCACGATATTCGGTCGATTGATCGTCTGTCATAGATCCAAGACTCATCTCCAATAATAATAAGTTTCATAACATCCTAGTAATCGCAAAACATTGTTTCAAAGACGTTAACGCAATGCTGGTTTTCGGAAAAATTTAATGATTTTGGAACCAATCGCGCTCTAACTTTCTTTAGGCCCAAATGCTCTTTCGAAATGCTTTTCACTGATCCTTCCGTTATTTCAACGATGTCAGTAAAATCCCTGACCACTAATCGTCAATTCCCAAGCACCAATTTGTCTGATGTTGATAGCCATCCTGGACGTAGTTCCAACATTCTGAACGTTTCGGCACCAGAAATTTGATTCCGCACATTTAAATTAAAATGTCTTAGCATTTTTTACCTACAAAAATATATTACTTGTTGTGAGCACACTCCTTGTCGGAATAAGAAAGCTTTCTTTAGTACTTTTATCTCTGCTTGCAAGACACTTCAGTGGTCCAATAATTGAAAGCTATTCGGGTATCTAAGTTTGCTGTAAATTCACCATCCGCGTAAAACTCCGTACCCGACCTCTTGTCCCTTTCCCATTCTTCTCTGGAAGGGAGAGCAATATTGCGGAGCTATATTGTGGTCTGGATATAGTTGGAAAGAATCGGAATCGAACCAAATCGTACCTTATTTTTAGAACCAATGAAGTCATAGTGAATTTCACTTTTCTCTACAGAACTCTTCTCTTTACAAACAACTCAGTCAAGTGCAAGGCTCTAGATGACATGAAACTACATCGACAAAGAAAAATTAGTGGAAAAATATTCCTGAAATATAGCCAGATATTGTGCGACGTTTTGAAAATATGAACTTACAGCTGATAGAAAAAAAATATTGGCGAAAAACACTAGAATATAGTGCGGATTATTCAAGATGATTTTGAAGTTCTAGCTATAAATTGTTAATACGAGTAGTCTTAATATGAAAGAAAGAGATTGTCAGTAGCCGAGAATATTGAAAGGAATCTGAAAACACATTTAGTCGATTTCAAAATATTAATTTACATTTATTTTTATGACTTTTTTTAAGTGGGCACGCTCTTCTAAAGATAATAGTACCAGATTGTTGAGGAAGTGCAAATATATTGGTTAAAAATATTGGTAGAATTTGATAAAAGGCGTGTCTGTATAAGAAATCTTTGGGCTTGCGTTGCCCCTGTATCTTAACTGGATTAATGTTCCACACAGCCTCTTTAGTACACGCTCGAACTCCTCCGTTTTCTTCAGTACATATTTTAATGTGCAATGTTTTGTAGGTTTCTATTGCGTCATTTCACGCATTTTATGTGCATTTTACATTAATAACAGTACAATGTTATCGGCATTATGTGGGAATATCTTGCAAAATTCAGACTGCAAGGCACTTTAGCTCGTGTGTACATGCACACATACTTACGAAATGGCTTTTTTGTGTCGGTACGGATCCATGGAAGACTGACGAAACATTTTAGTGATGCGCGTGTGTAAGTGTTTCATAAGTGAGATGTGCAAAATTTCGCTTTTATTCAGAAGCTTCTTGTTTTTTGCCAATGTTGACTGATGCATTGCGATAAAGGCGGCGAATTTCGGTGTTAAGCAATTCCCGCAGATTGTCTGCAGTTAAAAAGTGGCAGTATAGCGATAAAAACGTGAGTCTATGAACAATGTATTAGGCTTTTTTGCACTGTTTTTTAGTCTTAAAACTCGCACAGCCGTAAGGAGGCAGCTTAAAATGAAATTTCTGTAGGATTTTCATAATGTCCACAGTGATTTTCCGTGGCCCAGAAAGCTTGTCGCTGGTTCAATTGCACACATATATTTGAAGGTATTGTGGTGAGTATGGTTTATTGTAAAGGACATCTATGTACTAACGCAGTTATAAAATTTTTAAGTACGGCCCGGCCCACTTGGCACCTATGCGAGCACGAGAGAGAAGAACTAATCACCGATGCGGTTATAAGTACTTTCAATGATGGAGATAATATAACTCACATATATCTTCTTAGAATGAAGGTAAACAATGTATACAATATTCCATTTCTTTCATCGACAGGCGCTTTCTGAACACATAAAAAGATAAACCTCGATAGCAGTAGTTAATTTACTAAATAGGGAGTGAAAGTAAGACTATGAACTGGATATTCAGTAGCCAAGCTATCTAAGAACACTAGTATGTTAGAACAATATCTTATATAAGTGAATATGTATTATATTTATTGGTGAAATCATACATAACTTAATAACTTAACATAACTTAATAGTTTAAAATTGCATTAAGACAAGAAGTCATAAAACCTTTCATAAATATAAAATATTTTTCACAATAACTTGATTTTGGCACTTTTAATGGCAGTTATATGCTTTAGTTTCTTAAAGACATTCTTCTGGAAAAGAAGTGAAACGAAGTTTTGTTGGAATAAGGAGAACATAAGTTGGATCTCGTCTCAACTAATTTTTGGTGTCATTGTAATTGTATGCCAAAAAACTTCGAGTAAAACTTTAGTTCTTCAAAACATATATGAAAAACAACTTCCAAACACACAAAATTTTAAGTATATTATCTATCAATAAATAAATAGTTCATGCATATTCTCTGGACTCGTTTTACTGATCCGATCAACCCACTACTTCTACACAAGATGATAGAATCAAGACATGTCGCCATACCGAAAGGAGCTTTCAAATATCTATAGCACTTGCATACAAAGTCTTCTGTACTTCCACTGTTGACACCAAAAGATAACTTATATTTTTATCTGGATGAAAGTGTTGCAATGTCTTATTCTACCATTCTTTCGCTCCTTGTCTTTACTTACTATTTTTTATCAAGACCTATGAGATACTCGTAATCACCTTTGATTGTTGAACGAATACTCCAAGCAAATGATTTATCACTCAAGAATGCTTAGCTCTTTTCAATATTTCATAAGCGTAGTGAAAGACCTTATAGCAACATCCTAATATTATTGGCTTTATCAAGAAACTTAAACTTTCAAAAGTTTGACCATTTATTCCAACTTTTTACGAAAATATGAATAAAGTAGCAAAATACTCACCACCCCAAGTACGGTGGACATGTGATCAATAGCGCCGTCACCCACACAATGAATATCATGCCCAATGCCAAGCGCTTCGAACGGCGTTTTTTGGAATAATTTAGGGGTTGAGTCACTGCGAGATATCTAAAAATAGTCCATTTTCAGAAATCAAATTGATGTAAATACAAAGGAATGAATTAATTAATAGAGCAATTGTTCCGCGCTGCCACAATGTCAATGCCGCTGTCAAGAACACCACAAAATTATATTCATTAGAAAACGCTGTTGTTGCAAAAGCTGCTGAAAAGCTGTTTTTAACTGAATTAAAAAAAAATAATACTTCACTTAAATGTGGTGGTGTATGTGCACACGTACGTGAACCGTTATTGAGTAAATTAGTGAGTACTTTATTAAATTCACCATGAAAAATTATTTTTATGCAGAAATTAAAGTCAAATGCCTAAAGCAAATGGTAATTTGAGTACTAGTCCTCAGATGGATATAAAAACTGGAACTAACTGGTAAAGCTTACCTACAGCTCTTATGAGTTTATAACCAAGACAGGTTTGTTATTTAAAAAATACTCCATGGTGAGATTTGTAAAACTAAACCATATTTTTTAGTTTGATTACTGAAAACCGCAACACTTATCACGATTTTCGAATCTGGAAGCAAGGTTTTTCCATTGTAAATGAAAAGGCAAAGGGAGCGTTATTTTGTGAAGAAAGACTTGAGGACGATTGGATGAAATGTCTTGAAACTTTGACAGTATTTCAGTGCAGTTAGTAATCTAAAACAAGGGTAGATGGTTTGTGTTTGTGGTGTGATCTCTCGTATATACGCGAACTAGTCTCATACAGTATATGCGTGATTAGTATACAGTTATGTATACGTATTGTCTACAGGATTTTGCAATAAAATAATCAAAGATTTATGGGCTGCGAAAGTTCAGAAAGCTTGAATTCTTGTTCTTATTTAGGAGTACAGTTGTTCGAAAATTTTGAGCTTTCTTACCACCATGGAGCACTAAACGAAGCTAAATTTGACTATTTCATGAAGGATATGAATCTGCTCCCTTCCAACTATCCTTCATGAGAACTACTACGTGCAAATCCGCCGATTAAATCGACGAGGGCTCTAAAGGTCCGTATCCAGCTCTTAAGTAATTGCTCAAGAAAACAAATTCATTATCTCCTGAGCTGAAGTCAAGTAATTTTGACAGCTGGTTACACATTGTGAACGATCCTTATTAGAAGAGCAAGGGAACATAAACAAAGTAAATAAACTTATGTGTGTAGATATACAAATATTTTCATTGCAATTTAAGGAATATGGATGAAAATTGGGAAGTTTTTACAGTATTTAAAAATGAACTATGTTCCATAATAATGATTTTAACTAATTGTAGGATGAATTTAATGATTACTTTGATTTTTCTTCAAGAAATAATTTTTGATTTCATGTTTCTTCGCACACCCAGGATTGCCTTATACGCATTTTATTAAAAAAAAAACTTATTAAAAATTAATACTAGATTTCTTTAGAGCTGCTTACTGTCTGAAGAAAATTTAACGCAGAAGGAAACGTCTAAGAGTCCTTAAAATATGTATATATCCATACATATATAAATAATCAGCATGACGAGCTGAGTTGTCTGTATGTACGCAAACTAGTCCCTCAGTTTTAGTCGATCTGAAATTTAGAACACTTTTTTCTCATTTGTCGGAAAGCCGATATTGAATCATTGAACGAGTGCTTGTACCGAACACTTTTTGGCCATTTAACGAAAAAGCTTCACGAAATTTGGCAAGGGATATTGTCTAAAGCAATAATACTATAGCCGAAGAAATTGTTCAGATCGAATAACTATAGCATATAGCTGTAATATAAAATGACAAATCAAAATCAAGTACTTATAAGGTAAACTTTGTTTTTGTGAAGGGTTGCGTGCAATCAAAGTTAATTTTTCCTTGTTTTAGAATCATTTGGTATTTGAACTGCTGACTGACAAAGTGGCAGAAGTGTACGTACATGAATCATATATAGTACGCTCCGAGCCAGAACAAGCAAAATAAAAAAATAATTGTGAAAACAGTAAATTCGAGCACAAATAACAGCACTTATCAAACTTTTCTTATTTGTGTTTGATACTTTAGATAACTTGCACTTGGCGTTGCCTCAGCTCAGCTCAGCTCCTTGCGCTCGCTGCAATGGATGCAATGGAAAACTGACACGTAATAGCGCCATTTTTTCTCTTTTCCAGTGCGTTTGTATTTTTAGCTGCGAAATAAATAAGATGTTATCAACTCGTTTTCATAGTACCGCTAACTGCAGAGCCTTTTGTGAGTTTTATGGGGTTTTCAGCAGAAAAGCAAAATGAGAAGCACTCAGCAATTGATACCATGAGACTTTCAATAAGGCTGTACTTTTAAACGCTTTCCTGATTTTCTTTGAAATTTTAAAAACTTTTAATGAAACAATAAAAATAAACTTGTAGGACTGTGCTGTATTAGACGAAAAACGACAAAAATTTAAATAATTATTAAGTTTCAAGCAATGACTAAGTTAAAATAATTTCTTTAATAATTCAATATTTTGTTTTCATCAAACTGCGTTAGAAGTGCATTTTCTTATCTCTCTGAAACTGCATTATTTTTCCATTGCAAGTTATGTTCAGGTCAGTTTGTGTGGTACTTATGTATCTTAACACATCTCACGAAATATGTTAACCATATACCCATATGCTATACGAGTACATAAGTCAAATATAGAAGTGTCATTAAATTGTAATTGAGACTTGTGTAGACCGCATTAAATGTATGAATAACAGCAAAAGGTATAAAAACTAACAAACCGACGAAAACTCTAATGGCTAGACCTAACAAAAAATATCGGCAAATAGATTTGCGCAATGTTTAGGATGCCCTGCTCTCCCATTTGACGATTTGTGACGATGACAGCGGCAGCGATTAGTGAACAGCACAATGGCGGAAGAGGTGAAAAATGACTGAGCATAGTTCACCTTTTTTGCAATTATACCTAAGACACCGCGCTTTCCTAGGTCACTTTCAATAAAGCAGTGTAGATGTATGTAGATGTATTTTTATTGTGTGTGTTCGCATTGTTAGTATGAGAACGTTGTAAATTACCTGTCCAGGCTAATGGCGCACAAGCTCAGTATGGAACCGGTGCAGAGCAGAACGTCCAGTGAAATCCAAATGTCGCACAGGATCCAACCATAGCGCCAGCTACCTGCCGATGTATGCGTTATATGTAGGTGTGTGTAGAGCAGCCATTAAAGTCGAGTTTCCGTTGAGGCGAATATGTGGAAGATTAAGAGGCTAGGATTAGTAAACATTTGGTGTGGTGTTTTGTTGCGAGGATATTAAATGTTCATAGTATCCTTACACAAATTGACAAATAAACACACATGAGCACACTCATACACAGGCACACAAGCACGCCGTCACACACCGGCATTACCTGCATCTACTGGCTTCCTTGGAAACACTCGCTGCAAACAGGCAAATTAGTGAGTGTGTGTAATTAGCAGATGTGACCTAACGGGCAAGGTGCAATTAAATTACACAGTAACAACAAAAACAAACTGTAAACATACAATAAAATACGCGGCAAAGCACCTAAAGGCTTTCCTGCTTGTCTTAATTGCCTCTAATCCTTGTATGTTCATATATTTACTCGTCTAATAGGCGATTTGAGCACATAAATGTAACAACAACACACTTATACACATACACACAGACAGACATGCATACCCAACCAACCAAGAATATCCAGTTTTTTTGAGAGTATGACGAACTCTTGAAATAAGGAAAAAGGATCGAGAAGTTAAATGTGTTTGAAAGCGTTCCTTCCATGTTCTTGAACATAAACGGGTGTGTTAGGTTAGGTTTCAGAACTGATAACGCCGTGGATAGTCGAACACCGGTTTACCGAAAATCCGAGTTGCTACAACCGCGGTCTACTGAAAGTTCCGTAGACGCCCCGCCTCGCTTTCATTTAGATCTTTTGGGCAATCAGCGGATGTCAACATTTTTGTTCTGATTTTATTTAGAACTCCTACAAAGACGGCGAAGTTGGCCTGCGTTTCACTCTAAAACTAGTTTTAATAAAAAGGTCTGAATGTCTGCTCCAGAAATAGCCAACTGTAAATGTAGTTGTTCTTAACAAGTGCACCCCTAGCTCAAGCGACGGTCATTCATATAGTGGCAGAAGGTCAACGGACTCCAACCTTGTTCTGTATAAAGCTAAGAGCATTAGTCATGTGACATTTTGTTCAAATATATTTATTAGTATTTCAATTACCACCGTTATTCTCTCTTTAAACGAGTTGAAATCAAAAAGCCCTTGCAGGTCGAGTAGATATTCTTTCCAGTGGTGCATATTCCTTTGTGAGTGGTAGTTCGGGCAATGCAGCTCTTCTCAAAATGTATGCTAACAGAACCTAATTCATAATGTCGGCGACTTTCGAGGAACTAATTACTTTTAATTAACTGGGTGGCATTCACATGTGAGTCACTCGTCACTTTCACATAATAGCTGTTAGCAAACGACCGCGATACAAAGCGTTTGCGAATAGCTGGTCCGCCCACGTGGCCATGCGCTCACGCGGACACACCGAGCCGCAATTAAAGCGAACAGAATTCAAGGAAGTAGCAGTGTGTCTGGCGATATGTTGAAAGTTTAATAAAGTCATGCCAAATGTCGCGTTCACATTCCATGTAAAACTTTGCTCATATTTGTTTTTTCGCTGTTGTTGTCGTCTTTATCAACTTTCAATTAGAACTTTTGCCCACATACCTTAAATCGTTCATATATGGATGTATGTATGTATGTATGCATATAACATGTTTATCCCCTTTGCCTCTGTTCATCTGCGCGTTTTTCATTAGCCCATCCTGCTGGACAGGACATAAGCGCGACCATCAGTGTATCAATCAAGAAAGAGTTCTCCTCCTTTGACTCTCTTTACCAATATATGTATGTAGATGTGCTCAAATTGCGAAAATAGTTGGTTGCTCCTCTGCCACAAACCGTTTTTACGTTTCATACCTTTTCTATATTTGCTGCACACAGATCCTTATGTTCTTATATACATATGTATGTGTGTGTGTCAATATTGCATACTAATATGTCGCGCAAAATTTATTCCACATTGACTGATATAAATTTAAAAGGACAATATATAGAAATGGTTACTTTTTGTCAGGCAATGTCAAATCTCTGGCTTTTCTATGATATGAACTCAGCTCTCGTTGTCCTATCCAATGAAATGTTCATTATAAATATGTGGCTGTAAACAGTGGATGTGATCTTTCAACATAAACTGAATACAGAACTCCTGCTAATGATTTTATTAGTTTCTACAACGTCCAAGATTTTACTAAACTCGTTTCATTCAGAACCTCTATTGTTTATTTGTTCTAGGATCAACAAAAAAAATAAAAGAAATTTTCGTTTTCTGAAAAAATATTTATTCATTTGTCCCATTCGACATATATGCACCTGTGCCAGCATCTTCCTATCGTCGAAACTCTTCTCAAACTTGAATTTTAGCTTTTTAGCTCTTTCATCCACAGTAAGTGTGACGACAGCTCTTTAAAGTTCTCTTTACTTTTCGAAATAGGAAAAGGTCGCGCGGAGCCATGTCTGGCGAATATGAACCAAGCATTGTTATAGTATTATTTTTGGCTAAGAATTCTCAAACAATCAACGAAGTGTGAGCTTTTAACAAACGAAAATTGCCAAACTCAGAAAGATGCGTCTCAACATTTTTGTGTACTTCAGGTACAAGTATATCATAATATTAAAAAAAATTACTTTCGGACTCTCCAAACGCGCATTTAAAATTATCGTAATGTTCTGCACAAACCTCGTACAAATGATCGTGACGAGCTGAGTCATTTAGCCATGTCCGTCTATTTGTCCGTGTATACGCGAACTAGTTACATAGTTTTCGTTTCGAAATTTTTCACACGCCCATTTTATACCCTGAACAGGGTATATTAACTTTGTCACGAAGCTTGTGTCATCCAAATGATCAGTATGTTGAGCTGAGTCGATTTAGCAATGTCCGTCTGTCTGTATATATACGAACTAGTCCCTCAGTTTTTAAGATATCATTTTGAAATTTTGCAAACGTAATATTCTCTTCACGAAGCTTGTCGGAACAACCGATATCGGACCACTATAACATATAGCTTCCATGCAAACTGAACAATCGGAATCAAGTTCTTGTATGGGAAACTTTCACATTTGGCAAGGTATCTTCACGAAATTTGATATGGATTACTGCTGGAAGTAATAACATAATTTCCGAAAAAATTGTTCAGATCGGACTACTATAGCAAATAGCTTCCATACAAACTGGACACATAGTTACTAAAAGAAATGCACCTGTGAAGGGTATATTAGCTTCGGTGCAGCCGAAGTTAACGTTTTTTCTTGTTTCTATTCAAGAAGCTGAGCATTTGTCGCCACCGCAGATATGGGAGCACTATAGCATCGGAGGTTATCTTGACGAAATTCGGCATGAATTGTTATCTAAGACAATATCTTGACAATGATTTATTATCGGAAGAAATTGCTCAGATCATGTCACTATAGCACATATGTAGCTGCCATACATACTGACTAATCTGAGTGAAGTTCTTATAACACATATTTGTGAAGCGTATTATAGCTTCAGTACAATTGAAGTTAACGCATTTTATTTTCGATTTCCGACTGAACAAACATAAATCTTAAAGTAGCTTAACAATGTCACAACTGCAGCAGCATATTACAAGTTCTGAAGTTACGAAATGCCGTTTCGAACTTTGTGTCTTTTGTACGAAGAGGAATTCCGATTTTCTCCTATAAAAGTCCTGGTACTTTTTTAAATTTATTCTAAATCATCTTCATTGTAATGGTTCCTAGGAGATGTAAAACAAACAGTTATTTATGCCGGAATTATCGCTGGAATATGGATGAATAATTACTTTTGAATCAACACTTGCCTCCTTTATTATTCTCCGGCGCTTGCCAACGGTACGCTGACAATCGGTAAACTAACTTTCGTAACTGATAACAATGTAACCACATGCTACACAACAACAACACATAAGCGCATACGCAACAATAACCGCACAAGCAATAGCAAATGAATTTTTCAATCACCGCAAACACAATTCACCTGTCTGTGGGACAATTTCACGGTAATCAGTTTAAACAACTGTCTATTGTAGCAGTTCGCCACAGAGCGAATGAGCTCGCAATGCACCTGTGACAAGTCAATCACCCAAAACCACAGACACAATGCCCAGCAGCAATATTATTTTCACCAAATACATACATACATATATACATTCATATACTATATACCAGGCACAATGGGTGAAAATGTCCCGTTGCCAATGTAGAAATCAAATTCTAGATTTGCTGCAGAATTTTAAAAATCAATGAGGGTTGTCTAACGCTTAACACATTCGAAAGGACTTTATTGAGCGACTACAGATGTTACCTATTATCATCAATATTTATGAATTCAATATGACTTGGAAAGAATGGTTTTGTTATCTCACGATGTGTTCGGACCTAAAGCAAAAATATTGATGGATTAAATAAATAAATTAAATTCTATAGAAAAAATTTAAAACTTCGGGGAATTTCATAGTTGAAAGCAATGTGTTTATATATTGTAATTAAACAAGTTATCAATTCTTGGATCCGAGCGCAGACTCCCCTAATTTGAACGAATTTAAGGAGAAATATTGACGGACTTTACTAATTTTTGGTACAACAACATACAAACATTATTTTATTTATTAAGTTTCCCCACTCTAAATCTTCATATAGGATACAGAGAGACTATGTAAAGGCATTTACTTTCAAAGACTTATTCTTCTTCCATTTTAGGTACCAACCATTACAAGTACGCTTTTAATTTTAGGTGGCAAACGAAAAATGTACGTATCGCGTATATTTTCAACTCAATTTCGATAAAATGTCAAATAGAATAAATTCAGTTCTTACAGAGCACCCCGAACTGCTATCGAAGGTATCGAGCAAAAATTTATAATGTTATTTATTTTATCAAAACTATCGAATGAATGATTGAGGAAATGTACGTGCCAACTTTTGAAGCTTTTTTTCCGTTTGAGGAACATATCGTACGCAAAAATTTCAAAACTTGTCGAAAAGTTTCGATTTTAACCTCCACGTATTTGATTAACATATTTTTTCAAATGTTTTTTTTCAGGCAAACAACAAATCTTTTGTTTTTCACTATTTTTATCTTAAGCTTAGTATCCAGCTCTCAAGAAATGTAAAAACTTCATATAAACAAAACGCTTAAAAAACGGTCAAGAAACTTTCCTGCGATAAATTTACTTGTGCTAGTATGCGGCTCTGAAGTAATCTAGTACTAATTTTTAATATTTGTTTCAATAAAATGCGAATATGGCAAACCTGGTTTTGCGAAGAAACATCAAATCAACAATTGTTTCTTGAAGGAAATTCAAAGTAATCGTTTAATTCGCCCGAAATTAGCTAAAATCATTATTAAGCTTAGTACGCAGCTCTCAAGAAACGTAAAAACTTCATATAAAAAAACGCTTAAGAAACGGTCCAGAAACGTTCCTGCGATAAAGTTACTTGTGCTAGTACGCAGCTCTTAAGAAAGCTAGTACTAATTTTTAATACTTTTTTCAATAAAATGTGAATATGGCAAACCTGGTTTTGCAAAGAAACATCAAATCAACAATTGTTTCTTGCAGGAAATTCGAAGTAATCGTCAAATTCATCCTAAATTAGTTCAAATCATTATTATAAAGTATGTTCCATTTTGAAATGTTGTATAAAACCAACCAATCGTCAACAACATTCCTTAAATCTCAATGAAAATATTTGTGTTACCATACACATACATACATACATACATACGCACAAAGTTTGTTTACTTTGTTTATTCTCTCTTGCTCTTCTAATGTGGATCATTCACAATGCGTAACCAGCTGTCAATATTACTTCAGAAATAATGTATTTTTGTTCTTGAGCAATTACTTGAGAGCTGCGTACCAACCTTTACGAAGTATATTTCATTTTGAAATGTTGTACAAAACTTACCAATCATCAACAACATTCCCTGAATCGCAAGGAAAATATTTATACTACTACACACATACATACATACATATTACGCACAAAGTTTATTTTTTTTGCTTATTCCCTCTTGCTCTTATTATGTGGATCATTCACAATGCGTAACCAGCTGTCAAAACTACTTGAAGAAATAATGTAGTTTTTTCTTGAGCAATTACTTGAGAGCTGGATACGAACCTTTCCATATGACAACGTAGTATTCGTACCTACTGTACTATATGTGCCATTTAGAGCACACAGTAAACATCTCGCCCAACGCATACACACATACAAGCAAATAGAGCTGACTTGCCTCCATCCAACGATGGTTTGTCAACAAACACAAATAACAACAACAATTGCAGGAATGAGCAAATATAATTGTAACTCACCAACAACATAGAGCATAACAGCAGGTGGCATCACACACGTGCCCACAAGCCAATCAGTGATGGCCAGGTTCATCACGAAGCAATTGGTGACGGTTCGCAGCCGGCGTGTGGTCAGCACGGACAGTATGACTAATGTGTTGCCGACCACCGTCACCAGGATCAGGAGCACGAAAATTGCTACTGCGAGCGCCTTCGGCCAGGGCAACGCCAACAGGTAGGCGTCCATGGAGGCAGCCACGTGAGCGCTGGCAGTAGTGGTGGCATAGCTCGCGGTAACACTGCTAGCATTCAAAACAGACTCAGTGCTAGAGTCGTAGAGAGTGAATTGGGCGCTATCATCTGAATAGGGGGGATCCCCGTCGACTGTGCTGGCATTCATTTGTATAAATGCACTTGGGGATCTAACGCTGGGTAATACTGCACTCAGAGTTGTGGCGAAGGTTGTCGGCACTACCGCAAATGAAGTTGCCTTTGTGGCAATTGACGGTGTTGCGGTTGACGCTGTTGCAACATTGAAGTGCGTGAGTTGTGAACCTGTTGTCGCTGTCGTTGTGGCTGCAACTGTCGCAGCGGTTGACGTTATTGCCAGGAACTCGTAAAGTAGTGTTTTTAAATGTTGTGCACCGCTTCCGCTGGCAAAGCGACCCTCCGGCACACTGCGCGTCTGCCTGTTGGGTCCATGTAAGGGTGAATTGGATTGCTGGCTGTGCGTTTGTCGCTCCGCGGAGCCGGAAAGTCGCGCACTGAAGGACTTGGATGATAGCTGGGTGAAAAAGCCGTTTTTCCTTGGCAATGCAGTCGTGGCAGCTTCGGTGGTGCAAGCAGGCTGGTTCTGGGAAGTCATGCTGAAGGGCTTGCTGTCATCAATGTGTTTCCATTTGATTGCTGTAAATAAATAAACTGTTGATTCTTGACGCTTTTATTTTTGCTTATTATCTTCTGTATTTCGCTTTGCTCTTCCTTTCGTACTTCAATTATTTGCGTGGGATGCAAAATCTACGGAACGGAGAAAATAGTATATAAAGCTTAAAAAAATATATGTACATATATGTATTTAAATAGTATTTAATGGCCTTTTAGTACTGCACGATTGTTAAAGTGTCTGAAGTGGAGGCAAAACTGATCAAAATAGTTCATAAAATAAAAGCGAAAACGCTTTTTGTACTTTTGCAACCTGTTGCTACAGACTATTATAGTTTTTTTCACCTAAAAGTTGAACGTATCACCTAAAACTAAGGGAGATTCTTATACTCGTAGGGTTATATACTTGTATATACATATATATTTATAAGGATGAAGAGAAAAGTTGGAATTCCCTCGATCCAGGCAGGCTGTAACTTGAGTAAAAACTGAGATATCTTGACGAAGCTTGGTATGTGGGCTCCTTAGTACAAAACAAGAAAAAACGTAAACTTCGGCTGCACCGAAGCTAATAAACCCTTCACAGGTGTATTTCTTTTAGTGTTCAGTTTGTATGGAAGCTGTATGCTTTAGTAATCCGATCCGAACAAATTTTTCGGAGATTATATTATTACATTAAGCAGTAATCCATGTAAATTTCGTGAAGCTACCTCGTCAAATGAGGAAGTTTCCCATGCAAGAACTTGATTCCGATCATTCAGTTTGTATGGCGGCTATATGCTATAGTTAACCGATCTGAATCATTTCTTCGGAAATTACAAATTTCGTGAATATATCTTATCAAATGCAAAAGTTTTCCAGTAATAGCACTAGACTCCAATCGTTCGGTTGGTATAGCAGCTATATGCTATAGTAAGCCGATCAATTTTTTCGCATATTACATAATTTTCTTAGAAAATAACTTGAGCCAACTTTTGTTACTTTGTCAAATGTGAAAGTTTTCCATACAAGAACTTCATTCCGATCGTTCAGTTTATATGGCAGCAATATGTTATAGTGGTCCGATATCGGCAGTTGCGACAAATGAGCAGCTTCTTGAAGAGAAAATGACGTTTGCAAAATTTCAAAACGATATCTTAAAAACTGAGGGACTAGTTCGCATATATACAGACAAACAAACAGACAGACGGACGTGGCTAAATCGACTCAGCTCTACATATTGATCATTTATATATATACTTTATAGGGTTTCCGACGCTTCCTTCTGGGATTTACAAACTTCGTAACAAACTTAATATACCCTATTCAGGGTGTAAAAAATTATGAGTTCGTAAATGGGCGTAATCGAACCACTGCCACGCCCACAAACGATGAACATCATTTATATAGCACAGGGATCGCAGTGGCGTGAGGCACCTGTGGACAAAAAGTTTTGAAATATTGGGCGTGGCCCCGCCATCTATTAAGTTTAATGTACGACATATCTCCTAAGCCACAGAAGGTACAGCAACCAAGATAGTATGCTAGGGTCTTATAAGAGCCGGTGAGAAAATTGGGCATGGCACCGCCCAATATTTTTAGAAGTCATATATCTTGGGATGCACTCTACCGATTTCGATTAAATTTAGTACGTAGCGTTTTTCTTACATCTTTATGTCACAGTGCTAAAATCGGACTACAGCATCCCATTCTCATCTAACGCAATATTAATCTAGTCATTCGCTTTCCAATGCACAAATCAGGAAGCGATTGATATAACGGCATAAAACTTTGCTCTAATAATTCCTTGAAACCTTATGACTAAAAATGGCCTCAATTCAACCAAGACTGTTCAATACCCTAGATATAGAATATGTAGACCTCAGTATTTATATTTGGCTTTTGACGGAAAATATCGGTCAATGTATGGGATATACAATTGAAATTCAGAGAGAATCCTTTTTGGACAAAAGTAACTCTGTGTATATAAAATGGGTTGAATCGGGTCAATACTTCCCTTTTCGCACTTCCAGGTGACTTTATACTGCATATTTCGGCCAATATTTGAAATTAAAATTACGGAGCGTGTTTTACTCATGTATCTTCGTGTCTAAAATAGTTAAAATTGGGCGAAAACTTGAACTAGCCCCCATAAACTAATATATGTAAGTATTTTCAAACATCCGGCTGACTTCACTTCATATCATTGACGTAATCACCTGGGTTCCAAACACAACGGACTGTTTCGCCTTCTTTACTTTACCTTTCTTAGGCTACCTAGAGGATACTTTTTCAAAGGCCGGAAGTTGTGAGCTGCTTGAGCCATATGTAAAAGAATCGTTTCTGGCCACTCCCAAGACAATGTCGATCAGAGAACTTTCCTCACTTGCGTGAACTTCTACACATGACTCCATCATCCAGTAAAGAAGAGAAGAAGTATGTTCATTTCGAGATTTCCTAATTTAAAAAAAGCATAGAAACTTCAAATTTAATGGGGAATGTTTACTATCATTAGAAAAAAACATTATTTGGCATTAACAAGTAATTTGAAGATTATTTCTTTCAAATGTCGGCCGCAGCTACGTCTCATATGAATCATGCGTTGAGTCTAATGACATGCATGATGTTTTGCTCCAAGACCTGAATCAAAGCAGAATTGACCGTCCGCATAGCCTTTAGATTTTACATATCCCCACGGAAAACATCTAACGGTGTGATATCACGTGATCTTGGTGGCCAGTCGACCGACCTAAAACGTAAAATTCTCTTAATAAATCCTTTGATTTATACGATGTGTTGGAAGTGGCGTCGTCTTGTTGAAAGCAAATGTCGCCAAGATCACCAGCTTCAATTTCAGGCATAAAATACTCATTTATCATTGACGTGATACGTGATACCTTGACGGTTACGTTCTCACCGGCATAATTTTTGAAGAAATATGGACCGATGATTCCACCGACCCACAAACCACACCAATTGCCAAATGCGGCAATTTTGCTTGTTTACATACCCATCGCGTGGGAAATGGGCCTAATCGCTGGAAATTTGGCTCGATAACGTCGGATCTTCTTGGAACTTTTCAATAGCCTATAGAGCTAAGCGACATCGCTTGTCAAGGTCGGCTTCAGTTCTTGCACAAGATGTATTTTGCACACTTTCAATTTACGACCTCGATGTAAAATGAGCTAAATAGTTCTATACGTCAGTCAGAGTTGCTGCGAACGGCGCCGAATCGACTCTCCACGGTCGTCCTGCACACCCTCAAATTATATCTACTTAGATTATCACTGTTTTAATAATAATATATAGAAATTAAAATTTATTCCAGTTTTAAAAAATGTTTGTTTGAACTCTTCCTCTTAATGAGAAACAATGAGGAAATATATTTTAGTATTTCTTTTCTTACCGATTTCATAATAATATTACTAAAAAAGTTGTGTAGTGTATAATGTGCATCGAAGGTCCGTATGAGTTACTCGTATAACTTAGCTGACTTTTGACAAAATGAGTACGTGAATAAAAAAAAAACAAGTGATGATAATCCACAATATATTATTGAGACGCCGTTTCATCCTCAAAAAGTCACTATCCATTGTACTCTGTGGGCTGAGAATATAATGTTGGTGTCTATAGGGAACGCTACAGATCCATAATTAAACACAACGAAATGGCATATATGCCATTCAGCCAACGAAAGAATCAATTTACGGAAAGATACTCTTGGTGAACCCATTATCTAGCGTAGTGGGCATGTGACGTGACCTTCAAGATTACGCAATATAACACCGCTGGCCTATTCTTTCAGGGTTATGTAAAATCGCTTGTTTATGCAGATAAGTTCAAGACGGTTGACGCGTTGGAAGAGAATATTCTCGTTATTGCTAACATACAGCCACATTTACTGCAAAGTGTGGTACTCGTAGACTATTGGTCCTCTCGGCTGGAATTTAGCCAGCAGTGGCGGTGACTGAAATCATTTTTAAAAATGGCAAATACTCATCTTCATAATGGAGCTAAATTCTTGGTCATAAATTTAAATTATATGCGATTTATTTCCTCTTGAAAACCACATGTCTCAAAAAACATCCTGTAAATCCAAATTGCAGGCGGGTGTCCACTTTCATTGGCAATTCGGTCTTTTTCTTCCTTTAAAAACCGATTAGGTAGGGACTAAGGAGGGACTGTAGTACCATCGAAAGCATTGTGTTTGTATTTCTTCTATCAATATTCCTCAAATGTGTATTGAATAATGTCGTAATGAGTGAAAATAGCCTACATATAAATTTCTTACTTGTACGAACTGGTATTTAGTGGAGATAGTAATTACGAACTACTTAAATTTTCTATTCCGTTGCAGTAATCTGACTGGCACTCAGCGCACTTTGTTGGGCATCTCGTATTCAAAGCATTAATGATTGATTAATTCTCGAATCATTATTGATATTTCAGACACATATCTACCCGTAGATACTCGAATGTACAATGTTTCTGTGGGTGTCTGCATGTCGAAAATAAAAGGTGATCAGCTCAATAATAATAATAAAAGAAATTATTTTTCTCAAATTATGAGCATTTATCAACACCGACCTTTATGGACCGAAAAGTAAATCTCTTCGCTTTTTAAACGCTATAATGATGAAAATGATGAGTAATTACCTCATTTATATGCGAATATACATAAATATTCCGCCACTGTTGGGTTCTGCTTTCTTTCAGACAATATAGTATGTACTTGTACTATAAATTTCAGATATACATATATGTGTATGTAAAGTGGATTTTTATAGAAAATGTTGCCAATGCTAATTTTACGAACTCTTTTTTGGTTAATGCAACTTAATTTGGGATTAGATAAATTTCGAATGTGAATATAAATAATTCCATCACTGAGGGTATAGTGCGCGGAATTTTATGTGGCGGCGAGTGAAGCGGTGCCGATTTAATGGTGTAAGTGGATATTTTACACGTTTTACTTTTGTTTTAACAACATTTATTCGAAACAATTTTTATGACTTGTTTACTATAGTATAGACATATATGTACATATGTAAGGTATATGAATAGTATTTATTTGAATCTGTACGTATGTGTGTATAAATGTTAAACAAAGTAATATCGCATTCAAAGTTTATGGGGCAGTTCAGAGATTTATAATAATTGTGCAACGCCTATTTTCCCCGCTCTCGTATTGTGGAAATAATTTTATTGTCGTATTCCAAAGGGTTAACAACACGAGTTATTTGTAAAAAAAAACTTGTTTAATTATACTATTAGAAAATATTAAAATAATTTGTTGAAAAAATTACGAAAAAATCACCATTTAAATAAAGGCATTGCAACTAAAATGCCACTATTTTACCTTATTAACTATCCATTTTTATTAGGTACTTGTACCTGGACTCTTATGCAACTAACTATAAAAAAACGGGAAAATCTTTAACATCGGCTACACCGAAGCTGTAATACTCTTCGTACGTGCATTTTTAATGGCATAAAAAGATCCTTTTTCTGATTTTTATCGGTCCGTTTGTATGACAGTTAACGGCTATAGTAGTCCGATCTGAGCAAAATGTTCGATCATTTAAGTACATACAGTGGCGAATTTAGAGGGGTTAATTGGGGAAATTACCTGGCATGCCAAACAATCGTTTTGTTTGTTGGCATTTTTCTATTCACTACACGAACTGACTGCAGTACATATTATACTTAACAATAAAGTATGTCACCCCCACGTCTACGAATTATAATATGTTTTTTTTTTGCAATTTAGTAGAATTTGATATTAGAAGGTCGATTTGAAATTTTTCCACCATGCCATTAAATTGTATAAAAACATAACAATCGATGCATGCGACAAGACCTTGTTGATTTTGGTAACGGTTTCTTAGTTCGAATACATTTCTGAGAAGGCCCATTTTTTCTTACGCATGTGCGTTTAGGGAGATTTAATGGCAAGGCAAAAATTTACGTTGCTAACAATAAAAGAGAAAATTGACATTTTGAAGAAACTAAGTGCAGGATATTCTGTCAATTCCTTAGCCAAAAGTTTCAAGTGCATAGATCAACAATAGCTGGTATTAAGAAAAATTAAGCCACCTTAAAGAAGTTCGTGTCGCATGCTGAGTCTGGTCCTGGAAAGAAGAAAACATTTAAATCACCAGAACTTCCAAAAATGGAAAAAGCACTCATGAAATCGTTGGCAAAATAACGGACAAAGAACTTATCTATCACGACTGATATGCTCAAGGTAAATCCCAAATTTTTCCATGCAAAAGTAAAGGAAAAGCTAGGTGACTTTCGTGCTGGCAATGGGTGGATCACAATATATGTATATGGAATACGAACATTGAAAACATGTGGTGAAAAACTTTCGAATAATACTCATTCAGTTAACCCATTTTTGCAAAACTTAAACAAAATAAATTACTGATTTAGGTTTGAACAAGGAGCAGATATACAATGCCAATGAGTCTGGCCTCTTTTGGAAGCTTTTGCCTGATAAAACTTTTGTGCACTCAAAAGAAACCTCGGCTCCGGGATATAAAATCAGTAAAGAAAGAATATCTTTTCTTGTTTGTACGAAGGAGTCTGGTAAACATAGAGTAAAATTAATGATTATTGGGAAATCATTGGCTTTATTTGAAGAATGGTTTCACAAAACATTAATTCCAGAGGTGTTTAGATGTTTTGCTTTCAAAAATTTATGTTATCAATTTCAAATTTCTTAAATCTGCAGGCGAAAATCTTCCCGAAAAGGCTATTTTACTCTTAGATAAAGGGAGCATTACCCCAAAGAAGGATGGTCAAATATTACTAATGAGTCTTCCTCCGATTGTACTGCTATTATACAGCCCATGGACCAGAATGTCATAGCTTCCTTAAACGATGTTATGACGCTTCAGAGGCTCAGAAGCAAAGTAGTACTGAGCTTGTCCCAACAATTAAATTTTTTTAATTCCATATAATATACGTATGTACATATATGTATGCATGTATATCTATCTATATTTATGTACATATGTATACTAACATATTTAACTTAAGGATTTCTGAATTGAAATACATATAAAAATAAAAAGCATGTATATATTTTATATGAAAAGAGATACTCGGTACTAGCAACACACTCGGTTTTCATTACTTGCAAGAATCGAGGTACTACTGTAAACATTTCTTTATTATTATTCGCCCGAACTCCCAAAAAAATATATATATACTTTATAGAGGCTCCGACGTTTCCTACTGAGTGTTACAAATAGTTCCGGGTATAACAATGGCTCCTTGTTCAAATGCTTTGGTATCTTTCAATAAATATTTATTGACTATTCACAATGGTATGGTGTGAAATTTCTTGTTTAACTGTGAATTGAATTGGACAAAAAATTTTGAAAAAAAACGGCCAAGAAATTGAACCCAAATTAAGTTTGCAAATATTGCTTCGACTTTTATTTTCTATGGGAGCCAAGCCACAGAGGTTCTGTCAACGTCAAAGCGAAGTATTTCTGGATAAAGTAGAAGATTGCACCTTTGCTTTCCGATGAAATAATAAAAGTTTAAACCAAAAAACACGCTGATAGGTATAGAACTGAAGCCAGAAATATTTTTTCAATTATTATTTAATTAAGATAATAAAATAATTTATATGAAACATAAACTTTTTTCTTGTAAAAATGTTCACATATTTCGGAACTATTGGTAGGGTGGTAGGTTGTTGAGAAAATGCTTCGGTAACTCAGACGAATTCTGTTGAATTTAAAAATTAAATTAGTCTGTTTCCAAAGGCGGCTTGAACAGGTGGAAATCTTACAAAACTCTCAGCACTTAGGCTTTATTTTGTTGCACTAAATTTATGGATTTTATGCAAATTTTAATTTAACAAACTAAACGGTCTTAGTCGAATAAATCATAAATGATTTGCACTTTCCGAAGCACTCTCGAACTCATTCGGAAGCAATGAGATCACAATTTATGCAACAACAGTCCAAAAGCCAACAACACAAAGCCGCATTTCTTTGGAATACAACGACACATTGTCAACAAATCAACAAACGCCGCAAACGATAATATTTATTGTATTACAACAACAAATGTCAACACTTCATTGAGCATCCAGAACGATGTGTACACCTCGGAATGCAGTCGGCTCTAGTGGGCTCTACAATTCAATCAACTTAACGATGCGTTGAAATGTGATTTCCACACTAGTCTGTATGTAGTTATGTATATGTATATACAATGCAAATGTACATACTTAAGTTTGTTCGTAAGCAAATTAAACACTCGAGTAAGTTATAGTAATTAGTTCAGCGTTCGAGTGCCCTACAGAGACATAAAAAGTCAGGGATCAATTTGCTTGCAATAACGAATCTCTGGGCGCATGACTAATCGTTGTGATACTCGTACCGTTGCTTGAAGGGGTCGGCATTACTAAAACAGCAACAAGCCAGATGCCAGAGGTAAAGAGGTAAAGAGGTGAGCAAGGCAAATGTTTCAGATTTTTATTGAAAGCATAATTTCTAATTTGGCCATTAGCACGAGATTGAGTGAAATATCGACAGAATTATAATTGCAAAATAACACCAATAATAACAACAACCGATTTGCAATGTACCGTAATTTCGCGCTAAAATCGCGTTATTATTTATATTGAATGTATACAATATGCATTTGTTGAATTCTCACAATATTCATAGCAGACTTTTGCACATTTCATTTGCTTTTGCACTTTTTCACCTCACTTCTGCCAAAATGTGTGCTACACGCACTAATCGCACTCTCAAAGAACAGGTGTCTTGTCTCGACGACGGAAAACAAACTTGAAATCACCGTGTAATCGCACGAAGGCAAGCTCCAGCGTTCTCCGGCACTGTGTGCGAAACGAACTGAAGTGGCATCGGCTGCTAAAATGCTCGCAAGCGCCTAGCGCAAAGGTGCTGTTGCCGTTGCCGTGGCCGAGCTCGCAAGTGTCGTAAGATTCGTTAACTGCTTGCGTTCTGCCTTGCCTGTGAGCTTTCGATGCTTATTTGTTTCAATTTGCACCTTGTCTATGAGTCTGGCTAGCTGTTGTTTTCTTCCATTGGTCGAAGCAGGTGTTGAGACGACGGTGTAGGCCGTCGCTGGAAAACTTTGCAAAATCAAAATGTACGATACAACAAATAAGAGGAATTCGTCAAATAAATTGAATTTTAAGTGAATGCCACAATGCCTTCGGTGCGAAATGAAGATAAGGAGAAGTAAAAGCTACATTCTATTGTTCTCTTAAGCTAAAGATGTGATTTCTGCTGTTACGCGCACATACGAAGTGTGTTCAAAAAGTATGGCGAATCGTAACTGACAGTTTTCTTCGATTGCAGGTGCCCGGATTTGTGGAAGAACAAAAATTGGCTTTTGCACCACGATAACACCCCTGGTCACACACATCGTTGCTTGTGCGCGACTTTTTGGCCAAAAACAACACACTAATGATGCCGCAGCCATCGTGTTCCCCAGATCTGGCCCCCTGTGACTTTTTCTTGTTCCCTAAACTGAAGAGGCCCATGAAAGGACGACGTTACGCTTCTCTTGACGAGGTAAAGACGGCATCGAAGGAGGAGCTGAAGAAGATAAAAAAAATGATTTTTTGAAGTGCTTCGAAGATTGGAAAAACCGTTAGCACAAGTGTATAATATCTCATGGGGATTACTTTGAGGGGACGAAATAGATATTCATGAATAAATAAATAATTTTTAAAAAAACACAAAATTCGCGATACTTTTTGAACACACCTCGTATGTACTTATGTACAATCTATGGCTTGCAGTTATGCTCAATGTTTATCGAGCAAGGACAAGTTTTGGTAAAAGTAAGACTCCAGCATGTTTAACAACAAAAAGATATAAAATAAATATATTTTCTTTCGGTCTCACTTAACTCGATATAAGGAAGCCTGGAATTTCATAATATATGACAAAATCCACTAAATACATACGTTAAATGGTTGAACAAGATAGCCCTTTAAATCCGCAGTTAATCTGAGAGAGTATAAAACGTCTATTTATGGAGCCAAGCAATACCTTACAATCTACATAGCTTGCCCAATCCTAAATGGTTAGGTCCTCTATTCAAGATATAATAACGTTTTAAATTGTTTTTAATTGTGGGTGCAGTCTCAAAACAATAACACTATAATATGACAAGGTGGTACATCAACACGCTTATAAAGAGTGATCCATTTTGAGTTTCCCTACTTTTTTAAAGACAAACACAGAGATTCCAAATTTAATAGGAATATTTGTTATTATTTGAAAGAACATTCTTCGGCATTTATTTTTTGGAGATTATCCTTTTCAAATGTTAGCCTACATCTCAGAATCCATTGTATCCAGTTTTCGATGACTCGTTCGAGCACTGTGATTGGTAGCTGGCGAATGACACAAGTGATCTGTGCTCCTAGGCAGACTTTATATTTTGCATATCGCTACAGAAAAAGGTCTAACGGTGTGATATCGCCCGATCTTGGTGGACAATCGACCGGCCAAAACGTGAAATTCTCTAAATAAATCCATTGATTTATGCGTTGTTTGGGAACTGGCGCCGTCTTGTTGAAATCAAATGGCGCCGAAATCACGAGCTTCAATTTCAGGCACCAAACAGTCGGTTATCATGCGACAAGGTCGTTATTGATGGAAACGTTCTCACTGGCATCATTTTTGAAAAAAATATGGACCGATGATTACAACGGCCCACAAACCACACCAAACCGTTGTTTTTTCTGAATGAAAAAGCAGATCTTGGATCTCAACAAATTGCTCGTCGTGCCGAATGCGGCAATTTTGCTTGTTTACATACCCATTGAGTCAGAAATAGACCTCATCGCTGGACAAAATTTTGTTCGAAAACGTCGGATATTCTTGGAACTTTTCAAGAGCCCATAGAGCGAATCGATGTCGAGCTTTTATTTTGTTTTCTTTCATTTCCATACGTCAGTTCGAGTTGCTCTCTCTCCACGGTCTTCGTGCAAACTCTCAGCCACGGCTGCTATATATTATTTTATATAATAAATGCTGGGTATTGTGATGGATGATGGTGTTGCGAATAGTACGCTCTTCTTCTTCTTCACTGGCGTAGAAACCGCTTACGTGGTTATAGCCGAGTTAACAACACCGCGCTAGTCGTTTCTTCTTTTCGCTACGTGGCGCCAATTGGAGATTCCAAGCGAAGCCAGGTCCTTCTCCACCCTGTCCTTCCAACTGAGTGGATGTTTTCCTCTTGCTCTGCTTCTCCCGTCTGGTATTGCGTCAAATAATTACGGAGCTGGATTATTTTCGTCTATATGTAGTCAGCGTAGCCGCTGTCTTTTAATTCGCTGAACTATGTCAATGTCGTCGCATATCTCATACAGCGTTATTCGCCGTTTCTTCTGGGTAGTCTAAGAATATCTGTTTGAAGACGAGCTAAAGTGAGAAGGCGAAACATCCCTTTCAAAGGGTTGTGCGCTGGGTTCGGGACCCGCCACGTAAAAAACGCCCCCAATGAAAAATTACGCTCAGTAGGTCGAATATGTTGACCATACACAGTATCATACAGTATCTTTAAGCGTTGTTCAGGCGTAAGTCTTTCCATGATGAAGTACCAAACAATACTGAACAAAAGTAACATGACAGTTTGACACGACTCATGGGCTGAACACATTGAGCGCGATAGACTGCAAGCGACATCTGTCAAATATTAAAATACATCAAATATAAAATATACACGTTCTTACGGACACAGTTATTTTGACATCTGCACGACTACACGACTGCAGGCCGACAGTTGTCGCTCTCGCTAACTTCAATATATTTTCATATTTGCCAACGACAGTAGAGTTGACAGTAGAGAGATGAGGTAGAGTGGTGATGCCACTAATATGTAAAATGTGAAATTCTTCAAAGCTCTAACGGACCTGACATTATTTTACAAATAAAAGCATGAAAAAGCTCTATTATATCATTTCTAATAACAATTGATAATTTAAAACAAATAAATTTACCTACTTATTTTTTGCAGAAAAAATTTCACTTTGAACAAAATATTAAAATTTCATTGAAGTGCAAGGTATTAGTATGGCCACAATGAAATTGTGTACATGCAAAATGGACAGCTGTGCTTTCTTGTGTACATGCCGGCCATTGTTATGTTGCTACCTTCTTACAAATGTTCATGTAGAAGGATTCACAACGCCATTTTCAGTTCACTGTCGTGTCGCGCTCATTGTGTTCAGCACATCACGCGTGATTTGTCAAAGAAAGGCTATTGACTTGGTATTGATCTACTTGGATCACCAGTTAGTAAACTGTTAAAAAAAATTAGATTGAGATGGAGTCTCACAAATAAATTGATTATTTTCATCACAATGTTTGTCTATGACTACCTGACGAAATCTAAAAATTATTCTACCTTAATCACACTTCTGGCCTTTTGAGGGTTAACGAACTGTACAGAGAGCTTTCACCTCTGTATGAAGTAATTAAGCGAGATATGTTGATCGTAAAAAATATATCGCAATCGTCAGCCTTGAAGGAAGGCAGAAAAATATTAGTGCAAGAAAAAAAGCATGAAGAATATTTTGTTAGATACGACAAATAAATCGTAAATATAAATGGTTCATACGGGTGTTATGACAGTGCTTCACGCAATATGTGATTACAGATATTGTTGGCCTTAGTGTAATTCGAAGCGAAATGAGCTTGATTTCAACCCTGCTGGTTGCTAGGAAGATTGATGTCAAGTTTCTGTCGTTATGCCTACTAATAATGCCTTAACAGTTAATTTAACCCTTCAAGCAGAAGAAATATTCATAGGAATATTAATTAGCCTTGTCATGTTGACATCGTGGATTGACATGGAATCTTCATTAATTTGCTTTCGTAAGCTTATTTGTAAAATTTTGAGGAATGCTAAGGAAATAAAATATGCAAAATTGCAGACGCTCAGAAATCAAAGATAAATAATTTAGTTATAATTCACTTGTAATTATCTCTCTCAAAAATTTGATGAGAGCGTGAGTTTTTTCTTTGTCAATGGTAAGTAGTGTGTTTTGTGTAGAAGAAGCGCAAAATACACTCAGAACTTACATTCTCAATGGGTTCAGTTCACGATTGATGTAAAATAAAAAGAAGATACATAAGTAATGTTGAGGAAGTGAAGCCTAATCACTTATTTTTATACTTTCGCTATTTTTTGCACAGTATTATATGTTCGGTTATTTAGCCCCTCCTTACTTGTTTATATCAAGCGGATAAGGCAAGTTAGTACCAATATGTTATTTGACACAATTCATGTAAGTTAAATCTGTCAAATTTATCATCATTCTAAATGTGAAAGCTTCAGTTTACAGTGATTATAGAGAGTTCCGATTTTATTTATTTTTAATGCTAAAACACATTGTGGTCAAGAATGTTCTTCAATTTTCAAAGAAGTGTCACACTAATAAAAGGTGTAAAGTAAGGACAGAGGTCCTCTCTATTCTTGAGGAGTTGTACTCCGATAATTCCGACTTTGATTTATGTCGGTTATGTCGCTGCACCGCAGTGATCATAAGCTTGCTTTTTTGGCGTTATACTACACCACTTCTAGTAGGGGAGCCTAGAGTGCTAAATTTGCAGTTACTGGAGCGACATGGAGACTTACTAACGGGTGATTTTTTTGAGGTTAGGATTTTCATGCATTAGTATTTGACAGATCACGTGGGATTTCAGACATGGTGTCAAAGAGAAAGATGCTCAGTATGCTTTGACATTTCATCATGAATAGACTTGCTAACGAGCAACGCTTGCAAATCATTGAATTTTATTACCAAAATCAGTGTTCGGTTCGAAATGTGTTTCGCGCTTTACGTCCGATGAGCGATGAGGCTCATTTCTGGTTGAATGGCTACGTAAATAAGCAAAATTGCCGCATTTGGGGTGAAGAGCAACCAGAAGCCGTTCAAGAACTGCCCATGCATCCCGAAAAATGCACTGTTTGGTGTGGTTTGTACGCTGGTGGAATCATTGGACCGTATTTTTTCAAAGATGCTGTTGGACGCAACGTTACGGTGAATGGCGATCGCTATCGTTCGATGCTAACAAACTTTTTGTTGCCAAAAATGGAAGAACTGAACTTGGTTGACATGTGGTTTCAACAAGATGGCGCTACATGCCACACAGCTCGCGATTCTATGGCCATTTTGAGGGAAAACTTCGGACAACAATTCATCTCAAGAAATGGACCCGTAAGTTGGCCACCAAGATCATGCGATTTAACGCCTTTAGACTATTTTTTGTGGGGCTACGTCAAGTCTAAAGTCTACAGAAATAAGCCAGCAACTATTCCAGCTTTGGAAGACAACATTTCCGAAGAAATTCGGGCTATTCCGGCCGAAATGCTCGAAAAAGTTGCCCAAAATTGGACTTTCCGAAAGGACCACCTAAGACGCAGCCGCGGTCAACATTTAAATGAAATTATCTTCAAAAAGTAAATGTCATGAACCAATCTAACGTTTCAAATAAAGAACCGATGAGATTTTGCAAATTTTATGCGTTTTTTTTAAAAAAAAAGTTATCAAGCTCTTAAAAAATCACCCTTTAGATTGTCAAGATAACGTTTAAAAAAAAGAAAGCCTAGGTGAAGTTTTCCATTTTAGTGGGGAGAAGAGTGGGTAATTATTTTCAAAAATGTAAAAAAAAATAGTCACATAAAAATACTCAAGCGCGTCAGTCATTTATAGTATATACGCGCATTGTATTTCTGATAGTCGATATATATTAATCTGACAATCAATTCAAGGTTGAGGGCCGTAATGAGAGGTTAAAAAAAAAAAGTTATTCGAGCGTGTCAGATTTTCAAAGCGAATGTTAATGAAACTCTAAAACGTGTGCCATTTAAATGTCTGACAATTTCGACGTGACCAAAAGTCATTTAATGATTTTAAAACTTGTAAAAAAAGATGACCTTGAGATACTCGAGCGCGTCAGATCTTTATGCAGGGGGATGAACTTGATGTCAGAGTCTTCCCAAAAGATAATCTGACAATTATATAGAGGCATATCGTTAATCTGACGATTTAAAAGTGGAAGAATTCTGTTTGGTTCTTGTTTCTGTTACAGAATGTAATAAAAACAGTGTATACATATATGTATATGTATAGAAAATTTAATAATTTATTAATATGAAAATAAAAAAAAACATGTCAATTTTCGTCATTCGAGTCATCGTCGAAGTTGGTTTCCACTTCTTGAACTTCTTGAAATTCCTGACAACCGGCTTCGCTTTGCGATACTCCAAAACAGTTATACACTTATTTAGAGTTTGTGGAGTAAACTTTTTGATTTTTTCATACGTTTCTTCGTCAAAGAAAACACATTTGATACTAACGTCACTCATTTTTACAATGGATGTAAAACTGATCGCTGTGAACGGAAAAAAAAGAGAAAACACCACAAACAAACAAAAGTGTCAAGCACTAACAACAACCACGCTATGGTGATCAGTACGCTTGATCTTTTGTCGACGATTTTACCTGTATCGCCCCATGGAAACTGTCAGATTATAGGATTTTCGTGATTCTGACAGAATTACCTTTGAAATTAAAAAATAATTTAACACGCTCAAGCATTTCAAGGGGCCTTTTTTTTACAAATTTGTTACCCTGCTATTTCTCTAAGTCACCCTCCAACTGTCAGAGTATTGAAATATACACTCGTCTTCATGTATTTAATTTACCATCTCTTAATCTTACGCGCTCGAGTTTCCCGAAGGATCGATTTTTTTTCTCTAATCTGACGAACTCCCCCCAACGCACGCCTCCATATTAAGGGCTCATATTTGGTAGGGGTACATAAAAAGGTGCAATATTTCTCCCCATAACATTTTCTGAAACGCTTTAGTAACTTCAAAAATCCTCTCTTGGGCTCCCCTATTATTCTCTTTATGCTAAGCAAAAAATTCTAGCAAAACGAAAATACCAATAATTAGCTATGACCGATATATATGATATAACACCAACCAGATAAAACCAAAAAAAAACAGGCGCAAATCAGAATAAAGAATAAACGGAGACGTCGCACAGTGGGGCCGCTTCATACAAGCCGCGGCAAAAAATAGAAGGAATCGAGGTAGGGCTTTGAAATTTGGCACACATCTCTCATATTGCCAAATTAGATTAAAAAAAAAATTTTGTTAAAATCCGCCCACAACCACGCCCACCTCCCATATAACACAAAAATCAAAAATCATCCTACAGTAACGAAATTTTCTACAGTGTAATATTTTGTAAATATAAGCTTGTCCAGAAAAAATAAAGCAAATAAAAAAAATTAAATTAAAAAAAAAAAAAATTAAGATTATAAATACGTTCTCATTTACTAAGTTTGAGATTTAATTTAAAAGTAGTCCTTTTGCATCTTCTAATAGATCTATGTGTTTTATTACAGTTGTAACTCTTACACTTGATAAAAGTGGATCAGAAGTAACTAAGAGTCTCTTTAAAATATCTTCATTAGTTGAAGTTCGACTGCATTTCCTTGCGTAACGAAGGCGATAGTTTCTATAATCCTTGTTACGAGCCTCCTGCGCCTCTTCAGAAAGATTACCGATAGGGAGAAAAGAACTTCTAATTATGCTTTCGCCATGTACCAGCATCTTATGTATTGTCACTGGCATATAATACCAGTTATACGTCCCAACAAATAGTCTAGCCGTATCTAAAGCATACTTTCCATATTTTACTGGGTCTATGCTCTCACCACAAGTAATTACTTCAAGTATTGTAGCCAGTCGTTTGATTAATTCCAGGTCAACCCCAGTTACCTCTGAAACTACCTCGGGATTTTTAAAAAATTTTCTAGACGTATTTCCAGTATTTGTTGTGCCTAAACCCTGTTGAACATGGTCAACCCTAATACCCAATCTTTGGCGTAATTCTGTCTGAATCCTTTTCTTGTTTTCTTCTTTAAGTGGCTTGGTTTCCGCATTAGTAGACCACCTTTTAAAAGTTAAATTATACCCAATATGTAAAATAAATTCCATTGTTTTTATTCTAGCATGTAAGGGAGAAATTCCCAACTTAACTGCTTCCTGATTGCATGATTTTTTGACGACGGATTCTAGGTTGTTCATTTCTTTAGGGCTTGCATTACATATGTAACAGACAGATGATGCTTTACAACCAGTTGCTGCTTGAGCTATTTTTGTGTCTATCATGGTAAATAAAAGATTGTGACGTATTTCAATAACCTTGTCCTTTATAGTCACAAATGTTGGCAATATGTTGCTTATGGTTTCCTGCATCTTTTCGACAATTTCTTTGGTATGGTTTGCGGTTTCCTTGGCATATTCAAATTGAATCGGCCGACAAAACTTTGTGGAAGAAGGTCTAAAGTTCTTCCATAACGTGTCTGTTTTGTCTATAGTTTTAAGCACTAAAGGCACCATAGATACCATAAATAAATTTGCATCAGATATACCATCAAATTCGTTAGGTATGAACTGGTTGTATTGACTTTGATTTGACGAACCGTCACAACCCCATTTCGATGTTAGAGTCATTATTTCTGGAACATGAGCTAGATTTGTGAAGTTCCCGGCGGCCAAAATAATTCTTTTAGCTGTGTGATCAAGTAAACTTTGCAAATCAACTTGTGCAGATATTGGTGTAATAGTAATATTTTCCGGGTAACAATGCTTTTTTCCTCCCGAACTCTATAATACGGTGGCAACACATCACATCCGAAATCTTTAAGCACATTTCGAACAACTTCATACTGATGCTTTGATAACTGTGCATCAACTAACATCGCCAACGCTTTTTGAGAATCTAAGTTTGTCTTCTTAATAGCTGCTGATCCAGCCGCGGCCTTTAATTCTTCTTGAGAGTACGTATCTCGAAGTTGTTGGACCTTGTAACGTTTAGCCCGTTGACTACAGTCTTCAAATTTCTTTACCGGTCGTCCAGCAATTAAACTACGTTTATTTGAAGTCCCGGGTAATAATTTATCAACCATCTCGATAGTAAAATTCTTATCCAGCCATACAGAATGATTTTTAAATAGTAGGTTTTTTTCCTCTGGCACTGGTTCCATTTTGAATTGAATGAAGTTATGTACCTTTTTTTAATTTGTTCTAAAATCAACTTCACCTTATCTTCACTAAAAGAAGGGAATTTATCCCTCAAAAACTGCGTCAACATATCACTTTTTCGCCCGCAACAAATAAATTCTTCAGTAAGCTGTCGATTACTTATTGAAACGAATGACATTTTGCAAATATTATTTGCAATATATATTTATACAAATAACACTTGTTATAAACTGTTAGATTTTTATTAAACAACGAATTTCGAAATTACACAAACGCTTCTTTAAATTATCAATATGTGAAGACGCGCAATAAATTAAACAATTGCGTCCGTTGTCACAACAACCGTTCATAGCTATCTTTGATCCTTATCCGCACGTATCCGCAGTTCATTTTTATACTCTCGCAACAAAGTTGCTAAAGAGAGTATTATAGTTTTGTTCACATAACGGTTGTTTGTAAGTCCTAAAACTAAAAGTGTCAGATATAGGGTTATATATACCAAAGTGATCAGGGTGACGAGTAGAATTGAAATCCGGATGTCTGTCTGTCCGTCCGTCCGTCTGTGCAAGCTGTAACTTGAGTAAAAATTGAGATATCGTGATAAAACTTGGTACACGTATTTCTTGGCTCCATAAGAAGGTTAAGTTCGAAGATGGGCAAAATCGCCCCACTGCCACGCCCACAAAATGGCGGAAACCGAAATCCTATAAAGTGCCATAACTAAGCCATAAATAAAGATATTAGAGTGAAATTTGGCACAAAGGTGATGAAGCTAAAAGCAAGTGCATTACATCTTGATTTGTAGAAATTCTGTCGCATTTTCTAGAATGATTAAGCCTATATTTCTTGTAATCTTTACTTTATGTATCGTCATTGGCATATAGTAAAATTCATAAAGGCTGACATATAACCTCGCAGTTTTCATGCAATAAATTTCAAATTTTTGAGGATCTATTGCTGCTTGACTATTGATTGTATTTAATATTATTTTAAATTTCTGCAATATCACAATATTTTATTTCTTTTGCCATTTCAAAATTTCGTGTTTTGTTAATTTTTTTCACCCGTTTGCACTTCTCTCGGTATCACATACGACACATACGAACACCAAACCCTTTGAGGGTTTTACTATACTGACCTAGTACCATCACCCCGACCTGGAATTTCTCACCCCCAGATTAGCTGTTGTACTGTGTAATTAGTTCAAATAATATAAGGCATCTAAACTAGTATTTTGTTGTTGTTGTATAACGAGAGACAACTCCAAAAAATAACAACAAAGCAACAAACCGAACAATAAAAAAAAAAAAAACAAAACAACGAAAAAAAAAATTCCAACAGACAAGGTTATAGCTATCTTTGATCCTTATCCGCACGTATCCGCACATATGCGCAGTTTTTTTTTTCGTTATCATATTCCTTAAAGTGTACATCAAATATTAGGACTAACTAGACCATGTAGGTACATGTAGCTAATTGTCAAATCTATAATTTTTATGTAAAAGTGTTTAAAAAATGGTTTTATTTTAAAACTTTGTCAAAATTGACATGAATTAGGCCTATGAAATGAAAATAATTATTTTATAATATATTATAATATATATTAGGCTACACTTTAAAGTCACTTCTTATTGCATAAAACGTCGAAATCCCTTACTTCTGTACTCATATATTTCTCAATATTTTTCACAATTTTCAAGAGATTTTTTTGTTTATTTGACTTTAAAAATACGTTGTTATGTCAGTGAAATGGCAATTCGCAAATAAGTGATAAATTAAACTATATTCATTGTCTAGAAAGACTACTGGAATGAGATTTTGTTAAAATTAGATAGTTAAAAATTACATATTTTTGCCGCCGATTACCCATTGTGCGTCGTGCAGTAAGCACCGAAGACACTATTGCTGCTGTGACCAAATTAACGATGAATAAATGGGCCAAATCCGCCATAGCTCGTAACTATTGGAGCTGCACTCATCCACTTTATGGAAGATTTGGCAAGAAGATCTTGGTTTGTAAGCTTAAAAAATCCAAATCGTGAAGAAATTTAATCTGAACGTGCGGTCATTCGTTGATTGTGCCCAATCGGGATATACTCGTACACCAATCCTGATTTTCATAAGAAAATTTTTTTCAATTATAAAGATCACTTTTGTCTAAACAGTTACGTTAATAAACATAATCCACAATACATTTTTGAGACTCCGTTACATCCTCAAAAAGTCACTGGTTGGTATGTTCTACGACCAAGGTCATCATCCTTCGTCATATTTATTAAAATATAAAGCAGGCTATAATACAAAAATCAGTGGCGTACACTATATTGTCATTATTAATAACTTTTTCGTGCCTGAATTGGGGGATGTTGATGTGGACGACCTTTGGATCCAACAACACGGCGCTACATTCGATGCACCTAGATAATCCCGAAACGATTGCCTTGGAAGAGAATATTAGACGCGTTATTGTTGACAATGGATCTCTCGGCTTGAATTTATTCGGCGGTCACATGCCCGAAATAATTTTTAAAACTTGGTGGCAAAATCTTATCTTTATAAGAAAGCTAAATTCTTGGCCATAACATTAAAATCTTCTTGAAAACCACGCTGTATTACGCTCAGTAAAATAATTATATCAAATTTTAAGAGACATCATGAGAGGTTCTAAAATCAAAAACAATAAAAAAAATATTTTCAATATCAATTACACTAAGTCATTATTTATATTCGTGGAGAAAGCCATTGAAGTTGTTACATTGCCTTTATAGGGATGGAGGTTTGTTTCTTCTTATCTTCACAATGGATAACCTCTCCGCACCCTTACAAAACTTGCTTAGCCCTTAACCTTAGCCGCCATCAATGCTGCTCCAATGCGATCGCCATTTGCGATACCAAACCTCAATTGAGCCACACAAACTTCGAAAGAAATAAAGCAACTACATCCGACAGTATTGACCGCAGAAGGAGGTTTTATGGATTTTAATAGTGTTTGTCAACTTTTTAGAGTTTCCTGATGCCTTTATTTGAAGCCACGGCCAGCCTAGTGGCAATCACACATGCAACAAACTCGTAACGTGACTTAGCTGATTTTGGCATGCAACAATAATGTGCACGCCGCGGCTTAACTAAATAGAAACGAAATGTGTGGCGTTTAGTTCGCTCTATCATTCATTCAGCACCAGCGAACGAACAAATATTTGCCAATGACTTTCATAATAAACTCAGGGCATTAAAATGCTCATACATAAAATGCGGCGTTCCAATTACTAACCAACCGCTGGTTAATCGCCACCGCACACCGCCAGGCACGAATTTCTGATGGACAATTTAATCATATCGGCCCAGAGATACACAGGGATTACACACGTATTTATGGCCGGCGATCCCCGCCACCTGCGCGATTGGCCCCTCAACGCCACGGTACTTGGCCTGCGTGTCGCCCACACCCCGCGTGCTTGCGACGCATTACGAACTCGGACTTTTTTTATAATCAATTTAATCGGAGCAGATGGCATTTTATTAGCTTTCCCGCTTACACAGAAATACACGCAAAACCAAATTCCAGAGGAAATCTACTTTGATGCAAAAGACAATCGCAAAATTCTCTTAGCTAAATATGCCCTAATTTTTGCATCGCGATTAGTTTTACCAGCAGTGAACTATTGCATTATGTAGCCTGAAAAGGGTACATTAAGCTTTCATGAAGTTTTTAGACCTTTTAAATATATGCATACATAAGTGATCGGCGTGACAAGCCGCGCTGATTTAGCCACTTTCGTCTCTTCGCCTACATAGTGCAACTGATCGCTCAGTTTCTGAGGCAACGATCTGAAATTGTGCACACGCCCTTTTCGGCCAAAGAAGTTGCTCATTTATCGGGACCGACGCTATCGGATCACTATAGCATATAGCTTTTATACAAACTGGCCGATCCAAATCATCTTGTTCAGGGAATTTTTGGTATTTGTGAATAGTTGTACAGGTTCGGTGAGGTTCGGTGCAACCGAAGTTAATGTGTCTTCTGGTTTTGACAGTCATATGGTAATTGTAATCACTTCAATTATGTATTAGTACCAAATCAATAACCGTGTTCGTTTTTATCAATTTTTGATGAATTCTTTGTATCACCATTTGTTACTTTGTTGATAAATGTAAACACACTGAAACCACAAAACTCAGTGAGACAAGCAAAGTTCGCGGTGTGTTTGTTTTTGTTGTTTGTGTTAGCTTATAAAATACTTCACTTGTATTTTCACGCCTTTCCCCTTCACTCTGGAGGCTTATTAAATTCATAAAATTTTATCGACGACGTAATGATACATTTGTGTTGTAGCGCTCTTTTATTTGCATTTACAACAACAAATCTATACATCTAAATATGTCGATATGTTTGCACTAATGTACATATACATATGTATGTGCTATATGGTATGTTATATGGAAGTATGTATGTACATATGTATGTATACATAATATGAGAAAAGTGTTCTAGGGGCATCAATATGTGCGCATATGTTTATCGGCGCTTTGTGCCGCAGATTTCTGCGTTCATACTGAAGCGCCTTGGGTCGGTTATAATATTTCTCAAATTTTCAAATATTTCTGTTGTCCAATTGGATTTTCTTTTGAGTGTTGCGAAATTTCGTATTTTACGATCAATAAAAATGAAGAAGTATTTTCTGGAAGGCTTCGGTGCTTCCCGTGTTTATTGTTTTTAAGCTTTTCTGGAAATGTTTGTATTTCTCTCTAAAAACATACATACTATGTACTTTTATATGATAAGAGGGTTTTAGCAACATTTTCAAAACAATGTATGCTGCTACAAAACCAAAAAATAAAACAAAAATTATTCGATTAATGGCTTACAGAGATTGTTTTCTTCATTGTTCATCTAACGACTGTTTGTATCACCTAAAACTAGTCGAGATAGATATAGGGTTATATACTGTGTCCGACAAAACTCATTGGAAGAACTCGAGTCTCAAACATATTCCATCATACCTTTTTCCAGAGATGCATTAGAAGAATATTTTTTTTTTTTTGCAAAAGAAAGATCGCATATTTTATTTCAGAAACTATTCAATTTTAGTTTTAAACTTTTATGTAAAATTTATGAATTATAGCAGAAGGGACAAGAGAAAAAATTCGGGCGACATAATTCATTCGACTTTAGCTGAATAATGAAAATAAATTCCTTTTAAATTAATATTTTATTGGGTTGCCATTATTTTTAATGATTGCAGCACATCTTTTAAACATGAGTGATATTAGATTACAAACATGTGTGTCATTTATTTCATTCCAGATTCGTTTCAAGGCATCAAATATATCATTTTTATTACCGTGGATCTGTTCCCTGTTGACAATTTCCTATAAGCTTTCAATCGGGCTTATGTCAGGAGGCTAGGGCCATCTAATAACATAAACTCGTTCTTCCAAAAGCCAATCCTTCACAACTTTGGACGTGTGTTTGGGCTCATTGTAATGTAGAAACTGACAATCAGGCGCATTTTTTGGATAGCGTGTTGTGACATTTTGGTTGACTGTATATTTTTAAATTGGAACCTATCTACATTCCCTATTTTGTAAATAGGTCCTACTCCCTGACCAGAAAAGCATCCCCACAGCATTATATTATCACCAACATGCTTTACCGTACTCTGCAACGGTCTAAAGGTTTTTCTGTTGTTTCCTATCTGAGTTCTGCAAATTAAATTTGGACTGAGCTCTGAGAACAATTCTGACATCCATTGCTCTACAGGCCAACTGCGTCGTTGCCCTGTATGTGTACTCACTTTTAGGTGTAAGCTAACTATAACTTTTTCTGCTGCCATCTTTGAATCTTTTTTAAACTCGCGCACTATTCGCAAGTCATGCTTTTCCGAAGTGACTCCAGGACGACCTCCAATATTAAGTTCTTAACGGTTCCTTCAGTTTTATTCTTGTGCATAAGAGCAAAAATAGTTGATTTCCCCAGAGTATATTTTTTGCTGCACACCTTTTGTGAATTCGCTTTCAATTAATAATTTAAGTTCAATGTGTTTTCCCAACCATTTTTATCTAAAACGATTTTTAGTAGGTAAAAGGTGATATATTTCACAACACACCCGTCTCATTATAGCAAACAATTCAATTTGAAATTCCAAGTACCTGCAAAAATTTTTTTATGCCATATAACGGTAAAATAATTCATTGGAAGTTCTTATTTCGACACAAAGTGTGAGTCCAATGAGTTTTGTCCGACACTGTATATACTATATAAATGACGAGACAAATTGAAATCCGGGTGACTGTCTAGAAGTTGAGTCGACTTTCTTGGTTAGAAAGTAAGGACGAGTTCGTAGATATACTTAATCGGAGAACTGCCACTCCCACAAAACCCCATTAATCGAAAACGTACAAAATTTCTCAACTAAGCACTAAATTAAGATATGAAACTGTAATTTAGCGCAGGGGATTGCAGTAGTAAGAAGAAATTGATGAAATCGGATTATAAAACCTCCCACTTCTGCTAGTACGGTTTAGCAAAAACTACTAAAAGCGCGATAAATCAATAAAACACAAGCTTCATAGACATAAAAGTTTACATCCAAGTAAGTACAGGAAGGTGTCAAATATGGATGATGGGCGTAGCACCGCCCTCATTTCGGGTTCGGCCGACTTATATATTTCGGGACTTGCACTACCGATTTCAACCAAATTTGGTGCAATTTATTCCTGAATAAATCCTGAGGTTGAATTAAACCAATACCTTTACCTAGCACCCATATATGTACATATGTACCTTGGGGTGATTCAAAAAAAAAATTGTTTTTCTTTTTTTTGTTTTCGTTTCTTACTCGGAAAAAGAGGTTCCTAGGCACCTCTTAGAAAGCCTCTCCAAGCATGAGTTCTAAATTGTAACGGGAAGGTCCTCCTACATACAGTTTTCTATTTTTTCTTATTATCAGATAGGAAAATTTATATCTCGCTCCCAACTACTTGAAAAAAAATCTTGGTCCTTAAATTTTGTGGAAAATTGAATGCTCTACAAAAAAGGTCTCCGCGATTTTTTCGTAAACCCAACTGATTAAAAGATATTAACGTTTGAAGTTTGATTATTTTTCGGAATTTTTTTTTATTTCTTATGAATTTTATAACTCAATGCAAAAAATCATTATGAATGATGAAACTCATAGGTTTTTGGAGAGGCTTTCTAGAGATGTCTAGGAACCTATTTTACCTAGTACCAAACGAAAAAAAAATAATTTTTTTTTGAATCACCCTAATGTACCTAATATGCAATATGTTGTATTTTGGTGAGCACTCACATTTAATTTCGCTGAAATAAAATTCGCCATTCGTTTTATTATTTTAGGAAAAGTAATTCATTAAAATATGCACTTATCATCACAGACGAGCCCTTTTGAAAAAACAACAACGTACATGCACTCGTTAAAATTTCGTTTTTTCCGTTTCAGCACAACTTGTTGCATCGATTTCACATTCGGTGAATGTTTGTTTTTGTTGTAAGGCATTGTGTCATCACATTGCGATAGTAACTGTATCTCATGGGCAGCTCAAGCACTCGACAGTGCCGCGTGGGCAGTTGGGACTCACACAGAACCACTTGAAAATATTTGTTGTTGTTGTCTTTTGCGTATGCCAACACTCGAGCGATTACATGTGTACACTTGGCCACATACATATGTATGTATGTATGTATTAATTATACATACGTATATATGTATGTATGTATGTATAGTGTGCGAATGTTTGCGTGTTCGGAAATGCGACCCTTCCGCTGGTTAATGAATTTATCTTGTGAAATTATCTGATTTTTTATCGCGTCCCCACCGATAACACCGCTAATTGGACAAATTTATCAATTATTTTGCATTCAGCGCTCATTAAGTCGCTGCGTTGCCAGCCGATCCAATAATCTACATATCTATGTTTGTACAGTTGTGTGTTCGATATTGTTGAATGACGGCTCCTCTGATAATTAGTCAATGGCAATGTAGTTGTAAAGATCGCCTGCGAATAACGTCACAAAATGTCAGCTAAATGCGCGAGTTCCATGAAGCACCCGAAGGCAAATAAAAGCATTTGTCTGTATTCACTGTATCAACACAGTCCTGACTTTGTTGCCAGCACCGGCTAAAACATCGATCATTACAATCACAAACACACCCGAAATTATTCACGCTGATACATCTGCGCCCACAACTAACCGGCGCGTCTTGCTCTCTCTGTTTTTTGGTTAAAAAATAATACAAAAAAACTTCTTTTTCACTGTCAGCACAGCCATCACAAAGCACGAAGACACGGCGGAAGCGCGTTGAAAAAAAACTATGAAGGCCTCTGTACGCCAGGACGTCTCGCGCGCGACTGATTCCGGTCAACTGCCAAGCGTTGGGTTGCAAGCCCGAAGGCCAACACCAAAGCCATTGCCAAAGCGAACGCCAACGCTAATGCCACTGCCGACGGCGTCATCCTAACACAGGCGAATAGCGCGACGTACGGTATGTGCGCGCGCCTGCCTAATTTATTGGCGTTTACGAGGAGTCTACTATATCGTTCGCTTTATTTTCATTCACTTTTTACATGCTGCACCTTTTGTACGCTCTCATTTAGTCGCCATTAGTTACAAACCATGGCATATTATTCGGTGTCGTTTCACTGTGCTGCCGCCGCTCGTGCTTTCTGCTTCTGCTTCTGCTTCGGTTTCGTATTTAATGTTTTTCGTGTTTTTTATTTTTGTTATTTACCGCAAGTGGTACTGTTAGTAGCACTGATGAATGGGCGCAGCGGCTTTTTGACTTTTCTTCGCCTAACTGATAGAACAAGTATTCGCAGTGAATTAGAGAGGCAATAAGAAAAGTTCAAATGACGCAAATTTTTCGGAATATAAAAATCGATGTGCCTAATTCACGTAAGGTCATGTACGGAAGAATGCATGATCACACATACAAAAATTTAAAAATTCCCAAAGTTATATTTCTTGACAGATAAAAGGACATTTATGCCACGGCGCGGCATCCATTTCACACCCTCCAACAGTGTTCTACGCTATGGAACGCGCAACAAAGCCGAAGGGAAGGAGGAAGAAGAAAGCAGTTGTATCTTTCAGCGCGTCGCTTTCGAACTAGTGAACTGTCGCACAATGTTCACGCACCAATTCACTCGCTTCTGTTGTGCATAAGGCTAATGAATGCTTGGTCCAATTATTCCTTCGGGAGTATTTTAGCTCGTTAGATGACAGCACTTTTTACACATACCTTCTCGCCTACAAACACTCATCTTCAATGCTTTTAGTATTTAGGCACCTCCCTGTCATTGTTATTACAAACTTATTCCGAGTAAAATACTGTTTGCGCTTCACATTGGATTCCGATGCGAAGTGCCCGCGGCAATGGCACATCAGCATTGAACATATTGAGCAGGAAGTGCATATGTATATCCACCTGCTTTTCTTTTCTGCTTTCATCTGCTGATTTGCCAATTCCAATACAATTCGATTGCTTGAGGACATGGCTTTTGTTTTGTCATTTCGTTTACGGTTGACACGTCGTATGAGTAACATTTTGATTTAGAAGAAACGAACACACCTTTTCATTAATCCTGCAGCAATTCATAGATGGCTATGCTTCGTCGCCTCGTATCGAACTGGTTTTCACACATTTCCATGGCAGTTTCCGTGTGAATGTCACTTAATTTACCTTTTCATACACATATCTCCACGCGCACACCACCACGCAGCTCTCTTTATCTACAAGAGATGAGTAAGAAAGTATACCTACGTATAGATGCATGCATGTATGTATAGTGCTTACTAGATTATTATTAGTACAGAGTTTGTTCAGAGAATAACGGAAATTTTAAAGAATTTTAAATTTCACGAAGTTGTCAAAATTTATTTTTGACTTTATTGATAAAGATGCATCATGCGAAGTACGATAAAATTTTCAGCCGGTTCATGCTTTGTCTATAGTTATTAATCCTAGGGCGTGTTTTTATGAATTTGGCGGTTTTCGTTTGGTAAAAGCTCATACTTCGTTGCTTGTTTAGGAATTATTGGACAAAAACAATACTATAACAATGCTCCAGTCTCCATATTCGCTAAACATGGTTCCTTTCGTCATTTTCCTACTTCCACAAAGTACCAAACAGATGCAAATCACGAAAAAGCTAATGAAAACGACAACATAGATTAAGACAACGACATAAATACCTTTTTCAAAAAACGAAAATTCCCGTTTTTTTTTAACACATCTCGTATATAAGCAAAGTTATGATTTATTACCCAGAATCTTAAAAACTAAATTGCGCTTGAAAGCACATCTTCCTCATTATTTTAATATGAAGAAACCCGTCGGAAGCCATCGTAAAATATTCTAGTTGAACGTACCTGACAAAAATGGTTTGCACGAGTTAAATGTGAAAATTTCGGCTTAGAAGACGAAGAGCGGCTTGGGCGGCCAAAACAGTTTGAATATGAGGAACTAAAAGCGTTACTCGATGAGGATGGTTGCAAGGAGAGTCATCAGAATCTATTGTAGTCACTCAAGCAGCCTTTTCAAAACATTTCGAAGCAGAGCGGATACATTCATAAGGAAGCAAGTTGAGTGACATATAAATAGAAGACGAGTGACGTTTAAAGACGATTTTGCATGGGTAAAATGCTGCTTAAATACTATGAAAAGAAATCAAGCTTTAATCGGATTATAACTGGTGATGAAAATGAATCTGTTACGAAAACCCTACACGCAAATAATCATATAGGAACCTTTGTAAACCAGACAAATCGTGGCCGACTTTCCATGACGCCAAGTCTGTATTTGATGGCATCGGGAGGGTCATCTAATTGAAGCAACCGAATACCGGAAACGCACGGACTTTGCGATTTCACACGGAATAAAATGTTATAGCTTCAGATGGGCAATACTCAGAACTCATGATGTTCTTAAACAAACATTACATTCAAAAAAAAAACGAAAGATGTTTAATTTTTAAAATTGATGTATGACACTAATCTGGTTTATTTTAGATTTATGGTAATATGTACCATTAACGAAGAATCCTGTGTACTTCCCAATTCTTTCAAGAATATTTGCAACAAATTTCAGGATAATCTGTAAAGTTGTTTCGGCGTCAAGTGTAACACACACTTACGTTCACAAAGATAAAAAAATTATACATTTTTTAATACTATAAATACTTGAAAGCTAAGTTTTCAGGCGGCCAAAAGCATGCCCGACGATTGGATTTAAGTGTGCTCTGTCCAATCCACAAAACTATCGTGGGATAAGCCTCCTCAACATCCCATATAAAGTTCTATCGAGCGTATTGTGTAAAAGATTAAAGCCCAGAGTCAACAAATTGATTGGACCTTATCAGCTTGGCTTCAGGCCTGGAAAAGCAACAACCGACCAGATATACTAATGTGATCAAATTGAAAGGTGAGTTTTTTTTCATTTCATATCCCTCAAAATAATCCATCTTGGTCCCAATACACTTATGCCAACGAATTTTCCAGTCATTATAGCTCCTGGAAATGGCCATCGGAGCATTCATCGATTCAGCTTTTATATCCTCAATTGAGTCAAAACGGTGTCCTTGGAGTGGTCATGTGAATTTTCTGAATAGCCAGAAGTTACACGAAGGTAAATCAGGCGAATGCGGTGGTTGCGGCACGAAATTAGTTGAAAATGTGGAGAAATAATCACGAATAACCAATTCAGTATGAGATGGTGCATTATCGCACTTCTTTGTTCAATAATTCAGACATAGACAGAAAAAATTTATCAATTCGAAAGTATAAATTAAAAATTCACTTTTCTATTTGATCACAGTAGTACACCGCCACATCGACACATATGTATGTACCTACTCTTTGTCGACTTCAAAGCTGTGACTGAATTTGGTATTCCCGCAAAACTCATACGACTGTCAGCTTCCAAATACAATGCAGAATAACTATTGCCAACAAGTGCTATTTTGAACAAAGTTGGCAATTAAGAAGAAAAGTCCTCTCTCGACGAACAAAGACCAAATTATACAAGTCACTCATCATTCCCGTCCTGCTACATGGTGCAGTGGCATGAACGATGACAACATCTTATGAGTCAATGACGATTTTTCGAGAGAAAGGTTCTGCGGAAGATTTATGGTTTTTTGTGAATACCGCAGTCGATGGATCGATGAACTGTACTAGTTATACGTGTCATTAATGAAAACACTCCAGCTCTGAGAGTATTTGACGTAGTACCCGCAGGGGAAGCAGAGGAAGACCTCCACTTCGTTGGAAAGACCAGTGTGAGAAGGACCTGGCTACAATTGGAATCTCCAATTGGCGCTAAACAGCGAAAAGGAAGAACGACTGGCGCGTTGTTGTAAACATGGCTATAACCTTGTAAACGGTGTCTACGCCAACAAAGAAGAAGATAAAGAAGTTTTCAATCAAAAATTTCCCGTAATACATTCTCATAATAATATAGCATTTTTTGGTGTTTAAATTTCCACAAGGTGAAGGTCTGATGGTAGAAATTCTCTTGTTAAAAGCGTGCCCTTAACGGACGTTTGTAGCAATGTGTGTTAAAACTGCCATTCATTTAATATGACTGGTTTAATTCCCATTGATGAAAACAATGGAAATATCATGTGCAATTCACTTGGCGACAACAGGAGTCTTTAATTCAGTCTGGTAGAATAAGGTCAACTGGGAGCGTCAAAACAGCGCTGACTTTGCGGTACAAAATGGATATACATTTAGAACCTATAAATGTTCACAGCCACTTATTTGAGTGTACATCCAAATCTTTTTTTACACGGATTTGAAGTTACATGGTTAAAAAAAAAAAAAGTTGTAAAAAACTTTTAATCTAGTGCGGTTTCAAAATCACTGTCTTGTAGTTATGTTTATTTTACCACACTTAGCACCATTGCTGAAATGAACTTACATAGTAGTAACTGGGAAATCCACTTATTCGATAACTCTTACCTACACATTTTGTTCGAACGATACATACTATGTATGTATTTACATTGGTGAAATGCATATCTCCAGCTATCCGACTTTAGTCCAGTTCGTCGCAAATCATTGAGTTGTTATCAAGTAGTGACGAATAATTATATAGCTATGCAAATATTTTTTCCTTATTTCTGTTATAATTTTTCTGTTCTTAATTCTACATTAACAGATTTGTTTTGTGTTTTGCTTGCTCTACCAATTTTTCACCTGTATGAATTATATATTTTAAGTTTTAATGCTCAATAAAATGCCATTTGAACATACAATTTGCATGCATATCTGAAATTTGATAATTTTCAACATTTTTTACACGGTTTTTCGAAGTTCTATATAGTTTTTTATTTCATCTTACACGGTTTTCGGATGACATGGAACGTATCCCCCCAGGAACGAATGTATCTACCGTGTAAAAAAAGAGTTGGGTGTACTTGTATTTATTGCGAGTGTGATGTTAAAAGGATACCTGCATTACTATTCATTTCCTTGGTTCTTATTCGTAAAAACGCAATTGCATGGTTACTCCATAAAATAACAGTCCCAAATTCTCCAATACTCAGAGACCACATTGTTAGTCTGGGTTTTACTTTTAGTCCAGTCATTATAGTAAGTTCACCTTGGAATTCAATATACCCATTTATATGTTTGTAAATGTCAATATACAAGTAATGTATTTATAGACATATAAATGAGTATATCGAATTCCGAGATTCTTACCTAATTTAAGCTTAAATGACTGGACTATTTGGAATAATTGAATCGCGTCATCTACTCAGAAGATTAAGTGGCACTAAATTCAAGGCAAATGTGCTCAATTTGGATCCACTTTGACTATGGTGCTGAGAAGATGTCCGAGAGAGTGAGGAGGAAAAAGCTTTCTCAACAATGGAGAGAAGTTAGTTGTGGAATCATCGGTTACATCGATAAGGGAAAAAGAAGTATTGAGAAAATTGTTCTAGTGCTTTACAGTTCTAATTGAAGTACTGCGTAAGTACACTAAACAACCAAATAATACACAAGTATACCATAATTACGTAACACACTCACATTAGGCAGAGCAAAATGCTTTCGCACTTTAGCTTCACTTTTATACACATAATTCGGATATACTATAAAACTAATTATTCACTGAAGCTATTAATGCCGCAAATTAATTTCTGTTGCGAAATGTGTTGGCGAAATGATCAAATTCTAAATACATATAAGCACTACATGTAATTTAATTACATTGACCTATATTTAGCACGAGGCAAATATTTGTGGCATGGCAGAGTGGGATGAACTTGGAAGGAATGTTTGTAAAATTTCATTTTAAATTTAATTTGCGTTTAAATACTGTACAACTGAAGCAAATATACTTATAGCGCGATCTTTAAGCAGTCTCTGGTCACTATTTGATACATTTTGAAGGTAAAGTCTCAATTTGTGACTAGTTACTATTCACAACAGTCTCTAGTCTTTAGTCACAAAAGGTTGTCTCAAATTTGTCACCTGAGAGTAAGCGGGTCACAAAACCAAAAAGAACTCTTATTTGCCATTTTGAATATACTGAACAGAGATCATCATATATATTAAACGATTGCCATTTTTTTAAATTTTATAAGCAAGTTAAACACGAAAAGGTTAAAAATAAATCAATTTCACATAAATTTCGTAAATATTCTGTTACAAAGTCAATATATAGTATGTATAATTTTATTTGTATTAGTAATTATACTATGTTATGGAAAGTTTAAAATTTGTGATCAACTTATTTATTTTCATTAAAGTGTAAATGCATCTCTAAAAAATAAAATGAAAGAGCTAATTAGACCTGTTCCAGCACACAAGACAAAATCAACCCAGCAGTAGCTTAAAAGTACTATTCGTGGCGTCATAGGGGCAGATAATTGGCCGTCTGTGTTGGACTCCATTCTTTAGTCCATTTAAATTTCTGGCCAGAATTGGAGAACATGTCCTGTCGAATACCGCAAACAAATTTCCAGTTTGTCAAAAATCTTGGGTTTGAGCCCTTGAATAGGAACTGTACGTGCTGCTATTGGTCCATGTCCGAATTTTTTAGGCAAATGCATAAAAATACCATGTCGAATAAAACGTTATACATCCCGCAGTTAATAAATGCATTACTAAATAAAATTAACTTCATTAAAAATTGTATTATAGTTAACTTTTTTAATGCCCTGAAATTGTAACAGAACTTATGACAGGATTAAGTATATTAGCATGATAAGTGGGGTAATATTATATTAAAACTTAGGGAAATCGGTTGCTGCTTATTTTACACAAAAATTATTGATGACCGGATGTTATACATGTTGAAAGTAGCAGTTTACTTCTCTATATCGGGAGGGCTCAAAGGTTCGAAGACTAACTAAATTTGATTTTATTATTCAATATAATTATATTCGAAGGCATAAAACGACTATGGAGGTAAAAAAAAAATTGCAATAACCTATTTATAATACATTTACTTAAGCCTCACATAAGCCTTAGTGCCTGCGATTACTTCTTCATTGTTCTTAAATTTCTTTCCAACGAGCATTCTCTTAAGGGCTGAGAACAGGGAATAGACACTGGGAAACAGATCTGTAAAATACAGTGAATGCGGAAGCAATTAGAAACCCAATTCATGAAACCTTCACAACGCATTCACTGATTTCTGACACGGTGCGTTGTGTTGATGAAACAACACTTTTTTCTTCTTCAAATGGAGCCGTTTTTGCGCTTTTTTCCTTCAAATGTCCTAATAACGCGTAAGCGTCGCTGTTAATAGTTTTTCCCTTTTGAATATAGTTGATGAATATTATTTTTGACTATCGATTAGACTCCGGTATGAAATGCTGCAGCCATGTTGCATCCATTGCCACATATCGACGCAAAAATTCGGTTTTATTGCGATTAAAGGGCGTCAAACACTAACATCATAAACATCAAGACGTCGTTGTTTCCGGTGAAAAGTGAGGTCACGCGGCATTCACTTGGTACAGAGCTTTCTCATATCCAAACATTCATTTACAATATATCAAATACATTCCTTTCATTTCGTCTCAGCTCTCTCGATTAACTTCACTTTCCCGCCATTTAAAATTATTTTGAGACTTTTTTGATGTTTTCATCGGTGACAGCCTCTTTAGAGCGTTAACTGCCTGCCCTCGTCCTCGGTGCTCATTTCCCCTCGTTCAAACTAAGCGAACCACTTTCAAGGGAGTTCAAAATAATATTGATCAGTCCAAAACATTATTTCAAACATACATATTATTTATTAGTACACTATATTCCTTTAGATCCATTTTTTGTAAACTAACACAAAACACAAGGTGCTTTACAAAAAATCCTACCATATATAATCCGTACACATCTCTTTAAAGATAGGGAGTGACTAAAAATCTATGGATTTAATATTAGTGCTACCATCTATGTATCTGCTGCCGAACAGTTCAGCCTCACTTTTACTTGTACTGGAAGGACTATAAGGACATTGCACAGTCTGACAAGTCAGGCACAGGAAGGGGTTGTTACGATTATGCGATAAGTACTGTCTATTAGCTGGAACTGGGGCCATACGTGGAAATCATTTAGTTTGGAATATTTAGGGAATTTTTTACGGCTACTTTGCTTGGTCGCAAGTTGAGTCATCTTCGATTTTTGCTTATTCCAGAAAATGGATCAAAGAATCTGTATAAAATTGTGTCTGAAAACCAAAATTACAGTAGGTAGAAAAAGTAAGTTATCAAAGTGAAATATAGTTAAATCAGCGAAGTGAATAAAATGTAAAAGCTTACATTTTTTTCAAAGGAAATATTTTTTTTTTTTATTGAGACCATATTTCAAAATATATAATTAAATTTTTAAAACAAAAGAGAAGCCAATTGCTTTAATAAAAGGAAAACGTACACACATACAGTAAATTGCATGTAGAAAAATAAGTTAAATTGTTTAATATCCACAATGTCCATAATTTGTTCTTGATAGTTGGCCCAATCGTTGTTGCATGGAGTTGGGAAGCTTCAAACACTAAATTTGAGGAAAATTATTCCAATTGTTACAGATGTAGTTCTTCAAATCGACGAAGTTTTGGTGTTCCTCTTCAGTTATACCCATCTTAAGGATTGCTCAAGCATTTTAAATTGGTAACAAGTCAGAGCTTTGAGGAGGCCACTTCAATACACTCACATTTTCATTTTGAAAATGTTCTGTGATGATTTTTGCAGCATGAATGGGCGCGTTGTCCTGTTGAAGAAGGGTATCTGGTCCAATTAGTCGGTGACCCTCGTGCTCCTTTAAAATATTTAAATAAACTGCAGCAGTAACTTTTTCTTCCAGGAGTACAACATGCCAGGGTCATTCGCAGATAAGCATTCCCAAACCATTAAGCTCTTTTTCACCGACTTAATTGTGGGTAGAGTGCACTTGTATAATTGTTCTTGTTCGGGCGGGCGCTAAACGTAAGCCATACCGTGGAAATAACGAAGACAAATCATCGATTCATCAGTCCAGAGCACTTTATGCCAAAAAACCTGAGATTTTAATGTGTGCTCTTTATAAAATGCTTGTCGTTTTTTTATTTGCCTCATTTAGGTAGAGTAACTTTCTTGCAACGCGGCTGTGAATATTGATTTGGTGCAATCTGTTATGAACATCGTGCACTGAGGGGACATTCTAGCCTTCTTTTATAAGCTGTGCGCGATTTTTTGAAACTGATTTGAAGGGATTAGAACAGGAAATTCCAAAAATCGTTTATCAACTCTCACTTTGTTATTTTTGGGGGACTTTGTCTCTTTTTACCAAATCTTTAGTTACCAAATCAATTTTAAATTTTATAAAATAAAGCATTTTTGCACCTTTAATGCGTGTTTGTAATTTATTTTCAAGTTTTAATATGAAAAATACTAATTGTGCACTTGATAACTTACTTTTTCCACGCGTTGTCACTAATGCGGATGCATTAAAAAAATTGGCTGTGAAATATGGTGAATGGTGGTATCATTAGATGGTGGATGTTATCAGAGAGTCGAGAAGATGAAAACGATGAAAAGCATGCCGGCCACCCGAGCAAATCAAGAAAAGACGAAAACATTAATGATTTCTCAGAGAAGATAGGAACAAAATATATATTCAAGAATAAATAAACATTTTACTTTTAGCTTTAACTATTATTAGAGGCGGTGCACTTGTCATGAAATGAGCAACTGAAGTTAGTTATTTAAATATGACATCTTTAAGTGTCAAAATAAATTAACAATTCCGCAGAAAGCTAAACTTGTTACAGCAAATAAATTCAATAAAACCAAGCAAATAAACTTTCGTTCGGCGCGGAGACCATGGAACGAACCCATAAATTTATGCATTGCGATTTTATAGGAAGCTGATACAAACTGACGAGCAGCTTTTTTGTGAACTTTCAAGAGAGCTTTAAGCAAGGATGAAAACCGTAAATAGGGTGCTCAAAGTTTATATAAACCGCCTCGCATCATTAGCAACTACACTGGCTGTTGAATGCTATTGTTTTGCATGACAATGCATTTTAAGTATGTGTCTGTTTATGTATATGTGTATGTATATTCAATATATTTTAACATAGATATCTAATATAAGTGGACTGTATCAATAGTAAGATTTTTCTTATTTTATTTGACATTTGTGAAATATATAAAGGTCTTTAAATATAATATTGTTGTCCTTCCTTTGGTAGCAACGAACATGTTCAATTTTGAACAGAAAATGTGAATGATTAATTCAAATATTGACATTTGTGGATTACCATTAGTCAACAAGCTAGTCCAATGACAAGATTAAATTAAATCAAAAATAGGCAAATTCACAGAGTAATCTGGATCAAAATCCCAATGACCCCACGTAAAATGGGAAATATTCTGCTGATCATACTGAACAACTTTGCCTAACAGCCTATGGGTCAAAAACCGGTTTCGAGCCAGCGATTTTTAAGGCAAGGTTTGTTAAGAGCTATACTATATATGTATATAGCAAGCGAAAATAACCAAATTCGCTTAGAACAAATCTAACAGCACCGACATTGTAAAAATGGATAAAATGCCCGCCTCTCCCCACATAACGGTTAAAAACTATGTACTAAAACTAAGGTAAATCAATAACTATGTGCTTCAGAGGCAATCAATTTTACAACTATAATGATTTTCATTAACCCAGTTTTTCTTTTTGGTAATTTCTAACAAAGTACGGGTCTTGAAATGCATTAAGCGGTAATATTTCGAAAGATTTTCGATGTATGTGTACCTTTATTCCCACACAATTTTTCAAGAAATATGTGATTACCTCATAATTCACTTTTCTTCTAACTTTTTTATGCATTGCAGCTACATATATGCTATAGTGATCCGATTAGGCAATGTATTCGTAGACTACAACGTTGCCTTGGACAATAGCTTATGCCAAATTTCATGACGATATCTCGTTAAATAACAATTTTTCCATATAGGAATTTAGTTTGGTCGGTGATTCTCCTTGGGGAGAAAAAGGCATGTGCTAAATTTCAGATCAATATCTCAAAACCTGATTATATGTAGCCGAATATATGGACAGATGGACATGGCTAAATCGACTTAGCTTGTCATGCTGATCATTTATATACATACATATATATTTTATAAGATCTCCCACAATTCATACTGGGTGTTACGTGGCGAATGAATGTTTAAATCGAAAATACACCGACTATCTCAAATAAGCTAACCCAAATGAGCTCACAATTTAACTATATAACGAATTACTTAAATATGGCTTAATAGTTATACCGGCAATAAAAATTGCGGACAGACGGATGCTCAGAGTGTATTCCAACTTAATCAACTTCTTTTCGCGAGAACTTAATTTAGTCCCAATCGAATTCTCCTATGAAGTTGTTAATACCCACTTCATGTTCTAAATGTAGAGGAGGTAACAACATCGACCTATTAGAGAAGTTTCGAAATTTAGGGCTTTTTAAAATTGATTTTAACAGGTAATTTCTATTGATGTTACCTCGGACGCCGTTATGGGGATTACTAAAGCCCATCCCTATATAATAAGCTGCAAGATCTTCAGATTAAAGACTAAAATAAATCAAAACTCTGAAGCAGAAATAAAAATCTCTTTTGATGATTATTGGCCGCTTTGACAATTGAAAAAAGGAATTTATTCAAAAGGTAAAATGAACTTACAACTATAAAAACATCCAATAATTTTAAAAATCTACGTTAGTTAACTTAGGAAATAGTATCCGTGCTCTGGACACTATGTTATATATACTTATGTACTATGAGATGAGACCACTTCATAATTTCCTCATAAAAGTTAAAAAATGTTAATTTAGATATAATAATATATACCAGCTGTTCTCTGGTACTAACTGGTTCTGTGTTTCTCACTGCTTCTCCGTGGTTCTCTGGCTTCTCAGGGGCTCTTCTTGGTTCTCAGTAAATTTCCATATTCCTCCCTGGTTTTAACTGACTCTCTCTTTTCCTCAGTAGTTCTTTGTAGTTCTCCCTTCTTTTCACTGTTTCTCTCTGTTACCACTTGAGAAAATCAGTGGGTACCAACATATCTACCGAATCTATTTCAAAAACTACATTTTCTTGTCATCAAAACATTGGGTTTTATTTAACTTCACATTTGGAAAAATATATAAAAACAAATAACCATTAGATGTTAATTAAATTTAGTTACATGAACACTCTTTTTTATCTTCAAGCAATCCACCCCTGGTTCTCACTAGCTCTCTCTGTTTCTGAGTGATTATCAGTGACTGGCTCTGGTTCTCAAGGACTATCCTTGTTTCTCACTGGCTTTCAATGTCTCTTTCCTGTTTCTACTTTTCTTTGGTTCTCAGTTATTTTCTGTGACTCTACTAGTTTCACCTTGCATCTCTCAAGGTCTTTGTAGTTTTCCGGGGTTTTCTTTGGTTCTTCGCATTTCCACCTTGATTCTCCCTCCCACCCTAGTTTAATATAAAGTTGGGCCAACACCACCCCTGGCTTTGATCCTTGCAAGTTGTGACAGTTTTAAATGTTCGATTACACCCGAACTTAGCCTTTCTATACATGTTTTGAATTGAATATTTCGTATCTTAAGCAGGGTAGTTATAATATTGATTCGAGAAAATCTTATTTTTCTATTTATATAAAACAGCCATAGAAAAATCTTTAAAATACGTATTACTATCGTTTTGAATTTATTTGCAGAAGTCCGTGGCTTCGTTTCCGAATAAAGCAATTTCATTGTTCAGCAATAAGTATGTGGCAATAATTATTTTTAAATAAAAGAACGAAATATTGGTTAGTCGAAAAAGTATATTCCTATTTTGTCAATAGATGTCATTGCAGTCGTCTATCTCCAGTGCTACCAATCACATTGTGTCATTCCCAGGGTTCTCATTTACTACTCCGTAGCAGCAAAATTTCTGGAATTGTTGCTATGCTATCGCTACCGCTCTCGCTTTGTCGGGAGCCACAGCATAGCCTTAAAAAACAAACAACAAACACATGCGGGAGTTGTTGCACATGAAAATTTTCATTACCGGCGCTCTAACTAGTACCGCTCTCAATTTTTTGCTAGCGCTACACCAGAGCATAGCGCAGCATTTCATTTTTTGCTTTCGCTACAGCTATAGTTTTTTACCTAACAAAACTCGGAACAGAGTAGAGCACATACTACTCTACCCAAAAAATAAGGTGACATTGTATTTATTTTGAAAATTCTTTATTTATTCTTCCAAATCAATTTCATCAAAGTAATCCCCTCCCGATGCAATGCACTTATGCCAACGGATTTTCCAATCTTCGAAACACTGGTTGTAGTCACTTTCCGGAATGGCCTTCAGTTCCGTCTTCGCTGCGGCTTGAATCTCCTCTATCGTATAAAAACGGTGTCCCCGGAGCGGTCTTTTGAGCTTGGCGAACAGCCAGAAGTCGCACGGCGCCAGATCAGGTGAATACGGTGGTTGCGGAACGATATGGGTTGAGTTTTTGGCGAAATGATCACGAATTACGGGGGCAGTATGGGATGGTGCATTATCGTGGTTACGCAAACGACTGCTTGACCGGTTGGAAGGAATTCTTAATGCACAACACCACGATAATCGAAGAAAACAGTCAACATGACCTTGATTTTTGAGCGACTTTGGCGCGATTTTTTTGGTAAAATGGGTAAAAGTGGTCGAACAAAATGGTTTATATGTAGTTGTTTATTTATTATAATAAATGTAAAAAGAAATAAGTTGAAATTTGATTAGAAGTACGAAAAGACTTTTTCGACTACCAAATATTATGTTATTAATGACAATCGAGGCTATATTTTTTTCCAAAAATGTTCCCATTAAGACTTTTTTAGGAATCTTCTGAATTTTTTCAAATACATTAAAACCATATTATTTATTTTCTTTATTGTTGTTTATATTATATTTATTTATAGTCAACATTTATAACAGATTTTCACAATCATATTTTTATAAATAAGTTAAAAACATTTATAATTCCCTATATATAATATAAAGCAGATTAATATACAAAATAGTACTTACATATATACATTTACATACAATATATGTTTATACATATATACATAGATACATATTTAATAAATAAACGCTAAATAAATACAATAAATTTGTTGAAGAAACGAAAACTTTCAAAAACATTTAAGTCGACATTACATATTTGCAGTAATATCCAAATACATATGTATATTTTGTATTTTTTTATTCAAGTTCAAGCAAAGAGCTTAAAAGTTATTAAAAGCTCCACTATTTGTGACAATAAAGGGAAAAGTTGCTTATAAAGTTGGTTAAATGTAAAGAAATGTGTGTGATATTTATTATATTTTAATTTAGCTTATAAATAATTTCTTTTTCGAATATTTCAACTAACTCAGGTATCACAAGATATCGTACGAAGTGCAAATACAACAATTTCATAACAAAATTTAATTACATGATTACATGCATAACTAAACTTAAGTACCGTTTTATGAAAATTTACATTTCAGTTTTTAAATCATTTGCAAATATAAAGACGTTATTTACTATTTAAAAATATATCTATGACCGTATTTTTCGTTAGACTTCGAACTTAATCTGTTAGTAAAATTATATGTACAAATGCAGAATTCAGTGTAAGTTTATAGAAAAGATTCTTAGTTCGCAACGAATTTGGGAAGGTATGGAGAACTGAAAAAGTCATTTCGAACACGACTTAACGGGTTTCTCAAAACTATAAAAAAAACTATAAATTCTGCATTTATTGGGTTTTTGCGAAAATTTTATGCTTCCCTAAATGTCGGCGAAAGGAAACTAAGTAATTGGAGTAGTGACTATCTATGTAGGTACAAAAATACGATTTGATTATACATAATACAATATCTCCGAAATGCATGTAAATTTTTTTGATATCTAAATTCATTAGCAGCATTTTAAGTTGTCTTAATACCTAACTATATTACAAGTATATGATGTAAATATTTGTATATACGGTATATGTATACTTATTCCAAAGACTCAGCATTCAATGTTGCAGAAAAGTGTTCGACTTATCAAGTACACCAAAATGCATTTTATTCACACCCATTTGCAATAAAAAATAGTCAATAAACTATTTGTTGGAAAAAGTGAAATCATAACTTAGGTGAATCTGAAAATTTTCCTCTTTCTGGTTTTTTATCTTTAAACAGTTCAATAAGACAAGCGACGCCTTTGAAGTACTTTGCCGAAATGTTTTTCAAGGAAATCACAAAGTTTTGCGAATTTCTATTTTCACCCTGTTAATTTCGACATCATAAAGTTAATGACGCCAACAACGAAAGGAGGGAAGAATTCGTTGCGTGTCGCCATCTTACCTCTAGTTTTCAATGAATTCTGTTATCAAACAGCCCGAGACGTTTCAGTTGTGACACCCACATTTTTTTGCTGTGACCGTTTGATTGAAAAGTGAAGTAGATTTATTGGTCCTTTTTGAAGTCTGTTCGCGTCTGACATATAACATCAGATCTTACAAGAACTTGATTTTTAAATCGACTCAGCTCAGCATACTGATCATTTATATATATTTTTTATAGGGTTTCCAACGTTTCTAGGTGTTACAAACTTAATATCAGAAAGTGTAAATGTAAGATAGTTTATAACTAATTCGATTCGCTGCTGGGTCCATGTTCCCCTGTCAATACTGTATATATTTATGTGCATATGCCGATTCAGCAATAATTTACTTAAGTTTCTAGTAAAGTCACATACAATTACAACAACAAGTACACACAATCACATCTTCATCAAATATTTGCAGTCAAAACCTTTGTATAATTAATTGTTATGGAACTCTGGCAAGCCTGAGCTGATAGCGTTTACATGCTGGAGCGCTATTTGTTTCCAAGTCATATTGTCTTATTAGGTAAGGAGGATTAATGCTTGCAGAGTTTTATGTGTCTGTATGTTTGGTTGATTGTTTGATTTTTTACTATGATTGGTATATCCTTTAATAGCACAATTGAAGTTTCTATTTATGAAGCTCACATCTATACAAATACCATTGCTAGCTATTATGTAACTTATACTTCGGTCTCTCGCAAATGAACAAAAATCATACATATTTACTAACACACCATAGTTTCACCGGATGCCAGGAGAGTTCATTCATTAATTTCGTTTACTTAGTAAGATTGTCCATAAGTATGATTATATTTGTATGTGTATTAATCTAAGGAGTGCTAGAGTTATACAAACTCCTCATGATTTTTCAGCATTAATTGCAACTCGGCTTGGCGGCTCGACGACGATGAACTCCGATGCTGACGAGAGGAGCCCTGCACCGTGACATTCGTGGTGGTATATGGAGCCGATATGCTGTTCTTATACTTCATCGCACTCTTCTTGCAAATACCAAATCTGGAAGGAAAGATTCTTTTTCAGAATTATTAACTTAATCGAATTGCAACAGATTTACTAACATGCATAATATTTGGTTTGTACTGCCACTTACCTGGAGAGCAGCGCGTATAGATCCGCGCGGTATTGAGAGGTGAGCAACGCGTATAGATACGGATCTGCGCAAGAGTTCAGAGGGTAGAAGAAAACCAAGAGAATTTTTGACTTAGTCACATTTATCAACGGATAACCTGCAAGCGCCGTCAAACCGAAGAAGGCTATAGGAGCCCAGCAGGAGAAATTGGTGAAGACCTGCAAAAAATAATTGAATCCATTAAATATCTGCATATGCTCAGGCAAAGTTTTCCTAAAAGTAATTTATTTGTTTTCTGACTAAATTTTACGACCATAAGCCTTGGCTTCGACTAACACAATTTGCTTAAATTACAGGTAAAAACAACAAATTTATGAGGTGGAGTACGTTTTTCGTTGTCTTTATTTAATTCGATCGATCTAAGTGAATATACTGTTTCGGGAAACAATGTCATGCGAAAAGTCTTTGTTCTCGCGGTAGACGACCGCAAATCTTGCAAATCGGATGCGACTTTAAGGGGTTATTCTACTCTAGAATTTTGAAAATTTTGATTTTTTTTTCATATATTTAAAGTTTAGACTTTCAAAAATATGACCTTGGAAGGATTTTTCAAAATTCGACTTATTTTCGGAGATGCAGCCGATTTTGTGAGGTGGCGTCCGTGTTCACTAGAATTGTCTCCGCCTTTTTTTCGAAACTACTTTTTTTCACACGGTAACGGCATTGTACAACCGATTTACTTTATTTTATTTTGTGTGAACCTTCTTTATATAATCCTTTCTCGTTCCTACCAGCATCGTGCTAAAATTTTTGTTTTTAATATTTTAAAAAAATTCAGGAATTTCAAAAAAGCGTAAAAAATTATTTTTATTTTCAGGCAGTCGCCATTTTTTTCAAAAAAAACTTTGTGTTCCATGAGGTAGGGACTATAACAGCATCCTTACTGATTAAGAATTTCTTTTGATTTTTTTTTTCAGACTACCAGGAGAATAAGGATCAACGTCACCAGGATGCGCATTTTTTTTACACCTGTCTCTCCCCCCCTCCTCTAATCATTTTAATTTTTATATTTTTTTGTAAAATTTTTTTTCTGTATTCTTAAGATATCAATTAAAACACCATGAAAAAATGGATAGTAAAAATATTTTTGCTTTTTTTTTTAAATAAAATTAAAAAAACTGGCCAAAATTTGATTTCTAGAGTAGAATACCCCCTTAAGGTTTAGTCCATGCAAATCGAGTGGCCTTTTGATTGGCCATATGACGAAAATTTAGGTTGACGCTTATTTGACAAAGAAAAAATGCTTGACACTGTGGTATAATGATTTGAATTATTCCTACGCAAAATCTGCCGATTAATATCATTAAATGGAAGACCAAAATAACTTTAGTTATTGGAGCCACAAACACCGAATTTAAGTCAATTGTCTGACAAATTTTTTAAAAGGCAGACAGTTATATTTGTAAAGCCTACGACCTTTGGGAAAAATATACATATATATAATGCTTACCAGTAAAGCCATTTTCTTGGCAACAGTCATTTCTCCTCGATGTGTGCTGTGGGCATGACGTGTCTCTTTGCCGAGTGATCTGTACATTTGGGCATAGCAAATCGTTATAATGGTGAATGCCATGCCATTTGAACCCAAAATGACCAACAGAAAAGCTGTGTCGTAAGAGTCACTTATCTCCATCGGTAAACAAATACTGTAGAATATATTTAAATTACATTATTAATAAATAATTCTTAGCAACTTTGAATTATTACTAAGCGTTGCATATTAAATATGAATGTGTTTACGGAAATTCTTTTGGATAAAATAATAAACAATTATCAGAAACTATTCATATGAGTTTCAAAAATCAAATCACCAAAGGTTATTTTCTTCATTTTTCTATTTTATACACGAATTTTTTGTATATCATGATCTGGAAATTTTTTTGTTGTATTCAGTAATGTTTACATTTCATCATGGACGCAAGAACAACGTTCACAAATTATTAAATTTTATTATCGAAGTAATCGATCTCCAATTTCAACTTGTCGCGACCTTTTGTCATTTTATGGTCGCTATTCGCCGAATTGTTGAAAATTTCAAGATTAAATTTTCTTTATATTATATAATGTTAGAGTACCCACAAGTCAAAGAACCGGTCGAAATAGTTAATAAAAATATTGCTGCCGTTCAGGCAAACATCGTTTAAGACCGCAATTTGTGGATTCCAAGACGTTCTCAATCAAGTTTAAGAACTGGAACTGTCTCCAAAAACAACCTGGCAGATTTTGAGAACTGAAATCATTGGACCACCTTAAAGTTCGTAAATTTGCTGATTTTACCTTGGAACAACTTGAAAACGAAAACGTTTCTTTAAGAAAATCATTTTCTCCGATGAACATCACTTTCATCTTAGTGATGCGGTAAGTAAACGAAACTGTGGGAAGAAAATCTACTAATTACTCAAGAACAACCATTACATTCACCTAAATTGACAATTTGGTTTGGTGGAATCACCATTTTGTACTTCTGTGGAACTGGCTCTCAATGGAGAGCGGAATTTTTAGATCGATTGTAACCAACGTTTTATCATGGATAATATGATACGTGACTCTCGCATTGGCTCTCATTTTTCTGTCAAACGCGTTCCCTGATTATTTGACAGCTATGGAGATCAGGGAATTTCTATCAGCTGATTTCAGAAAAGGCGGGATGCCAGAAATAAACCGCTATAATTAACTGACAAAATCAGTGTGAAACGAAATTTCATAGAAGTGAACGCATATTTGGTAAAGAATATTTTTATGTGTTGTGTGTTTAATGATTTTGCATTTTAATATTTATATATGTTTTTGAAAGTTATTAATTTAGTATTTTTGTGTAATTTAATGAAAATGCCAAAAGTGAGAAAGTGTGTTGTTGGATGCGAAGGCGGAGAGCATATTTTCAACTTTCCTTGTAAGGAAAAGGATAAAGACAGGTTAGTCATTTTTTAAATTTAAACTTTGTGCATGATATTTTATAGAGTTAGTATAGTAGTTCTTAAAAATATGTAATTTACTAATCTAAGTACGTATTGTAATAATATATTTGTAATTAAATTCTACTATGTACTATGATGGGAAATAAAAATAAATATTTTATTGTATCACATTATTAATTGTAGTACTCAGTGTAGAAATAATTTAAAAAATTACAGTATTTTGGAAAATTATAATTAGAATAGTAGATATATTACGTGTAATATTTAAAAATAAATAATAGTTTAATATTTAAGTAGAAAAGTATAATAGTATAATAGTATTTGCTTCAATTAAAATAAATATAAATAAGGTTTTGGTTGTAAGGTGTAGGGTTTCTTTATTTGTATTTTTATTAGATATTTAATTTGGTTGAATCGGTTGGGTGTAGGAGACACCAAAGTTAAACATCTGTTTGCCTGTGATCGGCACTTTTCCCTAACGATGAAGATGAAAAAAAAACTAAGGCTTAATGCTGTCCCCGACACGCATTTGCCAAATGCGCCGGAACCCAGATTTATAAATAAAAATCTTTTTAGTTCCAATTCAATATGGGAACGGAAGATTTTTCTTTTCTAAATAATGATGCCGATTCAGATAACGGTAATAATTTGATGCTATTAGGATCCGTGGCAAAAGAAGCCCAGGAGGAAGTAGGGTTTTTAGGGATAGCTAATTCCAGGGAAATAGGCAGTCAAACAAATTTAAGTTTGGTATCAGGAGCTCTTAGGGAACAAAAATTGGTGGAGGAAAATTTATGTTTGAAGAATAAATTAGAAGAAAAGGAAAGGGAAATTAGTTACTTAAAATATCAGTTAGAAGATTTAGCAAAGAAATATAGAAGAATAAAGAAGGAATTAAAAGAGAAAGAGGAAGGTTTTGATTTAATAGGCCACTTTAATAATAACTTTCCTCCACAGATAAGCGCCATAGTGCGCAATAGTATACAAAATTTCAACCGAAATCCCAATGGTCGTAGATACGACAGTTATTTTAAAACACTGGCTTTAGGCGTATACTTTTTATCACCTTTAGCTTACAGACACCTTAAGCCAATCCTTACGTTTCCGGATGAGAGAACTCTGGACGAGGGGGAATGGCCCCGCGATCCAGGATGTAATAGCAGTAGTATTAGGTGTTTAGAGTTGAGAAGTCGGGGATTTAGTCAGGAACAAAAATTCGTGTCTATTTTGTGTGACGAAATGGCACTTAAGAGTCATATGCAATATTTACCTAAATTTGATAAAATTGTAGGAGTTGAGGATTACGGCGATGAAAATCGCACTTGTAGAATAGGTAATAGTGCGATGACTCTGATGGTCCAAGGTATTGGTGGAACACCTTGGTCTCACCCCCTATCATATTTTATTGTTCATGGTTCCTGTAAAGGTGATGTAGCCAAAAAATATATTTTTGAGGCCATTATCCAGCTACAAAACATAGGTCTTAATCCATGCCATTTTGTTTGTGATCAGGGTTCTAACTTTCTCAACTTAGCTAGGGTCTTAGGGGTTTGCGAAGAGCGCCCATACTTCAATGTAAATGGCAAAGAGGTGTTCTTTTTTAATGATTGTCCCCACCTTTTAAAAAATACCAGGAATTGTCTCGAAAACTCTAAAAATAAAGTATATTTTAAATCGCGTCCGAAAAGTTGGTCCGATATAGTGCACTTTTATAACAAAGATTCGCAAAATCACATTCGCTGTGCACCGAAACTGTCTGATGCTCATATTGCGCCAAATAATTTTCAAAAAATGAGTGTCAAACTTGCTAGTCAAGTGTTCAGTGATACAGTCGCTTCCGGAATGTTATCGATTTATAGTTCCGGTCATTTGACTTGTCCCTCGAATAGTTATTGTAATACGGCGGAATATATTTTATTTATTAATAAATTATTTGACATATTTAATAGTAGTAATTTTGAAGCTATTTTGCCCACCAAAAAAGTTTTTTCGGCAACACCCGAACAGTTGCAATTTTTAGATGAGGCTCTTAAACTTTTAAAGACGATTAGGGTTAACGATGACACCGGAGCTGACATTACTTCATCTTTTAACTATCTTAAGGGTTGGATCCTTAATATAAATAGTTTAAAACGATTGTGGCGATTCTTGTCACGCTTAGGTTTTCAATATATACAGACAAGACGATTATGCCAGGACAACCTTGAAAATTATTTTGGACAAATCAGAAGGGGCGGTGGCAGATGTGTAAGGATAACACCTTATATGTTCTACAATTTGTTTAAAAAATCATGGGGGTTGCGTTACGCCAACTAGGTAACCAACGGAAATTGCGAACCGACAGCTCCCAACGAAAGCTTTTCTCCTAACATTTCGAATGAAATAATAGAAAGTGTGTATAATGACCGTTTAATGCAGGACTTATCGTGGCAAGAGTTCCAGGGACTTCCACGACCTGAACATTCGTTCAATAGGCTAGGATTAGACAGCAACTTCGAGGTAGATGATGACGAGGTAGATTTTTTTAGAGACAATGCATTTGCATATGTTAGTGGCTATTTTTATTTAAAAATTTTTAGGGCACACACTTGCTCTCAACCCTTACCTTATTTAGGAGATGACTTTTCAGTCGAATTTCTCTTTACGCAAGAAAGGCAAATTGACAGATGCAATTTAATTAAGCCGCCTCAGGGATTTTTAGATTACTTAAAAGAAATAGAAATAATTTTTGTTAGGGAATTTGATAGCATTTGTCAGAGGATAGGCGTAGGGCAGTTATTATTCGATAAAATGAAGCATGTCAGCCCTTATAAATGTTGTAATAAAAGCGACAGTAATGCTAATCTAGCATTATATATTAGGATTCGTATATTTTTCGCCCTTAAGTTTTTCAATAGGAATCTTAGTAGACCTCATTATAAAACAAAAATATTATGTGTATCACATATGTAGGATTTTTAGAAAAAAAATAGCTTCAAAATTTGTACATAAATATAATATTTTCGAGATAGTTTTATATCCTAATATTCTTCGGCTTCTTGTTTCGTCTTTTTAATTATATTTTGTTATTTAAAACTGGGTTCTGGGAAACTTTGGCATTGTGTATATGTATGTATATTTCTGTAAATATTATTTTAAGTTACATCAATTAAGTATATATATGTATTGAATACATATATTTTCAATTTGTGATATTTTTAAATGAATTGTTTTGTTTTTCTGTTTTTTTATTACATTAATTTGTTACATTATGAATTGTTTTCTTTTTCTGTTCATTTATTATTTTAAATTGTTACATTAATTATAAGAAATGTATTTATTTATCTACATATTAGTACTATGTAGCAAACACATTGTGATATTTTTTATGAATTGTTTTGGATTCTGATATTTATATATATTCTTTTTATTTCTTAACTATGTATTTATTTTTAATATGTACATATATATATATATTTTTTATGTTTATATGGGTGATATAGGCCTACTGGGGAACCGAGCACCCAAAAATAATATCGGTAACGCGCTATTTGCATACCTCAGTGGTAGTGTGGAAATTGCAAAATGCCCAAAAGTAGTTTATAAAATGTCCAATCTAATATTTTTCAGCAGGGGCATCATTGGCAAATGTTATAAAAAATGCGAGTTTTGACAGCTCTCTCTCGATTCAAAGAGTCTCGTATCATATTATCCATGGTTTTATGCCCACAATTGGAAGAATAAGACGGGGCTACGTGCCACACAACCGACTTATTGCGAGAAAGGTTTGGAGATTCGAATTTTTGAAGAAATTATGACATTGCATAGCTTTCTTGTGGGATTATTCAAAATCATTGGTGTTTACCAATAAACCAAACTTTAGAAGTTAATATTACTATTCATGACACGCAACTTGATTTAGTGAAAAAACTAATCGAAAATTGGGTTAATCTTATTCGTTCCTGCGAAAGGAAGTAGAGGACATTTGAAAATTCCGAACTTAATTGTATCGATTGTACTTCTCATTAGATAAAAAACACATTGCAATTCCCATAACCTGTAGTGTGTTGGTTTTTTTAGAAAATAAATCATATCACTCTTATTGGAAAACCATGCATGACATAATAATTTACCAAAGTGCCCTATAATTAAATAACCTTAGCTTATCATATAAATACACATGTCTCCTTCTGCTTCAATATAGCTTTTTGCACGGTCCAAAAGCATGTCGAACGAGTGTTTTAGCTCATTGGCCGGTATGGACGCCAGTATGCCGGTGCAAGCCTTTTGAATGGCCTCTACGTCTGCATAACGCTTTCCTTTTATAGGCAAATGCATTTTTCCGAAAAGGAAGAAGTCGCACAGTGCCATATCAAAATGTGATATTTGGTGAAATAATCATCCTTCGAATATTGGATTCTGAGCAACTTTTCACGGATCACGGATTTTGATTGGCTCACATGTTGATCGTCATTTATGTCCTCACCACCTCTTTGAAAACGTTACGTTGAAACCACTCGTGCACTCTGCTACGGGACAGGCATCATCATCGCCTTAAACTTATTTCATCAATTGAAATGTTTCGGTAAAAGTTGTACCAATTTTATAACAAAATTTAATGTTGGCTCTTAGTTCGAAGCTCATTTTCGCACCGATAACACAAAAATACTGACACTTAGAACGCAATAACGTCACTTCCAATCTTTGAAATGTCATGAAATCACTGGACAATCAATAAAGATAGCAGATTCCAACGCACCAGTCGACATATAGACGGCGCCACCAGGGGGCACTTTGGAAAGCACGTTGTATATATACAAATAAATAGCAATAATACCCATACAAGTTGCTCTTAAATGTTGAAATTAATTGAAATATTGAAAAGCGCTGCAATGTATAATATCGAGACTGATTGCTTATAGAGGGAACTGTCTGAATTACCACCTAAGTAATAATCACTATTCTCAGAGCTGTCTTTATACCCAAATCTCACCGTAAATGTAAATTACAATGAACAAAAAGCTAACCAACTTTGAAGTACAGACATTTAGTTATTTAACCAAAACTTTGGTGCTCTTAGTATAAACGGCTCTTTAGTTCTATTATGAAGTTGCTGTTCATATTTGTAGATGTGTGCTGCTTCCGGTTAATTAAGGCAGAACTCAAAAATTGTGTGTTAACTTTGTAGCCCTTGTCCTAACTCATTTATTATAACATTCGATTTAAATTAAGTATTCAGATAATAAGTTGGTCGAGAGTTTGTGGCGTCATTGATTGGTTGATTCTTAAGTTCATAACCGATAGCTGAATTTTGTAAGTTTTCAAGGTTGTACGAATACGCTTATTCAATGGAGTAAACATTAGTATAAGTAGGTTACCTTTTACATTTCGGTATTTTTTGACCCTACGAGAGCAATTTGTTTAATTTATAGTACTTTAAAGTATTATTCTCAACCAAAGAATGGGATTAAATCTCGACCATTTTCGCGAGATTATTTTTTACACATTTCGACATGGATTAACTCTTCAAGAACTTAATTCAATTTTTAACGATAAAGCTCCATCAAGGACCAGTGTTTATCAATAGTATGGTGAATCTAATAGAGGTCGTAGATCACTCCAAGACGAATTTCGTGAAGATTGTCCAAAATCAATTGTTTTTCCGGAAACTATTGCTTGGCGCAAAGTGTTATTGTACCAACTTCATCTGACCTGTCGTGAGATTTAGACAACTATAGGCATTAATGGGACTAGCACACATTCAATATTACATAAACATTTCATTGTAGAAATTTTTTCTCGTTGCAACTCATACAATTTGTCAAATCGCTTCAAAACACGTCTATGGCGTATTGACTTGGATTTGCGCGTAGACGCTTTAAGTAAACAGCAATCGGCTGGGTGTTTTAAGATGTACAAAACCCAACAAAATTTATTCAAGCCGCCAAGGAAAGAGTTGCCTGGTTTTTTGAAAAGACTAAACGCTGAACAGTAAATCCTGAATGGTACACAACCATTCGCTTACTAAGTTGTCTTTCAAGAAATCAGAACGGAAAGTCCTGTCACAGCATCGAACAATTCCTTTTTATTCCCGTTCGCATAAATAAAGTAAGAGGTTACGCTTTGCGACACCTGAAGAGGCGGTTGATGCGCATAAAAGGCATGTTTTGTAGATACCTCAATCGGAGTGACAAAAGTGCTTCGACAATTAGTTCTTAATAAAGAATATTTCGAAATACAATAAATCTATTTTCGATTATTGATATTTGTTTTAGTTCTCTAATCCCAAAATATGAAAGGCAACCTACGTATGTTACTCATATTAAGGAATTAGGTGTAGTCAGAGCCAAGAGTAAATTTCAATTGTACATTTTGTTTTATTAGTAAGGGGTCAGCTAGCCCGCAGCCGTTGTCCTGCGAGAAATTATATGTGTTTGAAATGAAAAGAAAGTTGAATTTATCATTTCTTTTTTTTTATGTTACACAGCTTGATAAACAACATTTTTTGGTTTCTGTTCCAGTGTACAGAAAAGATGGTTTTCCAACTCGTGAGCACGCCACGTACATATATCTGTCCATGTGAAAGACATAGCATTTCCAAATGTATGCCACATACTTCTAGCGACTATCTTTGTGTCCCGTTGATTGTCATCTCAAATGCAATTTTCACTGAAAACGAAATACGTTCGAACTGAAATGGCAAATCGTTAGAACACAAAGGAATTCGTAGAATCAAGCATTCTGCTCCCTTGTATTCGATGAGTGCGCCACAACCAGTCAAGTTCCGTTACACAGTTTCGGCGCATGCGGATAATTTAGGGCGTCGTCTTCATTGTCAAGACGATCGATCGATTTGTATGAGCGCAAGTCTCCCGAAATTTAAATTTGAATGTTCCAGTTTAAGTCAACAACATCGGTATTTTTGGCAGCTAACATTGCGCGTGCACTTAAGGAATCGTAGTTACGATAATTTGGCCAATGTCCGAACATTTGAGATGAGTTCATCTTTCGTGAATCGATAAATGGCAGATGGAATTGATATCAAACCACCGGAAGTATCAACCGGAATTGTCCCTTTTCCAATTCTTAACGAATGCGATGTAAAATGGCTTCGGCAATGTCATTTTTGTTCGTATCCCATTATTGACGCGGATTTAAGGGCTGATATGTCAAAATGGTAATCGCGAAAAGTGTGCGAACTTCCAGTGATTAACAATTGCACTTGCACACACCGTACCATTCACAGTACGCAATAACTCAAATGAAGTTGAACCGCGAACATTAATCAATAGTAACCGAAGGTAGAAACAATCGTCGTTTTTCGGGTGGATTGTATAAATTTGTCCTAATCCATTAGTTGATAAGACACCTGGATGTCAATCTACTGGTTGGCATTGCTTTTTGCGTAACTATTTCTTCGACGATGCATTCCATGCATAATATCAAGGTATTTCCGAATAGAGCTATGGTCTCGCAAGCGGATTACTGACGAAAGTTGAGCAAAAACTCGTAAATGTTAATTTTTTTGCTGGCGGTGTTTCCACTGGCTGTATTGTATTCTCTGGGTTGAAATACACTCTTTGGCCATTCCCCAAACTAACTGCGAGACGCACAACAGTCGGAAAACGTTCATGAATTAAAAAAGTAAATATCCTTCAAAGCGCTTTATTGCAGTTCACGTCTCGACCCATTTGATTCTTGCTGATCTCATCTCGTTCAAGGCCAATAACCGTCATGTTGCTTTCTTTGGTGAAGTAGTTACATCGGTTACACCAAACTGCAATACTCAACATTGATATGAGTTTTGAGTGTGAATTAGACAATAATGGTGAATATAGTATGAGCCATGTGTTGTCAACTTCGTTATTCACTCTTCTAAATTCATTGCTGAATGTTCTGCCATTGTCATCTGGTGGGCGTCGCCGATACTCGTAGAGTGGATATCACTCATGTATCTAGTTTCCGTTTCCGAAAGAAAAGCACGTGGATATTGTTTCGTGCATTTATTGTCAGACATACAAACCGAAGTGGGATTGTAGTGTCCGCAAGGTCCATGAACCATATTGCTTCTCGCTACTTCGTATAATACTTGATCTTTCTCTGCATCAGGAATTTCCGCAGAAATGATTTCATCAATTTGATCTAGTGTAACCACCACATATACTACGTTGCTTCAAGATAAAGTCCGTCAAACATCGTAACTGTTGTTTGACAAGTCGTGCTGTGACAACGTGACAATCGCTTGCTGATTATGTCGGTGTGTCATCGCATCCTGTGAGTACTTTTTGCCTTGCCTTGTCTTGGTCTGTACAATAATTTTTTCTTTTGAATAGCCGGAATAAAAAAGCAAGCGACCGAAATTGAACGATTCAAATAATTTACAAATCAAAATATTGAAAAACAAAACAAACAAAAATTGAAAAAAAAAATTGTGTGGAAAAAAGTTACTTTTTGGAATTGTCCAATTTTCCGACTTTTCCTCGTGAAAAGAATAGGCTATTTTTATTTCTTAACCATCCTCGATCCACAACGAACAACCTCTGAATATTTCATGAAGAGTGGTGCAGGAGCTCTCTCAGCGTTAGTAACAAACAAGCATTCATTCGTTTATATGGGAAAAAGAAAAGAGCCTGTTTTTAGGGGTTTTCCGCCAATTATTCGAATTTTTCTTTCCGTAAAAACCATCCTTGAACCTCATCGAACATTTTAAAAAAATAATTGGCAAAATTTGTCCAGGCGTTGTTGAGTTATGCGCTTAGCAACACATTTTGCGATTCATTTTTATATGTACATACATATGTTATGCATAAGATTATTTGATTTTATAAAAGTTGGCAGAGTTTTTAATAAATAATAACTTTCAAAGTAATGGCTGTTTGTGTTTATCCAGTTCCAATCTAATCACCTTAGGATGACCATCACTTATCATTAAAAAAAAAGAAAATAGTTTGATTAACAAATGGTCAATTTTTTCAAAATGCTGTATATATTTCATTGAAATCTACAGAGAGCGGTTTTCGAGCTGCAGTAGTCGCCAGTTCAAAAAATATGTATAGTTTTGAGAAAACTTATTTGAAGTTTCCAGAACTTTGTTAAATATCGAATAACTCGAAAGATACTTATCAGATTTACTACAAATTTCCAGAGAATACTTTAAGATATGTACATCCCTTGCGGTTTATCGGCTGATATACGGTTATTTCCTATAAATGCACACAAGTGCAAGAATGGCGTTTGTCCATAATTCACTCTAAACCTCAAACCAAACATTAACCACAAAGGGGCATAATGCTTCGACTAACCAGCTTATGTATGTATGTACATAAACACAAATGAATAAGAGGTGTATATAACCGTGAAATGCATGCCCATTAATTACTCTGCAAATGGTTGTAATCTGCTATCCCATGCATGTAAATTACACATTTACTTGAGCTACTATTTAAGACCTCTACCTTTAGACGCTTCTACACGTTCAACTTGCAAATGTATGTATGTTTGTGAATTGGCTGTTTAGAATTGCCCAAATGAGATTCATTGATTTTGGATCGATACCACGGCTATTTAGAATGCATTATTGATGGATCGCGATCCATATCGCAAAATTTTAAATAATTTTGAAATCTGCGACACGCCTGAACAAAGCATTAAAAAAATAAATTTAATACGATTTTAATTAAAAATGTAATAAATTTCTTTATATTTTTTGCTTCTTTGTTTTTTGTTTTTATTTGCATTATTTTTCTTCAAAGCTAGATACGCTTTTGTTCAGCCCTCTTGCGACTTTCAAACGAACAAAAATTACACAAATAGTGAAACCCATTTTTTTAAATCTTCCTTTCAAGAACACGATTTATTACGAATAAATACTTGCGCAATATGTAGAATGTGTAGAACGCGATCTTTTAATTTTTAATACGGATCACGATCAAAATATCACAATAAATATTGGACGTGTTAGGTTATTGCTGAAATGTCAAAGCCTCATACTAAGAGTAGCACTCATCCAGCTTTGGGTTAATTCACTTTGAAACCAGCAGTTGGCTCCTCGAGTCGAAAAATTTATGTATGTACTCGTAAGTATGTATGTATGTACGAAAAGTAGCGAAAAATTGCTGCAAAAGGATATCAAGTTTCTAGTTTGGGTATCATTTGATATTTATTTTGTACATTCCTCAAGAGCACTTCGCAGCAAAACGTGATCATTTAGTTAGTGGAATAAGTGTATTTTCCACCATGGTAGATTCGAGGCCCATTTAAAATCTCTGGCATACTCTGTGCGCGCCTCCCGGCCATATTGGCAGTAAACAAATTGGAACGAGGACTCACTTCACCCCGTGGTACCAGAACTTAGTCTCTGTTCAGAAGTCCTAACTGCATAAATTTTGAGGATTTTAGTCGCTCTGCAACGGGCAAATACTTGCTAACCCCAAATCGCGAAGGTAAAAATCTTGCCGGACGCAAATGGTCAAAATTGTACCAAGAATGAAACAGATATATGTAGTTTAGGCTATGCTTTTACAATTAATGTTTTTGGTTTAGGCTGTAACAGATGTAACCAGGAATACACCACTAAAATATAAGCGTGACATAATGAATTTCAGAATGAAAACATGAAAACATATAATAATTATTTTCTCAGGCCAATTGACAGTTTTCTCCCCCCATTCTTAAATTCATTTCATCACTATTTGTTTCTATTATTCTTCAAGTTATATGCAGGAAGGAAGGAGGTGGAAGCTTCAAGGCGCATCATATTTTCAAAGAATAAGGAAAGACAGCTAGAATTGATAATATCCACCTCATCAAATATGTGTTGGGTTCAAACCGCTTCTTAGATTTATGCAGCTATTTATGATGAAAACACAGGATTGTGAGGAACGGTGATCCTGCTCGCCGAGGTTTCAGAATGGAACACAGTTCTATACTGACCAAATTTTCAACCACATGTAAGCACCTTGTTAAAGATCTCCCTTTCGAAAAATAAAAACGTATTTCACCGTTTCTTTACTTTTACATGCGTATGATTGATAGTCATAGATTATTGAAATAAGGATAACTGATTCAAATAAATCACAAGCCTCTCGTTATAAAAATAGTCCCTAATAAAAATCGAAATTCTCATAGAGAAGTATCTAATACCATGCTTGTTTTTTACTACGTTATATTCTGTGAGGGTAAAGCCTATGAGCGTAAACATGTTTATCATAGAGAAGGTTCACGTTTAAGATACCGTAACTTTGCGCAGGGATACTCGGCAGAAATGAGGGAGTTTAACCACAAACAAATTTTAAGCGTGTTTCACCAGAGTTTTGCAGCAGGGGGCTCAAAATTAGCAGAATTGAGCATTTTCGGTGTTAAATGAGAAATAATAGGTTGCCAAAAAAGTCTTGCGGTATTTTCGCTTTCAGCGCGTAGCTCTAGTTTTATTCGTCGCATCGGGTCATGCTATACCTTTTTGGAAAGCTCAGTTCACGCGCTAACCCGCGTTTGATTGATTGTCGTTTCTTTATCGTCGCAAACATGGAGCAAAATAAAGAGAAAATACGGCATATTTTACAGTACTACTACGATAAAGGCAAAAATGCATCTCAAGTCGCCAATAAAATTTGTGCAGTTTATGGACCCGATACAGTTTCCATTTCCACCGCACAACGATGGTTTCAACGTTTTCGTTCTGGTGTGTCGAAGATGCGCCACGCTCCGGAAGGCCTGTCGTCGAAAATTGCGATAAAATCACTGAATTGGTCGAAAGAGACCGGCATAGTAGTCATCAAACCGTTATAAACCATTTGAAGAAGCTTGGAGTCACTAAGAAGCTCGATGTATGGGTGCCACACGAATTGATTCAATAAAAATACCGCAAGACTTTTTTGACAAGCAATATTATACCCTTACCCTTTATCTCCCATACTAATAGCACAACCAGTGAAAAACACTACTGCCTTCCTTCCTTTTCCTTCCATCGGCAAAATGTGTGAACAGTGAAAAACGAGGTAAATACGCAGAAATCAGCCATCTTTGTTTATTTTCATTTGAACATTGTTGCCATTGCCCAATCCGCATATACATATAGTTTTGAGCACATCTTTGTTTTCAATTACAATTTTTTTACAATATAAAATATCAAAACTGAAAACAAACTATTAAAAATAGTTTATATATTTATAAATAATAGCATTCGACTCTGATTTTGAGTTATTTTAAGAAAATTTCAAACATATTGAACAGATTGAATTATAAAAGTTTACTGCAGTATATCGATATTGGCAACCCTGCGTTGTGAGAGAGCAATCAGCTGCGCCGTTTCTGCGGCAAAAATCCAAATGTCGTGAATTCTCACGTCATCCCACGTCAAAGAGAAAAGGGAGTAGCGTTTTTCACTGTCCACTTACATTGCGCTACCATAAGATAGGTCGTGCCAGCTGACTCGGGCCACGATTTTACGTTTTTCACTGGTTGTGCTAAAACGGCTCCACTGCGGGCGACGCCGCGGGTAAAAAGTTGGTATGTATATAATTATGTGTGCATGTAAACAAATATAACAGACCATGCGCATAATGTTTGTAAATTTGTCTACATAGAACATATGTATATATGTATGTGCACTTAATGCTTCATGCGAAATCTCTGTTGACAGGAAAACCAATTGCCGAAGCTCCCGTTTTGTCAAAGAGTCAATGTGTCGAAGGACCATCGCGACGTCAAAGCGTTACAACATTGTGTTGTTGGTTGAAAATCTGACCTGTGCCGAAAAAATAAGCGAACGATCGCCTCTTACCTTGCCACCCCAACAGCTTCGCCTACAAACTACCGTAAATATATACATACATATGTATGTTTAATATGAGCGTGTATACATATCGACACAGATTTTTACGAGCCACTGAAAAATATTTTAGAATTGACAAATATTATAAATCGACAACAGCTATGTTGTCACTTTTCTCACATCTTTCTGTGAAAAAACGCCAGAAAGTTGTTCAATTTACGATTTTTAGCTTTTGGCATCGTCGCGAAAACACGCTTCTAGGCAAAGGTATGTTTGGAGAGATTAATGGTGTTAGTTTTTATGAATGAAGTGAGTTTGCCTGTTGAAAGTGCGCTTGCGTTCATGAATGAAAATATTGTTTTTGTGTTTTTCTACAAATTTGGGCATCGACTATTTGGCTGCCACATTGACTTGTGACGCTGCATATACTATTTGAGGCAATTATTGTTTTTGTACCACCGCGCACATCCTTCTACTGATAAGTGATAATATGACTTGAATTCAACACATAAGTATGTATGATCATGATACATATGTATGTATGTATGTACATATGTATGTATGTACATGTAAAATATGCGATTTTTGTATATTTATCACTATTGTAATATATTAAATTTGTTTAATAAATTATGATAGTCTGTTATATACATATGTACATATGTATGTATGTATATAATGAAGTATACACACAAGCATGAATATACATAGATATCAAATATGATAAAAGTTCTCTGAAGCTGATATTCTGCTGGAGGTGAATTCTGAGTGAAATAAACCTGAGGGCTGCCACGCGAAACTTTTTTCATTTCGAAATGTTTTCACGTTCATCACACTGACTTTTAATTGGATGAACAATGAAAGCGTGGAGGAAAATATAATAAATTTGGATAAAATGTTTGGATATAATTATATTTCTGTCAAAAAATTGTTTCTAAAACAGGCGATTTGAAATTCAATTTAGCTCTAAAACCATTTATGCATCCGATTAACATATGTATCTATCCACGTAAAAAGTATGTACATATATTCTATTAGAGTAGACATTTTCACTCGTTGTGAAAAAGTGTCTAGTTAAGTCTATATTTTCTTACATATTTGTTATTATTTTGGTACTCACCTCGTCGACGAGTAGTTGCTGATACCGAAGAGTGGCAACAGTGACATCACAATAGAATATACCCAGCCGGCGGCCATAATATAGCAGGCAGCTCGGAGCTTAATGCGTTTGTTCAAGTGCATCGCTTGCGTAATTGCCATCCACCGTTCGATGGTAATGACCGTCAGGGTGAAGACCGACAAATGACTGGCAAAAACCGTTAGGAAGCCAGCGGCCTTACATCCGGCCCCTGCAATGAATTTGCCACGTAATTAGAATGTTTCAATCAACAGACCTTCAAATGCATGATGGCCTGATTTAACTGAAGAAAAATTTGAAGGTGCCAATGCAAATAAGACAAATGCCCCGAATAATTTTCTAGATATAAAATTCTTAAAAAAAAAGAATACTTGTATGTGATAGGAGTATGCTAATCTTAGCCCACATTACAGGGTTTTGCTGTAACAAATTTACTCCGACTCGTGCTAACAGGAAATTGTTTAAAAATAAAATGTTGAAAATATTGTCAAGGGTATAAAACAAACATTCCACGACAGTAAGGAACGACTTAAAATAGTTTCCCACTGAGCCATTGTTCTATTAATACACATATGTAAACATACTATAAACCTGTATGAATGTATGTATGTATACTTACCATATTGCCAATCGTAGGCGTAATTAAAGTAGGCGCCCATAGAATGCGCATCGATTGCGGCTATCAGCAGCAAATACAACCCCAAGCATAAATCCGCAAAAGCCAAGTGACCCATTAGGAATCGCGGCACCGATGGATTCTCTGACCTGAGCGATGAGGAAAAACAGGCAATATACTCGTAAATATGTAATATTCTATATACATATAATGTAATGAATTGTATAAATAAAGTGTTCACTCACCTAATGGAAATAAATACAACCAGCACAGCCACATTGCCCACCACAGCAAGGGTTACAACAATCCACACAGAGATACGCAACCATTGATAGCCCATAACATCTTCGCAGGGGTTGAGGGCGTTTGCCATGGGGTAACACTCCACTACGTGTTTTCTACGAAAATAACAGTAAAAGAAAAAGAAACGGAGCACTGTAAAGTGTAACCAATATATCGACGGTATAAATAATAACACGCCAAACTAATTTTATAAATTTATCCCACATTTGAACAAATAAATAGTCTAAACTCGATCAGAGCGACATAATTCAATGTATTCGGTATCTGGGACTCAAGAGAAGGTATGACTCGATTTGATCCATTTTGAGTTCTAAATATTATTTTATTAAGCGGATCGAATATTTGTGAATTCGATTCTAGGTTAATAATAAGTAATTATAAATAAAATAACTATAAAAATCATTAAAACAAGTAAGGAAGGGCTAAGTTCAAGTGTATACTTTCAAACGAATGAAAAACTTTTTAGGAAGAAGTAGGCATGGATTTCACCTAAAGGTGGGTAAATTAATATTGCAGATGCAAATATTACAGTTGCGGTCTGATTTCACCCAGTTTCAAGCTTTGTGGGGAACACAATATAATTGTGAACAATAGCAAATAAAAGAAAAAAGGATTGTAACTATATGCTAACCTACATACAGACTTAATTAGATACTTATCTTCTTGAACTCACCTAAATGTAAAATTTCCGCAATACTCGTCGGTTTGAATGACATCGGGGTTTATAGTGATTACCGAGTGAAATGTGCCAAACTCTTCCGCGAAGTAGTCATTCACCTCTGTTTCGGCTTCGTTCTCTTCATTGCTTACAACCAAATCGGTTCGGGCTAAACTGCTATCGTTGTAAATAAAAATGAAAGCATTGTGATGATAGTGTGACTATTAGAAGTCATTATATTAAAAAAAACCAATGATTGGAAGAAAAGCACACTATCTATCATAAGAACCTCTAACCCTGACTCCATTGGCGGAATACGGCGCAATAATAAACATTATTATGGATGAAACCAAAAAAGTTAAACAAATACTGATTACAAATGACTAAATACTTCTCCTTTAAAACTGAAATTATGTATGTCACTTTCTGCATAAAATATTTTTCCTGAAAAATGTTTCATTTAATTCCACTGCAAAACATCTCCAGCACTTTCAGTGAGTTCTATTTCTACCACTTCTGAATCCTCTTATTAGAGGCTTACATTTATTAAAATATGTTGTAAATATGACGACTAAAACAGTACAAAAACAATAAAAAATTCTCTACATGTATGAACATACATACATATGTACAGAGGGATGTGTACACACCGTTTGAATTGTCGCGCGTAATCCCCGCGTAATTCTTCCACACACATATTCGCTGCCTGTGCTCAGCATGCATTGTTTTCTCTTTTTATTTAGTCACTAACAAAACTTTGCTATGGCAACATCCTTAATACAATAGTGTTTTAATCTCTTCATACATATGTACATATACATATAGTACAGTAATCTTTATTTTACCTGTAGAAAACTCCTCCACCATAAGGTGGACTCATGCCACCACCATTGGCGCCCCAAATACGACCATCGTAATCATTTTCAGTCTCTTTTGCTCTCATCTTATCTAAGCTGTCACTGATTCCACTTCCAGTGGTCATCTCCAAAAAATCCCCGCTGTCATTATCATTGCCATTCTTTTTGCAGCGCTGCTGCCACTTTTCAATTTCTTTCATTCTTTCAGCATGTCGTTGGGGATCATGGCGCGAGGGGAATATGAATGCACAGCAGTGGAAGGAATGTGTCAAAAATGCTCTTTGTAAATTCTACGGAAAATGCAAGTAATAAAATCTTATCTAAGCTACCTTACAAAAATGCGAAAGCAAGTAACGCTTACCTTAAAATTATATATGGATGGAATAGTTTTCAGTGTTTGTACATCTTCAATGCGCAATTCCTCAATGTCCTGCAAGCCCGCCGGAGGTAAACTCACTAACGAAGTGCCAGATAGGTCTCTTAGGTGTCAAAATATAAGATTTAGAAGAAAGAAAATATTCGTCAATAATTTGTATAAATATACTATAAATAATTTAGATTAAATATCCACATATTATGAGTAAACTTTCTGGCATATCGACTATTCTCATAGTTAGTTCGCCATAAATATTCTATCTAGATTCTATTTTTAAATATTTGAACCGGACTAACGGAAAGTGGAGTTTATTGATATTAATTTGTTTTCAAATGTATGTAAGAGCTCGGCAATAATCAAGAAGTATGGCCCTACAATATACCTTGATTTCTGGATTTCATTCACGGCAATTTTGCTTATTTGAAAACCGAAACAACACTCGTTAAATTTTGCTTTAAAGACACGAAACAAAATCAGTTTTTTATTATATATCGAATAATTGTTACTGGCGGTGAAAAATGGTTTATTTTAAGAATCCTAACGGAATGTATTTGCTACATCATGGCATATCATGAACTTCTAAAACTGTTAATACTAATCGCTACAGAGAACAAGTGATCAATTTGAATAATGCATTGTTCAAAAGCCGACCAAAATGGGCCAGAAGACACTGCAAAATTGGAACAGGATGCAATCAAAGTTATTAGATGGGAGCTTCTACCCCTTCCTACTACCATTTGATTTAATCGATGGGACACACATCGGCTAAGCTGGGTGTCTGGAGAGTTTAACCGGTTTGTTATTTGACATTTATACGGAAACAGGTTTAAGTCATCAAGAATTATCCGATATATTGATCGTCTGTTAACTCCAAGTTGCGCCGATCAGTTGCAAGTCGAAACTCTTGGATTTGCCTGAATTGATGGAACAACCACGATTTTTTCTTGAACACGAACTTTAGAATCTCGATGCTAAACATGTTTGCCAGTCTCGTCATGGTCCATCTAATCATGGGAGTGCCGCCAAAATCTCGTCTGAATTCTCTCTGAACGGAAATGACGGACTGCAAAGCATGCCAAGCATTCATTTTTAAAAAAATTTAACAATAAACTGCCAATTAAAAAAAGTAAAAGTCGAATACTCCCAAAGAAAAATTTTGTATTTTAAAAACAAGTTTTAAGTTGAAATTTATTTAAGGGGAGGCATCGTGATAACTATACTCGACTATAATGGAATGTGCTTAACATGAAGCCTTATGTAAAGCTTAAACACGAAAGTAGAAGAAACTGTACTTTCCCGTTACTTTCTGGTTTGTAACAAGAATATAGAGTATACCATACCATACGTGCCGTATAGTGTATAGACTTTCGTGTGTTTCTAGTTTCTTATGAACAGTTTGTTTTGGAATATTTGTATTGGAATATTTTGTCTTTTAATTTCCAGGAGGATGGAGTCATGTGTAGAAGTTCACGCGAGTGAGGAAAGTTCTCTGATCGCCATTCACTTGGGAGTGGCCAGAAACGATTCTTTTACATATGACTCAAGCAGCTCACGACTTCCGGTCTTTGACCAAGTATCCTCTGGGTAGCCTAAGAACATCCGTTTGAAGGCGAGCTAAGGTGAGAAGGCGAAACATCTCCTGCATAGGGTTGTGCGCTGGGTTTGGGACCCGCCACGTAAAAAAACACCCCAATGAAAAATAAACAACAGCCTCGGATGAGAGACCCCCCTTTGATGACGACCATGGCAAACGAAATAAGGACTATGAATTGAGGGCATGCACCTGGAATGTCCGGTTCCTTAATTGGCAAGGTGCCGCTGCCCAGCTGCCCGCCGTCCAAGAAATGCGATGGACGAGACAAGGTCAAAGACAAGTAGGTCCTTGTGGCACTCACTGCAGTGGCCATACAAAGGAACGTAAGTTTGGTATGGGATTCGTGCTGGGAGAGAGACTCCGTCGCCGAGTACTATCATTCACTCCGGAGAATGAACGTCTAGCCACAATCCGCATCAAAGCGAGGTTCTTCAATATATCGCTGATTTGCACCCACGCTCCGACGGAAGAGAAGGACGATGTGACCGAAGATGCCTTCTATGAGCGCTTGGAGGACACCTATGAGCGCTGCCCCAGCCACGATATCAAAATCGACTTTAACGCCAGGGTGGGCAAAGAAGGTATCTTTGGTACGACGGTCGGTAAACTCAGCCTCCACGAGGAAACATCCTCAAATGGGTTGAGATTGATCGACTTCGCCGGGGCCCGAAATATGGTTATCTGTGGTACTAGATTCCAGCAGAAGAAAATACATCAAGCTACCTGGCTGTCTCCGGATCGAAAAGCCACCAACCAGATCGATCATGTTGTGATAGATGGAAGACACGTCTCCAGTGTTCTGGACGTGCGTACGCTCCGAAGTCCTAACATCGACTCGGACCACTATCTTGTTGCAGCCAAGATTCGCACCCGCCTCTGTGCAGCAAAAAACGCACGCGAACAAACACAAGGAAGGTTCAACGTCGAGAAGCTGCAATCACAACAGACAGCATAACCACTTTCTACTCGGCTTGCACTCCTGCTTTCTGAGAGCAATCGCCAACAACTCGGTATAAGGGAACTGTGGGACGGCATTTCAAACTCCTTACGTACAGCTGTAACCGAAACCATTGGTTTTCGGAAAGTGCAAAAAAACAGCTGGTACGACAAGGATTGCCGTGTCGCAGCGGAGAAAAAACAGACTGCCTACCTCGCAACGTTACGAGCAACTACAACACGTACGGGATGGGATAGATACCGAGAGTTGAAAAGGGAAGCGAGATGCATTTGCAGAAAGAAAAAGAAAGAGGCCGGAATGCGTGTGTATGAAGAGCTTGATAAGCTGACCGGCAGGGGTAATGCTCGAAAATTCTACGAAAAAATGCGGCGGCTTACAGAAGGTTTCAAGACCGGAGCATACTCTTGTAGAACCCCCAAAGGTGATCTAGTCACCGATGCCCAGAGCATACTTAAATTATGGAGGGAACACCTCTCCAGTCTGCTAAATGGCAGTGAACGCACAACGCCAGGAGAAGGCGAACCCGATTCCCCAATCGATAACGATGGAGCAGACGTTCCATTGCCCGACCATGAAGAGGTTCGAATAGAAATTGCCCGCCTGAAGAACAACAAAGCAGCAGGGGCCGAGGGATTGCCAGCAGAGCTAAGGAGAATGCATCAGCTTCTTTGTAAAGTATCTTCGGACGAAAGCATGCCCAACGATTGGAATTTAAGTGTGCTATGCCCAATCCATAAAAAGGGAGACCCCACAATCTGCGCCAACTACCGTGGGATAAGCCTCCTCAGCATCGCATATAAGGTTCTATCGAGCGTATTGTGTGAAAGATTAAAGCCCACCGTCAACAAACTGATTGGACCTTATCAGTGTGTCTTTAGACCTGGCAAATCAACAACCGACCAGATATTCAACATGCGCCAAATCTTGGAAAAGACCCGCGAAAGAAGAATCGACACACACCACCTCTTCGTCGATTTCAAAGCTGCTTTCGACAGCACGAAAAGGAGCTGCCTCTATGCCGCGATGTCTGAATTTGGTATCCCCGCAAAACTAATACGGCTGTGTAGACTGACGCTGCGCAACACTCAAAGCTCCGTCAGGATCGGGAAGGACCTCTCCAAGCCGTTCGATACCAAACGAGGTTTCAGACAAGGCGATTCCCTATCGTGCGACTTTTTCAACCTGCTTCTGGAGAAAATAGTTCGAGCTGCAGAACTAAATTGAAAAGGTACCGCCTTCTATAAGAGTGTACAACTGTTGGCGTATGCCGATGATATTGATATTATCGGCCTCAAAACCCGCGCCGTTAGTTCTGCTTTCTCCAGACTGGACAAGGAAGCAAAACAAATGGGTCTGGCAGTGAACGAAGACAAGACGAAATAACTCCTGTCATCAAACAAACAGTCGTCACACGCGCGACTTGGCACTCACGTCACTTTTGACAGTCATAACTTTGAAGTTGTAAATAATTTCGTCTATCTTGGAACTAGCATAAACACCACCAACAATGTCAGCCTAGAAATCCAACGCAGGATTACTCTTGCCAACAGGTGCTACTTTGGACTGAGTAGGCAATTGAAAAGTAAAGTCCTCTCTCAACGAACGAAAACCAAACTCTATAAGTCGCTCATAATTCCCGTCCTGCTATATGGTGCAGAGGCTTGGGCGATGATAACAACCGATGAGTCGACCTTAAGAGTTTTCGAGAGAAAGGTTCTGCGAAAGATTTACGGTCCTTTGCGCATTTTCCACGGCGAATATCGCATTTGATGGAACGATGAGATGTACGACGACATTGTCATAGCTCAGCGAATTAAAAGACAGCGGCTACGCTGGCTAGGTCATGTTGCCCGGTTGGACGAAAACACTCCAGCTCTGAAAGTATTAACCGCTGTACCCGCCGGAGGAAGCAGAGGAAGACGAAGACCTCCACTCCGTTGGAAGGACCAAGTGGAGAAGGACCTGGCTTCGCTTGGGATATTCAATTGGCGCCACATAGCGAAAAGAAGAACGACTGACGCGCTGTTGTTGACTCGGCTATAATCGCGTAAGCGGTGTCAACGCCAATTAAGAAGAAGAAGAATTTCCAACTCGTGCAAGAATTCAAGCCGAACGACCAACAGGTTGCACGTTCCGTGAATGGGATTAAAACATTTATGTCGCTAATACCGACTTTCAAAAGGACATTTTGTTCAGCGATGAATCACACTTTTGGTTAGATGATTTCGTTAATAAACAAAATTGTCACATTTGGAGAATTGATAATTCACAATACATCGTTAAGATGCCGTTACCTCCTCAAAAGTCACTGTTTGGCATTCTTTATGGAAAGGAATCATTGGTCCATATTTCTTCAAACGTTCGACGGCAATGTTACACCCATAAAACCATGATGAATGACTTTTTCGTGTGAGAATTAGAGTATGTTGACGTGGCGACCTTTGCTTTCAACAAGACGCCAACGAAATAAATAATTTTATGTTATTTAATATTTTATATGAATGCAGATAATTTCTAAGTTGTTAACGGCTAATAACCAAAGGGAATCAATTGAAAAATGCCGTTTCTGTTTGAGTTTCTGTTAAATCAGATTCTAAGTCGACATTTGTATAAGCTATCTGACCGGGAAGAACTTTATTTTGCGTTTGTTCCTCATAGCCTCATCATTTGTCTCGGTTAGAAATATAAAACTTACAATACATGTATGCTAATCCCATTGAAAGCATTTGGATGGACGTCCTTCAAAACTCGGTTTTGCCGTAAAGTTCTGAAAAAAATCAAAAAAAATTATAGTATGTAGTTTCTTCACTATGTTTGCTGCTAGACGAATTTCAGAGAAAGCAAACAAATGAATGTTATTATCGAGCTTTAGCAACTCATTAGTTTTAAACAAAACTAATAATTTTTTAGTTTTCAATGCCCAACTTTACCGAACGTATTGGGTCGTTCGCCAAGTAATTTCTTTTTTTAATCACACAATTTTTTTAATGTGTAAGGTCTACGTCTCAGACAAATCATTCATCAATCTTTGACATCGTCTTTTAGAAACCTTCCAGAATGTGGTGCATCCTCTGGATCAAAATTGCTGGAACGAACCAATTTAGGCATTCATACACATCACATAATTTTCATCTTGCTTGAACTACATTTTTACCCTTTAGATAGTAAAAAAGTAAAATATACCAAAAATTCTGTTTTCGATCTTCGATAGGGCAGCAAATAAAAACTATTCCAAAAAATTTAAGAAATTTTCTTGTCAAACAAGCATTATACATATATCAGCTGTTCAAATACAATGCGCGAATTGTGGTTAGCCTCACATGCTCTTTGGCGGTTTAACATAAGAGTTATTGTCAAAAGTAACTGAATTTATAATATTTCTAATACATTGTTATTGGGGAAAAAAATAAAATATTTTTACATTTGAAATTGTATTACAGAAGCAGAAAAGTTAAAATATTGAAAATATAACTTAACTATACGCGAACTTTACTTAGCCGCTTTACAAACAATTAGAAAATTAAAAAGTTCAGGCTGCGATCGAGTCAATTAACTTTTGCAGTATATCTCTGTCTAGATCCAGCCACGCCTGCAAATTTGCTGTTTTTAACTCTTGTGTGGCTAAGTACTGGCGCCCATTCCCATACACAGCCCTAGCAATTATGCCCCAACATTTTCAATGGGGTTTAAATCCGGACTTCTAGCTGGCAATCCTAGCCACAGTACAGAGCGCGAAGCAAAAAATTCTTTTGCCTTCTCGGAGACGTGGATGCTAGCATTGTCCTGCTGAAAGGTAAACGTAATTTCGACGTTATCCTCCAAATACTCATTGGGCATTTCATCCAACCTCTCAATATATTTTTCCGAATCCATTTTCGTCGTAATAAAACATAGTTTAAGCTTTCGATGGTAGGAAAACCCACTTCATACCATCACAGATCAACCCGCGAAATTACGGCTCATTCAAGGGGTATTATTTCCCTGCAGATTATGCCAGTAATAACTGAATCCATCAGGTCTTTTTTCATCATTTTAGAGACTCTCAACCGATTAGTAATTCTTCTTTAAGCTTTTTCTTGAATAATGTTACCTTGCCCGCAAGTTATCTTGGCATTTCTCCTTGATTTTTTACTGGATATGTCATACTTATCTCCTAACCTCAGAAAATTTCTCATGACTTTCTCTGACCTTTTGATTTGCCGGCTGATTGCTTTGTTAGAAAGACTATTTTCCTTCGAAATTTCAATTTGGCCCTTTTCCACATCATTTAAAAACTTTTTTCTAGCGATTTCAATCACGTAATCAGCGTAAATGTTAACAAAACTTCAAAAAAAATTATTAAAAACACAGAAAACTTACCGCAAAAATTATAAAGATAAGACTGCGGCATCAGTTGTCAGAAAATATTCAAATTTGTTATTTTAGTTCCGCTATCTCCGCTATTCACAAAAACAAAACACTTAAAACTGTCGCGTGCATAGTTATTTTCTCTAAAATTTAGGAGCGCGGCTAACCAAAATTCGCGTACTGTATAAAACGGTAAGGCGGTTAAGTGTGAAGTTGGCTGCGAAAAAACTCAACAAAACCAGCTGACGTTTTTACTTAGTGAACGACCCTATAGTTTAGATTCAATAATATCTGAAAATACTTACAGTTTCGCGATCTGGGAGCCATTAAATGCGGAATCGTCGATGTAACTTATCTCGTTATTTGCTAAAATTCTACAAAAAATATTTGAACATTACAAAGCTAAATAAAAATTCGTTTGATCACTGATATTGCAGTATTAAATATACTTACAGTTGATCAGTCTTAACATTGATGGAATTCTTATCGATTCGAGTGATTTCATTGTTGTCGAGATCACTGAAATTAATTACGAAAAGAAAAATACAAAAGAATTTTTGTGTTTTTATAATCATATTACAACTAACAAAATATACTCACATCATTTGTAAAATGTTTGCCGGTGGAATATGCCGCAAATCGGGCACCCTTATTAGACCACTGTTAATAATGCGTCTGAAATTATTGCACAAATATTTCAAATATGAGAGTAAGTTTGTGTATGTATGTAAGTTTATGTATGTATTACGGTATACATGTTTACTTTTATCTGGCTTATAGGGACACGCCTCTCAATGTCAGAAATACCCTAAAGGTGTATTTCCGCAAAAATTCGTTAGCGGACTTTGTTTTTCTTTTCATTACAGATTAATTAAAATCTCACAAGCAGTACAGACATTTTTTAAGCGACGGGATACCACCCAAGCACATGCAACAAACCACAACTATGAAAACAAGTGTTGATATCACATGTGTATATATAAATATATATATTTACAATTCTACATTCACCTCGTACACATGCCTCAACTCTTTCCTATAAAAATTATGACAATAATCGACTCTGTTTTTTGTGGCCACGCTTGTCAATTTGATGTCAATTTCATTATCTTTGCGCACTTATTTATAGGTGTGTATGTATTTGTAAATATGTGACAAAGTTGTTATATTGCTGGGTAGCAGTTTTATTCTGGCTGAGAGGTAAAGCACATGTGAGCGTCTTTCAGAGATTAACTTACTTATTTTTATCTAACATATAAAATTCTCGTGTCACGGTGTACGTTATTGAACTCCTTTGAAACCGTTCGACCGATTTTCGTGAATCTTAGCGTGCATATCGGCTAGGATGGAGAATCGGACAACATCTATTTTTTATCCTCCTAAATGTTAAGGATGGTCCACCCCTAAATTTTTTAACTTTCCGCGAAGAAAATTAAAAATTTTCTAAAATTGGAAAGTTATTGGTTGTTGAAGTTATTGGACCCGCTTATAACCTTTGAATCAAGCGATTCAACCCTACCCAACGGCATTTCAAAGAGTTTCACTTAACTTAGATTTTCTAAAATTTTGAGCCGATTCGAATCGGTAGATTTCGAGAAAACTCAAAAAAACCGCAAAAAAATTTTTTTTCAAAAGTGGTTTTTTGGGAATAACTTCTAAACGGCTATATCGATCAATTCCATAAACTAATCAGCACTCACCCTCACAAAACTACACCGATTACCGCAAACCGGGTCAAAATAGATCAATTTTCTTGCGAGAAATCGTTGACGAAAGAAATCGCAAAAATCGATTTTTTTTGAAATAACTCTGAAACGACTCGACCGATTAATTCTGAAGACTAATCAGCTTTCGACTCTAAAAAATCACGTCGATAGCCGCAAACCGAGTCAAAATCGGTTGATTTGTTCGTGAGATATCGTTGACGAAATTCTACCCGCATATCCGCAATAGGGTTGCAAGATGGCAATCGAATATTACAATTGTAGTACGATAAATTCTTATTCATAGTTCATAATTTCAAGTTCCATTAATTATGAGAGTAGGGATGAGGACGACACTACTAGATGAAGAACAAAAAATTATTTACGACCGCATAATGCTGGCAGTTTCGGCAGGACAAGGAAGATTCTTTTTTTGGGATGCACCGGGTGGAACTGGCAAAACATTCCTTATTTCGTTACTTCTGGCCGAGATACGACCAAAAAATGACATCGCGTTGGCCGCTGCATCTTCTGGCATTGCAGCAACTTTATTAGATGGAGGCAGAACAGCTCATTCAGCATTTAAGCTGCCGTTGAACATTCAAAATAATCCAGATGCAGTGTGCAACATAAAAAAAAACAATCGTCTATGGCCATAGTGCTGAAACAATGTAAAATTATTATTTGGGATGAATGCACTATGGCACACAAACATTCGCTTGAGGCATTAGATAAGACATTAAAGGATATAAAAAACAATGATAATTATGGTGATTTTAGACAAACACTTCCCGTTATTCCACGTTCAACGTACGCTGATGAAATTAATGCTTGCCTAAAATCATCGCGACTATGGCGTAATGTTGAAAAAGTACAACTGACGGTGAACTTGCGGGTTCAAATGCTTCAGGATCCATCCGTCGAAAATTTCTCTAAACAACTGTTAGATATTAATGATGGGGAAGTTGATGTACATGAAAATACTGGATGCATCAAATTACAGACGGACTTCTGCACAATCATCGACTCGCAATATCCTCTCATCGATCACATATTTCCCGACGTACACACACAATATGCAAATCGTAAGTGGCTGGCAGAAAGAGCGATTTTGGCAGCTAAAAATGTGGACGTCAATAAGTTAAATTTAAAGATTCAACAGTTGTTGCCTGGGGACTTGGTGTCATACAAATCTAACGATGCAGTTTGCGATACCAACGAGACTGTGAACCATCCAATTGAGTTTTTAAATTCATTGGATTCGCCAGGCATGCCACCACTTCATTTACAATTGAAGGTTGGATCTCCGATTATTCTGCTTCGCAATTTAAACCCACCACGGCTGTGTAATGGCACACGGTTAGTCATTAAAAAATTAATGAAAAACGTCATTGAAGCCATCACGAATCCCTATGATTACTACAGATGTGCCAATTGAATTCAAACGCACTCAATTCCCCATTAGATTGGCATTCGCTATGACGATCAATAAGTCACAAGACCAAACATTGTCTGTATGTGGCTTAGATTTGGAAACACCATGCTTTTCCCACGGACAACTATATGTGGCATGTTCTCGCGTGGGAAAACCCTCCAGTTTGTTTGTGTTGGCTAAAGACGGACTAACCAAGAATATTGTACACTCTATTGCACTGAGAGATTAATTTTTTTTTTTTCAATTGCCATAATTGATAGGATAATATGAATTATTTTTGATATTTAGAAAGCTATCAAAAATTGTAATTTAAAATATATTCGTTACTTTAATAAGGATTAATTTATTAACTAAAATAAAGCATACTTTCATTGTTTATAATGCTTTCGATTATAAGTACATCCCCGCACACTTAGTAGTAGATAGTTATTTTTATTGATCTAAAAAAATGATTCCTAGAAATAATGTACATGGCAAAACAACGTTTGCCGGGTCAGCTAGTTTTATATAATATGTTATTCTGAACTACTGCTACTTTCAGATATTTAGTTGTTTTTTGAAAACTTCTCCCGCACTCTGGGTAAGTTAAGAGGTACTAAAGGGTTTTTTCCAGAAAGTAATAGAACTGAATTTCTTCCGCCGCGACTGTACTTCGGAGCGTACGCGCACCGACTGGTTTGGGTAGAGGGCGTTCCTAAATAACGAACGAGCGGCTGATCAGTTGTCTCCGAGCGCCTGGAAAGTCAGGACAAACATTTTCACGCGACGTGCTTCTGTGAGTGGTTCAAGCCAAAAATGCAGCGTTCATTAGAGCAAAGGTACGCGATTAAATTCTGTGTGATCTCGGTAAATCTAAGACAGCGACGTTTAATATGATCACGCAGTCTTAAACAACATCTGGGCTTTAGCAAGAAGGGGTGTGTTTTTGTGGCACCAGACCCTTTTAGAGGGCCGGGAAGCAGACCGTGCTGGGAGACCTGTCGACTAAGTATTTGTTTGATTGCCCAGATGTTAAATTTATCAAAATCCGTGGTTCATGACATTGTGATCGGGTCCGACAAGACATCGCAGCCGATTGGAAGTTGCACCAAAACAACGCCTCGGCTTACGCCGCCTTTCTTGTGAACAGCTACCTAAGCAAGGCCGGCTTCCCAACGCTTTCGCAGCGGCCCTACAGCCCAGACATGGCCCCCGGCACTTTTTTGTTTCCTTGTCTGAAGGCGCCAATGAAAGGCAAGGATTTTGAGACGATAGAGGGGATTCAAGCAGCATGCAACTCCGCTCTCAAGGGTATTCCGGAGAATGCCTTCCGTGACGCCTTCAATGCTTGGAAGTCGAGCTAGCACCGTATATTGTTTCTTGTAAACTATGCTTGAAATTTTAAGGCAATAATGTCTTATAATTTATATTGTGCTTGGATCTGCCTTTAAGTTGATTGGCGATTATTGTTTCCTAGAAATTATGCTTAGAAACGTTTCGTAGATTAAATTGATAAATGCATACATCACTTAAATGTCCCAACTGGACGGAGGCCAAGTGGAAAACAGAAAAGCTCTATAGTATTATTCTTTTATACACACGCCGAAAAAAATAAAACTACAACGTACGGAAGTAATATGTAAACTTGTACAATTGTATGTCGCTGGGTTATGGCATGCGGTTCAGACAAAAAATATTTTTTTTCTTTTTATGTCCGAAACAAAGCACTGTCTTGTGTGTACACCGATACAACTCTGTGGTAAGAGAACACTCCTCAGTCTGTTATTGACATTTTTATTGCTCTCAACTGCGCAAAGCTGACAAATTGTGAAGGACTCTCTCACCTGGAGTTAAGAGGATTACTGCAGTCTATCTGTCGGAATGTCAAACGAATTTTCCGATTTAACATCATTTTGCTTTCTAAGTATTACTATATTTTGCCTACGCGATGAAGGGGATTTATGTACACTCGTACAAATGACTGACGTTTCCAACTTAGGTCGATGATTGGCTGAGTTTCACTTTCCTCTTTTATGTGGTGTTTCACTGACAAATAGAAGAATCTATACGTACAAGTTTCAGGCCGCCTTTAAACAGCTTATTGACTTTTATATATAATTTTATAGCAGAAGCTCATGCGAAAGCTTGATTCACATTATATCTATAGGCTTCATGTGGTCTGAGTCGGTTTAATTCGGTACCGAAATCATCAACAGACAATTTTAATAGTATGCGTATGGTATATAAGTAATATTAATGCAAAATCTTTACACTTTGGGCGATGAAATTTCAATCTTATAAATATATTATTAAAGATAATTTATATGTGATATATCTGATAGTAATTGAACTTACTTACATTATTTTAATAGTTTCCGAAATGCCACGAAAGACATCCCGTGATAGAATCATCAACTTTGGTGCATTTGAAATATAGCTGAAAATATAGTAAATTGAAATGTATTGTCTTAGTTAGAAGAGAAATTAGATAACTAGGTTTATCCATATTTTACAAAGAAGCGCTTGATAGCGATGATCTGGGATACGTTTTCAATACCAAACTTTTAATAGCATTCTGAGGGGTTGCATACGACATAAATGTTACAGAGTTTTAAATTATATTAATATAAGTCATGTACAAGTATACATTGAAAATCGTATTATGCTGAGTAATTTTAATATGACATTCTATCTGACCCTGATTTGTCTGAGAGCCTTTTCGGAAATTTGATTGTGCATCGTTTTTAGCGATTTGCGAATTGAAATTTTGACAACCTCCATGGTTATTTCGTTTTCCGGAACCCCGTATACATATGCATATTCAGCCGATTTCCGGCAGCCACCATATGTGCTTCCTCTCTACTTCAAAGGATATTTTCTGTCGATGTGAGATTATTGCTTTTATTGGCGTTTGACTATCGACTTTTCCTTGGAAGTTACTGCATTATGCCGGCAGTTTAAAAGTTCGCCAGAGATCATGCTCCGCGCAATAGCTTGCCCCTGCACCATCCACCCACTGGTGGTCTATTTTATTCTCCGACCCCCTGCTTACCGATCTATGCCCAAAGGTTGGTGCGGAAAATTCACCAAACGCCAGCAATCTTGCAGCTGATTTCCCTGCCAACAGATTTTCTGTATGAGAAAGTACCGTAGAGCAAGATTGGCTGACTACCAATTCATGAGGATAAGTTGCTGAACGTAGCATCTTTTTACATGAGTAGAGGACACCACTGACATTTTTCACATTGAGTTTTCACGTCATTTTGCTGTCCAAATGACACTCAGGTGCTTGGTATGATCCTTAGTTGTTAACTCAAGCAGACAATAATTGTCTAGCCGGACATAAAATAAAATTCAGAAAAGTTCGAAACTGTCTTTGTTGGGATAATACCATTTGGCAAGTTCTTTTCTCTAGATACCGTATAATTTTCGCATAAACCAATCGTTTGTATATTTCTTCGTTAAAGATTTAAGGTCCATCTCAAAATATTATAAACTCAATTCAACCCGAATTGCTGGTTATGTTTTAATGCAAATGTAATATTTCTTAGTTAATCGGCTTACAAATAAATAGCACCACAATTCATTGTATTTAAACTATTTCAATTATTTAAAAAGTACTTGAAGCGCAAATCTAAAAACTTTTCAGTATTCCGTAAATATTTCCACTTACAGGAATTATTATGTACCAGGGCAACGTACAACAAAAGTAAAAGGATTTAGATCGGAAATGTGTATGTGGTTTTATTCCAAAAAGTAAGAAAAGATTAAGCTCGAGCTTAACCGAACGTGTTATGCTTTTGCAATTTCCAAGGAACTAACCAGGCTTTAAGTTGCAAAATGCTGCTAGGGATTCAACATGCATATTCGATGAAACCGAATGTATTTATTACCATCAACTTCGGTAATCATATATGTAACATCACGAATTACCGGTCGTTGAATTACATTACTTATGTGACATAAACTCTTGACTTAAAATATCACAAAGCCGAACAGAAGTTCGATAAACATGATATTAGATATGTATTTGAAATATTCTGGTTCGATTTAAACTAGTTTTATTGTTAAGATGGTATACCTTAGAGATAGTTTTTGTGACAAGTGGTATCTTGATAACGTAATAGGTCTCGAGTTATGCTGGAAGTGAAAGAATCATATGAAATAAAAAATTTTGATATTTACATCACACATTTTATCTCATAGAATATGTCCATATTCCATATATCCGATTACGCCTAATTTCACATTGACATAAGTGAAGGTTATGAAATAAATGTGGTTGAGATAAGTGAAATAGTTACTGAGATATAGGACTAACGGCATTTTGTGGGCGTAACAATGTTCCAATTCAGCCCACCAACATTACAAGTCTTCTCTTAGTGCCAAGGAACATGTGTACCAAGTTTCATCAAGATCTCTTAACCGGAATAAAACTCTTACGGTACGCATGACCGTTTTCATATATAAGGTCCGTATCCAACTTTTAAGTAATTGCTCACGAAAAAAATGCCTTATTTCTCGAGCTGTGGTCAAGTAATTTTGACAGCTGCTTACGCATTGTGAACGATTCACATTAGAAGAGCGAGAGAAAATAAAGTAATGTGTGTAAGTATGTAAATATTTTCATTGCGATTTAAGAAATCTAGAATGTTATGAATGGAAGCTTGGTTACATTTCGCGTTATTTGAACTTTTATGAGCGGAAAGGGTGTTAAGGTAAATTCAGTTATCTTAATAGTTTAAGATATGGGAGTCTTGCTACATATTTTTCAACCGAACCGCAACCGGTACTATGTCTTTATATTGCATTATGCTATTTCCGTGCGGATGTTGTACTGCCTTATGCTAAAGTGTATGATTTTATACAGCTATTTATGCAATTAAATGAACAGCATTACCATGTTACTTTATGTACTCACATAGTTCGCAGCAGCTTAAGGCCATCAAATGCGCCATCCTCGATGCACTCCAGATGCTGTAAGTCCTTCAGTATACTTTTCGTATTGGCATTTGGTTTTGTATTGGTGCGAATAAGCATAAAATGGAATAGAACAAAATAAGGCTCGCTGTTTTTGTTGACTCAATTTCCCTACTTACAAATCCTGCAACGAAGCTGCATACTTCTTCAGGCCAGTTGTACGAACGCGCGGCAAACCCGCCGATGCGATGCTAAGCCTTTGCACCGGTACTGTCAGTGTTTGTGGCACACGCATCAGCGCCTCTCCCACGCAGTGGCACTCGATTTCATCCTGCAACATGAAAGCAAAAATTCCTGATACATTCATATATACTTGTAAATTGTTATTTAAATACGGATACTAAGCTTCCATTCAGCAAATTGCTCAAGTGATGTTGCAAATATTTTCGTAAACATTATTTAATTAGAACAATTCTTCCGCCGGCGTGTGTGCAAATGAATAATTAAAAGACCTAAACATACATACTTATGTATATGTGTTTTCAGACAGCTCAAAAGGAACTTTGAAGCCTGAAACGGTTGTCTTCTCCAACTATTTTCTAGCGGTATCAAGGTAGCACAGTGCATGAGCTCAGCTCGTGGATTCGGTTGGACCCTTCGTGGTGTAAGATTTTATTGCATGACTGACAAAAGCATTAAAACAGATTGAAATGAGATGCTTCTGTAATTCTTTCACAAGTCATAAAACAATTTGTATAGAAGCTACTTTATTCGTTTGGGTCTGTCATAAAGCAGTCAATTAATTTAGACGATGCTGAGGATTCTAAAAAAGTTTTTTGTAATAAAAAAAATTTAACCAAAACAAAGTAATATTATGGATGCAGCGATATTTGGGAATGAACAGAAGTTGGTACTTTCATCATTAAAACTTTATAAAATTTCACAGTCCTGAGCTTCTATAAAGTCCTTGAGCTCGCTAATGGTGAGCTTACCTGGGTGCCTGGGTGCCTGGCCACATCGTAATCGTCGGAAACTGTAAAGCCGATGAGAAAGCCCACTATTATTCACGCGGCTCTTACTTGTCAAAATTGGTGGGAGATGGAATGAGAGGAAGTTAGAATAAGATGGAAAGATCTGGACATTTTCTCCTGCCCCGTCCAACTTTTGACAGACTAAGGTTGAAGAATCTCGGTTGCCATACTTTCCACAAACCCGTAGAATTGAGTGGCTGGCTCAAAGTGTTTCACCGATTTGCGGCGGTCTTTTTGATTCATATTACTTCTGTAATTTGGTAGTACTATTAGTGACATCTATGCTAAATTTCACGTCAAAATATGCATTAGTACTTGAGATACGCGTCATTTTGCGAGGCTCTAAAAGTAAATTCTTCGATTTTTACTACGTCTGAATTTATTGAACAAAGAAGTGCGATAATACACTATCTCATACTACATTGGTTATTAGTGATCATTTCACCACATTTTCAACTAATGTCGTCCCGGAACCACCGCATTTGCCTGATTTACCTTCGTGTAACTTCAGCGAATTCACATGACCACTCCGAGGGCACCGTTTTGACTCAATCGAGGAAAAAGGCTCTGAAGCGAAGAGGGCTCTGATGGCCATCACGACGGAGGATTTTTTCAAGTGCTATGATGACTGGCAAATTCGTTGGCATAAGAGTAGTGCAGCGTGAGGGGATTTCTTTGAAGGAGATGAAATGAACCTTCACCTTTCGATTTGATCACAGTAGTATGGGTGTTATAGCTTTCACTTCGGATGGACGTCAAGGCTGTGGGTGGGTTTATTCGCGGCCTCACGAAAACTTAGCCTATTTATCTAACCTACTAGAGTCCTATACAAAAAGTCATTTTCAGCACGTATTAATGCTTTTATTAAATATAATTGGCTTCATATTTGAAGTCGCCGAAAATGGGCGAAATATTTGAAGTTTAGTATCTAAGTTTCAAAGTCGTCATTCCAAACGGAAAGAATCAAATATCTGGGTACTTAACACATATACCAACAGGTTACGATCGAAATTACTCCATTTATTCTTATGTTATAGGCGCCTTAACGCATCATTTAGTCCATTGCACTGAAATTGAAATCTTCTATTGCATCGGCTTTCCGCCTAATATTCCATAAAATCTGCTTTGCTGCGCATTTATTTAATTATAATGCATTAAAATCTATCTCCAGTGAACATATTGGCGAATTAGGCGAAGATACATTAGTAATTGAATGGCACTGTTAATTAGCGGTAGTGTATGCAGCTCATTACATTCACATCGATGTAAGGACCGAAAGGAGATAGAAGATTAGGGTGACACGCTTTTATCGTAATCTTCAACTATAGATAAGCGATTTCTACCCTTTCGAAACTTTAGCTTTATCAAATTCATATCGCTCACTGATGATGGGAATATGTTAATAAAGCATGGGAGGCATTTAAGAAATATATTTTACGACACTTATCAACTTCGAAAGGTTACATATTTCTTAAAAGATATAACTTAGATATTAGTATTGAGGGTTAATACAGACCAGATTAGTCAGAAACCTCCTTGACATACAAACGTTGTGGGTTCTATGAATTAACAAAAATTTTAGTGACAATCATTCCTATCACTGAATCCAATGCAGACGATGTACGAATCAAATAATCTTGAGTCTATATGAATTCGAATTGGCGTTGCCAATTATTTGATTGAGACGAATTAAAAATGATTTCTACAGTAAATAAAAATTTCTTAATATAATTTTGACCATTATTTTTTATATTTTCGTAGAGTGTAATAGTTGTGTTAATTTAACGGTTGATTGTAACACGTAAAACTAATTGAGATAGATATGATCAGGTTGGCGAGAGGAGTTGAAATCCGGTCGGCTGTCCATCTGTTAGTGCAAGCGATAATTTGAGTAACAATTAATATATCTTGAAAAAGCTTGTATGTACATGTTCCTTGGCACCTAAAGGAAATCGGTATTGCAGATGTGCGTATTCGGACCACTACCATTAAACGAAACCCCAAAGAGGGCGGTAACTAAGAACAAAGTTGAGATACATAACAGTAATATAAATAATCGGTATATGGAGATCGCAGTAACGAGGAACACCTGTTCCCTAAAATTGTTTTAAAAGTGGGCGTGGTCTCGCCTTTTTAATGGTTTAATGTACATAACTTCTAAATTGCTAAAGCCAAATTAACCAAATTTGCTGAAAGGAAGTTAGCTTAGCATTTTTAATATACTCTGAAAGTGGGCAAAATCAGACAATAACCACGCCCACTCTCTATCTAACAGTTATCCTGAAAACTGCTAAAAGTACAATAACTCACTGTATAAATGCACCACAAGCAGTAAATTTCAAAATCAAGATGACAGGAAAGGGTTTTATAGGGCGTGGCACCGCCCACCTTTCGGTGAAATCCTAAGAATTCTCAGGAACAACTAGAGCAATTACCACCGATTATATTTTACCCCAACATTCCTATTATAGACTACATACATAACGGGGTTTTCAATAAGAGCGCTACAAAAGTTAGAAAAAAAAACAAAAAGGGTTTGGGATATCAATGAAATTCTTTATTAGCGTGAAAGCACATTCGATACCATTATGTATGGAACTCGATTCTTTTGCATGGCCCCCACGGGCACGCGTGCAGAAGTCCAGACGCTGAACCCAATTTTCGACAGTTTTCAAGCATAAATCGGCCGATAATGCTGCAATTTCACGTTCGAAATTCTTTCGAAGTTCATCAATCGTCATTGGCTTGTTGGCATAGATCATAGACTTGACATAGCCCCACAAGAAATTGTCCAATGACGTCAGAACGCACGACCGTAGCGGCCAATTGACTGGACTACTTCGTGAGATAACACGTTAACCAAACTTGGTTTTCAATAAATCGATCCTGTTCGCACCACATATGGTTCAAGTCCATATCATCCAATTCAGGCTAAATATATACGGTTACCGTTAAGCGGTAATGACTTCCTTTTACAGTAAAATGCCGATTTTGATGATCACGGAAGAAGTACGGCCCAATGATTCCGCTGGCCCATAAACCGAACCAAACTGTAATTTTTTTCGGAATGAAACAGTGACTCAAAACCGCTCTTAAAGTTGAGACCAATGACTCCGAATTTCAGTAGTAAATTTTAATAGTTTCGACTCGTTGTTGGATCGTTTATCTTTCCATCATAAAATGGCAAACCTTACTGAAGAGAAATATCGAAAGAGCGGGAAAAAGTATGGCATGGTTTACTGTTCCTATTGGCCTACTTTTGTAGCGTAACTATTGAAAAACCCTTTACATAAATGTACATATGTATATATGTATAAAACAACTTTTAAAAATCATCTCATTCTTTCACTTTACAGTACACAATTCGAACACAAATTAAGTTATCATAATAAATCTCTCAGATCATTATTCCTCGGATTTCCAAATTCGGTGTATGCATTCAGATTCAGTGATCACAATGTCGATGATTTCAAGAATTCTGATTTAGTAACGAGAATTTATATGAATATTAGTACTATAAGCGTTTATTTCATTTATGTTGTTGTTGTAGTCTCTTTTTTTCAGTATTTATAAAAACATTTTCATTACTGTCCTTACTTTCTCTCTAGTAGTAATACATAGGTTAATCCAAGTATTTTGCTCTAACAATCATAACTACGAAAATTCCGCCCATTTATTTCAGTACGAAACACCCTAGTGCGAGAGCAAATACTGATACACGTACTAAAATCATTTCAGCTAATTGCATTCAGCGTTGTGCCATTGAAATGTGTATCTCTCTACATGTGTTTACACATTTGATCGCTGATAGTTGAGAGTGCCGAGGCAAGTTGCGATTTCACCAGTGCACTTTCACTAAGTTTTCCTCATGAAACTTTTCTTTGACAGGCACTTCTTCCGCATCCTGAAATATTGTCAATTTGATAACTGTCCTCTGTAATAAAATTATCGCTTACATTTTCCGCAACCGCAACAAATTAAAGTGTCAAGAAATATCGCCCCTGTCCACATTCTTATTTTCCGTACTCTATGCAAGGCACTACCAACAAATTGATTGCTGCACTTGTCCCACAAACGCGCACGAAATTTGACGCCAGCAAATACCAATGATTTTCCGCCCTCGTGGCGAAGTAGAATGGAGGCAATTGGCAAACATAAATGGACGTTGGTAGAGGTCAAATTGTTGGCTGCTTTTGAAGTGTTCCATTTTCTTATTTTCGCAATTTCTACTTCCGGCTAGTGGTTGTAAGAAACTCTCTTCTGCCTCCACTGCCGACCGCAGACATGGCTGGCAATTGAAGGCGAACTGCAACAAGCAGGACGTAGTTTATCTAATAATTTCAGACACTTTCACATGGGTATCTGGTGCTTTGATGTCGACACATTTTATTATATTGAAAGAACGTCGGATGAAGGTTCAATCTGGAGCGTGCAATTTTCTTTGAAATTTTTTGCGATAAAAAGCATACATTTGAAACCACTCTCTCGAAATATAATTTTGGATATAATATAATGTAATTCCTAAGTAATGGCGTGATCCAAGGAAAAAGGGAATAAGTGTATTGAATACAAGCTGGTCCTGCGTTTATTCCTAATTTCATGATGGGACAGATACTTAACAATATCTCAAATCTACTCGAGTTAACAAGATTTCGCCAAACACAAATCCTGTTAATCTCGTCATTGAGGCGATTTAAATCTAATCTACTCGAAATCGAAAAAACCGCTAATTTAACCCTTAAAAATTCAACCACGCCAAACCACAACTTTGACAACCCCCTCCCACCTTTTTCAACTTCTGAAGTTGAAGTCGCTTATAAACTATTTTTCCTTTAATTTTTATTATTTTACCTACCTACTTGAAGTGAATTTCTGGTTTTTTTTAATTTTCTAGTCTATAAAGTAAAGAGTAAAAAATTAAAGCAATGTCAAATATGTAAGTGAAAATGGAGGAAAAAAGTGTCGAAGAAGGATAGTAATGTAGATTAAGGCTGCCGAAACCGATCTAATAAAGCTTTGATCGGCATCTCCAACGGCGGTGAAAACAGCCTAGATTTGTGAAGAGATTAAATGTTATGTAATCACTTCAAATTTTCGAAGGAAACATGATATACGGTTTCTAACGGTTAAATGTTTTAGTACAATTTTTATTGTTTTGAGACAATTTCGAATTTTTCTCCGAGGATAGTTTTGAAAGTTTTTGGAACTTTCATAGATTTTAGAACCATTTCGTTATTATTGTTTTTTTTTTTTTTTTTGTTTTGCGATTTCAAGATCTTTATCGACTATTAAAAGATAATAATGGAGAAACTTCAGAATTTCGTAGAGCATAGGAGAAAAAGAATTGATGGCTTATGGCTCTTATGCTCATTAAGGAATTGTATTTAGTTATGCAATATGGTTACACCCCTTTTTGTTCAAGGCAATTAACATAATTAAATATCTATGTTCTTGAACTAAACCTCAGGAAAAACTTTAGTTTTTAAAAAATATATCTTAAAAAGGTATTTTAAAATATATCCAAAACCATTTCTCTTCTACCGGTTTATAGATGACATCATCAATCAGGATGAGGTATATAATTATGTTGGATATATTAGGTTGTCAAAAAAGTCTTGCGGTATTTTCGCTAGTTTTCGCTGAAAGCGCGTAGTTCTAGTTTTATTCGTAGCATCGGGTCTTGCTATACCTTTTTGGAAAGCTTATTTCACGCGCTAACCCGTGTTTGATTTATTGTCGTTTCTTTTAAGTCGTTCGTGAGTTATAGTGTCGCAAACATGGAGTAAAATAAAGAGAAAATACGGCATATTTTACAGTACTACTACGATAAAGGCAAAAATGCATCTCAAGTCGCCAATAAAATTTGTGCAGTTTATGGACGAGATACAGTTTCCATTTCCACCGCACAACGATGGTTTCAACGTTTTCGTTCTGGTGTAGAGGTGGTCGAAGATGCGCCACGCTCCGGAAGGCCTGTCGTCGAAAATTGCGATAAAATCGCTGAATTGGTCGAAAGAGACCGGCATAGTAGTCATCAAACCGTTATAAACCATTTGAAGAAGCTTGGAGTCACTAAGAAGCTCGATGTATGGGTGCCACACGAATTGATTCAATAAAAATACTGCAAGACTTTGGGTTGTCAACAATATTATACATTGGGCAGAGGATAGAAAGGATAAAAGAAAATTTTAGAACATATTTTGCATGAATTTATGGACCGGTATTGTGGCCTTGAAACATCTCCGCTTAACTTAATATGTATGCTTGAATCAGAAGGATGTATAAATTAACTTTCAGTATGTAGATACTCTTTTTGAATCAAGTAAGGACTAGCTAAACTGCTAAATTATTTGATGTATGTTTTATTATGTTGAGAGAGTACAATAAATCTGAATATCAGAGACAGGAAGTAACAAAATGTGATTATGAGGGTTTCAATAGTTCTTATAGAAGCTTCAGACAAACTCTAATACATATACATATGCACTATAGGATACACGCATGTATGTATGTACAAGTATATTCCAACAGCCAGCACAGTTTTCTTTTTGAGATTTTGAGTATAATTACTTCGGTAGCTTGAATGTCACCTTTTTCCTGTAAATTGTAATTATTGCATCCAACTTTCTTATAGCAATACTTCTGTTCCAATTCTCTTTTTGCTGCTGCTTAATAAGGAAGAGCCATCGACAAATTGGTTCCAGTCTGACCGCCCGCTAATTAAACAAAAAACGCATGGTGTAAAGTTGCAGCAGGAAATAGCGCAGGCATCAGCAAGAAGGATGTCTTGGCCCATGTACTGAGTAATTTAATTTGCACACGAAGGATAAAGTAATCAATTTAGTGAAGCTCCTTGATAAAATATGGCGTGAAGAGAAACATAAGAATATACGTACATACATACTTACGTACCATATATGAGTCATTCCATCCAAAATTAACTAAAATACTTTTACAAAACTTTTTTTTGTGCTCCTTGAGGCAATCTATTGGATTATATTTCGACTCGATATACAAAAGTTTGGAATTATGCAAGTCGCAAACGCTTCGAAATTTATAATTCAGTAACTTGATAGCTAAGGTACATTTCTCATTAAAAGTAATTTGAAATTAAAAGAAAATATATTTGTTTGTAAAAATTACTTTTTGTTAAAAAAAAACTAAAAAATTAAACGTGCATATATCTCATTAGAAAGCTGAGAAAAAATAATCATTAACAATTAAAAATTAACCTTCGCTTACGTAAATTTTTAAAGGTAGAGAGTTGAAATTTTGAAAATTCATAATTCAAAAAATGTTTCAGTTTGAGTCGAAATGCAAAAATTCGTACCTCAAAGAACACAAAGAAGTGTTTTGTACAAAACATACTTCAATATAAATTTTGGGTGGAATGACCCATATACCTACACATAATATGTAGGTACGTAGGTATGTATAAGTATTTACATTACTGTAACCTATAAAAAGCTTAGAAAAGCAATGTGATACTTTCAATTTATTGGTGAGTTATGGAAGGTGTGTACCTAATAATATACAATATATACATATAATTATATGTATGTGTTTGCAGATATACATGGTAGAGAAATCCATGGATTAATCTAATCAGTAATAGCGGACACAATCAGCTCTAAGAAATCACTAGCGTATTTTGATAAACCATGAGGTCTGTCTTTTCGAGAGTGGCGAAAAAGTTCTAAATTTAGATGAAATTTCCTTAAGCTATTTGATAGCGTCTCTCCAATTATTTATAGCCGGTTTTAGTACACCATCCCACGATTTCAAGGTTAAAACGGTATGGTTGGATAGAGCAGATGCTCCAGATTAAGAATATATGAGTGTAATCATAGCCGCCGCAAACTTATAGTTTTCGGGATATTTGCATTTTAAGTTGATTTGAAAGTTTGCGCGGTTGTCGCTCCGTTTTCACACCGTAATATTAATGTCAGTATAATGTAAAGTACCGAATTTGGTTTAAACTGGGCAAGTTGATCCTGAGTTATGGAATTTCGTCGTGGGCAGTGCCACCTCCATGAATAAATTTTACTACCAGCTGGTGTAAAGGGTTTTCCGCAACATCTCGGCTGTGAAATTTAATGACTGTGTTTATGAGAAGTTTGTCGTTTTCAGCATAACCGTTAGATATTTTCACACTGTATGTAGAGGAGTCCAAAACAATAGTTGGTTGCTTTAGTGCGTTGTGAAACCTGTTTTAAACCTATTAGGGAAGCCTACTCAACTTTTTTTTTTTTAATTTCTTCTACGCCCGTTATTCTTGTTCATTTTTCTTTCATAATCGGTAAATGCCATTTTGTGCAATATCAGTCTTCTAATAGTGCCAAGGAACATGTGAACCAAATTTCATGAAGGTATCTACATTTTTGCCGAGTTATTGGTTGCATGTACAGATGCACGGACGAACAAACAGTGGTATTTCAAATCGAATCGTCATCTTTACCATTTATATATACATACATTCATATATTCATCTTGATTAATTTTGGGCGAAACAAACCCCGTAAGTCGAAAAAAACTATGATGATCTGTAGCAAAATTTAGCGAGAGTGTAAAAACGGAGTATCTACACATTAATATCCATTATAAAAAGAGACATATGTACATATGTATATATGTATGTACTTGTGAGCGTTGAAGAATCTAATGTCACATTACCAGCATATACTCGTAGGATACTCGTATATGTAAGCATATTTACCATAAAAGCTGCAGTACTCACTTGATTTGTGGCATTCCAGCAGCAACATTGCCATCCCGTGTGCGTGGCCGGCACTGGTCGGTAACCTTGTGTGCTCCTATCAGAACCATCATGTAGTGAGTGCCGTGTCCACAGATCACTTACCGCGGTGCTGTTGTTTGCAGTGGTGGCTTCGTTGCCATTGTCGCTATTCGAACTATTGGCGCTCGGTAATAATAGCTCTGGTGCGATGCCAATCAATGCCCTATCGAAGCCATATTGCATGTCGTAGCAGTTATTCAGCTGTGCGCTTTGCTCCTCGATCTGTCGCCTATGTGCGCAATGGCAGCAACAACAACAATAGCATAGTAGCAGCCACAATACCGGCAACAGGCGAAATAACGGATATATAGGCATTTGCAAAAACCGCTTGTTGAAGCGCCGCCGGCGACGCCAACAGGCACTCGATGTTCTCGCTTCAGGATGATGCTTGGGGGCGCGTCTCATAATGCCTATGCCTCTTTGTTTGGAATCATCATCTAATTTTTCATGTGGCTTGTGGTTGGTTTTATTTTAATCGCATCTGCCTCTGTGCGGAATTCTCTTCGAAAATAAAGTTTGACTTTTATGTGCTTTATTTGGATTATCCTTTATGGCATTGTAATAGCGCTTCAGCCATTCTGACACCGGTAACATTTTCATTTCAAATTATTCGTCGACGAATGTTAAATTAGCTATTCAGTTCTCGACCTGTAAAAGAAGTATGTAAATATTAAGAAGTAGGCAAGAACCAAGCTCGGGCGTAGCCGTACATTTTATTCCTATGATAGATATTTGCAAGGAACAAAGCCGGAGAAACACCTTCAAGTTTTGACAAAATTTTGTATTTAAAACTATTTCGAAAAGATTTCGCATTCATACTTCGGAAACCGAATAGATTATTAACTTATGTGCATTGGAAGTAATTTAGTTTTATTCCTGTTCGAAATATGTAGTTCTACCCCCTGATTTTCTTAAAGGAACCTCACAGTTTGACCGACATTTTCGGTAAAACATCAACCATGGGTACAATGGTGATAGCGGCTCTTATGAGACCCTTACGTACCATATTAGAAGAGAAATTTTTTGCTTGTGACGTATTTATTCACGGAATTCAATAGTTTTCAACATAACCGTATGTTAGGGCAGAGCTATCATCCGATGTCACTCATTTTTTCCACGAATTTCAAACTTACTACTGCGATTAAAAATACTAAGTTACAGTTTTATGTATTGCATTCAAGCCCGATTATGGCATTTTATAAGGTTTCGCTTACTGTGATACCCCTAGAAAATGCTGTGAGTATACAAAAATCCGCAAATAAGAATGCTAATTTTGTATAAATTAAGGTTATAATAAAATAATCTACCTTCAAATAGCTAATACAGGGACAATAGACTGAAAGGAATTGAATTAAATCTATGTTATAAAAATTTATCTGTCTTCTATATAAGCGGGAGATGAGAGGAGGTATGAAGAATTCCCGATACTTTCTTGACAACTTCACTTCACAACTTATTGAATAACACCCTACCGATATAAGGTTATTGATAAAATTGGTGGATACCCTTCACAGTTGCTTTCTTTTTAGCTTAAAAGCGCTGAAAGAGATCTTTGTAATGATTTTGTTCGATCCGTTTCAAAAACGGTTGTATGCTGCTGATCTGAAGAATTTATCGGAACATCGGAGACTGTGGCGTTGCTTTGAACGATAATCTGTGCCAATTTCCTTAAGGTACTAATAAAAAAGTTTCCACATACAAGGACTTCAGTCGGGTCGGTCAGTTTATATGGTTACTACTCATATCCTATAATGGACCGATATCAACGGTTAGACAAATGAGCGACTTCTTGTGGAGAAAAGGACATGTGATTGAGGCACTAATTCGCGGGCGGACCTACATGGCTAAATCGACCTAGCTCGTCATGCTAATCGTTTATGTATATACATATTTTATAGTGTCTCTCAAAAACAATAATTATCAAAACTAATCTACTCTGTTCAGGGTATAAAACCTCATATACCCTATAAAAAGCACTCCCATAAGATTATCAAATGTTTAGTTTTACAGCACGTTCTACATACATATGCGTATCTAATGACTTTTATGTGGATTTCAAAATTATAAAATATTTTCAATAATCTAGAGAAACTTCTACTAGGAACACAGTTTTTAACATCTATATATGTATAGTAAATGTTTAACCTTGAATAGCTAAGCGCATAGAAGGCTATTTCGGAAAGTGTCTTTAACAACCGTTTCGAACATTAGAAAAACGTTGACACAAGTGTATTGGTGCCAAGGGGAATTACTTTGAGAGAAACGACATAGATTTTGAAAAATAATTTAAGAACTTTAGAAATTTGAATAAAATCTTACTATTTTTTGCTCATACTTGTAGTTGTATAGCCGCTGTGAATGGTCGGCTTGTGTGAAGACTTTTGCATTTGATGATATAACTTCATGAAATTTGGCATGAATTATTGTCTAAGGCAATAGTGCAATCTCTGAAGAAATTATCAAGATCGAGTCTCTGTAGCATATAGCTGCCATACAAACTGCCCGATCAAAAACAAGTCTGGTAAGGAATCTTTTGCTTTGCGAGGAGATTATAGCTTTTTCTTGTTTTAATTTAATTTTCATCACCCTTTGAAATTTTATCACCGCACCTGCATGAGAGACGATGTATATAATAACCAACTTTGTATAGAAAATGTAATTTCATATTAAATTGACTAATTGCCATCGAAAACCATTTCACAAATCAATGCGATGAGCATTTCCCAAAAATAGCCGAAATGCGAAATTGCACCTAAATTATTGAATTCCAAATATTGATAGCAATTATACTACGATAAGTTGGTATAATCCGTTGGCATATACATATTTATATATACGCATATGTACGTGGTTATATCACTGCATGCGGGCGAGAATGTTATTTAATGACAGCTTTTTTGTGTTTGCCATCATTAAACGACTACAGTTAAACAATATTTGCACCAATTAGCATAAGGCCGTTGAAACAACAAAAATTTAATCTCGCAAACAATGTACAATGGACACTCACACACACTTATATACAAAAAAGCATATACACAAATAACATTACTTCAGCAAACTATATAGTATGAACTAGTTACTTTGGAACTAGTTACTTTGGAACTAGTACGGACCTCGAGTCCAACTGTCTGTGTTCACACAAGCAATGTTTTTTTTTACATAATTAAGCCCAACAACCTTTCAATTGTCAGATTTCGATCAAAATATACTAGTCTTATACCCATAATTCAAACTGGGTCAAACCACGTCAAGTGTTCCAGGGAAATTTCGCAAAATTACTAATTTTGAAAATTAGCAGTTCATTAAGAAGGGGAACCAGACGCATACCCCTTGATATAAATACTTCGTCAAAATTCTTTTTTTTTTTTTTGTTAAATTTATTGAAGTTTGAAATTTAGAGGACGATAAAATTGTAAAATTATTTTCCCATAAGCTACTGGAGATAAATCGGTGAAATTTTGTGAAGTCAAAGAAAAGTGTTCGCGCTTTATTATAAATATTTTTTCATGGTCCTTTTATTTAAATAATAATATTTTACATAATTTTTTGTTAAACAATTGAAATCTTTTTAATTCTCGCTATAAAAAATTTTAAAGTATGTGACACACGCGGAAAATATAATCTGCAAAAAAATTTTTTTTCATTCATACCATTCCAAAGATATTGAATATTTTGTCCTTCTACCGCTCTTAAAACGTATGGTACATCCACCGTTGCGCAATGCGCTAATGCTTTTCTTGCGGCACAGATGTCGGGAGCTTACGAGCGCACTGCGGTGATTTTGCGAAATTTCCCTGGATCACTTGACGTGGTTTGACCCAACTATTAAAACATATTAGTTGGATTAAGCAAAATGAAAAATTTCTTTTTTTATTTTTCAGATTTTCCATTTTAGTATTAATTTATTAGTATCAGCACGTAAATATGTACAAATTGTTATCCAAACAAAAAGTAAATAGAAAACCAAACTGTAATTTTATGTTAATCTTCGTAATCGAATGAAATAACAATAATAAAGTATCCTTGAATTGTTAAACATCGAATGCTTTCCAGTCTAGTTTGAATTCTATAGGGAAATTGATGTCTTTGGTAAATTTTTACTTTTCATTACTACCTCAATGCTTGTCTGCAAGTACTGTTATTTATATAGAATTGAGAATTTTTATTTTACAAAAATATATTCCCTGCGAATGAAAGAGATCCGATGAGGGTTTATAACGATTGCTTTAGAATTAGCAAATGTTTGGAGTGCTAACGTTATGAAACGCAAAATAAATCTCGTGAGTCCAATCAGAGAGTGGTTGTTGTGTGCCAGACGGGGTTTTTTGCATTTGTGGGCGATTGAATTAAGATTGAGCAGACAAGAAATAATAAAAAATAAATACCTCACCAAAGTAGTTATTTTTTCGAGATAAACCTTGGCGAAAACCATATAATTAAGCGAAGGTTAGACTTTTATTGCCATGAAGAATATTTGTAACCAGAGTATGGAATTGGCTTCGTCGAAGACAATATTGCTCTTTAATGTTTGCGGCAGACTCACGTGCTGTAGTGAATTACAAAGTAAATATCATTCGGTTGAAAGCTACCTCTTTTGTACATTGACTCCTATTAGCTAAGCTATTTTACCATGAAACAGTTTGCGGTTGCTCTTTTGTTGTTGGTTTTGTAGATAAGCAGAGAAAATTTTCAGCAGGATGCTGGTTGTGCTCGTAGACGTAGTATGTAAAATGCATGTGCACTCTTTTTTGATTAAAGCATCAGGCCTTTTAGGCGACTCGGGTAATCGTACTCTTTTAACACAACATTCATTACATATATGATTCAATCTATCGACTAATGGGATTTCCAATCTTCCAAATTTTATCTTAGTACCGAAAATGGTTCCCTATAATATATTTAGTTTACATATTCTAGTCGACTTTATGGTGAATACAACGGGCAATGCTCATATTATCTGGAGCCTGCTTCTGTTTAAAATCAATAATGTTGGGTAGTCGAGAAAGTGTTTTCGTATTTCTAATCAAACTTCAACTTTTTTTTATATTTATAGCAAATAAAAATATGTACCATTTCGGTCGACCATTTTTGTCATTTTCCCGCTAGAGACATTTTCCATCAGTGTAAATCGAAATTTCCAGAACGGAAGCGAGGGAATCATTGTTGTGATACACGAACTGATGCAGCATCGTCTCCGTAAACTTCACGAATTTCATAGGTGGCTTGCCTGACACTCTTCCCTTTTATATACAAAAATTTCAAAAAATAGTGAATTTCTTCATTATTTTAATTCCTTTTTGAACAGCTGTAACTTTTTTTCAACTTCCCCGAATTTCAATTTTTTTAGTTAAATGAAGCTTAAAATCTCACCTTTCCAACACTATATGGTATGATACAATGTAATTGGTAGTACTGGAGATATACGACTGCCACGAAATCTATTGAAAAAATACGACTTTTTCCACTACCAATAGCTGAAATCGGTGAAGATCTTGTTTACTAGACAATTTTACCAAAATCTTACAAATTGCCAGAGCACTGAATTTTCGTCTACACCCGGACGTACCTATTCAAAGAGGAAACACATAAATTTCATTGTATATTTCAAATATCAAATTGCAGCACATTGCAAATCAATTCAAAAGTCCGCGGCCTGGTACATACATACGAATTAAATCCATATGATGTTTTGAAAGAAAAACATACTGTTAAAGCAAAAACTTACGGACACTGCTGTTTGGTAAGCTAAGTTTAGACATGAAAGTAGCAGCGAAGATGGTGAACGCAGTGGACGACCCTAAAGTGAGTTGTTCGAAATAGCATATGCTCTAAAGATATGAGATGTTCTCTTGAATTTTAGCATCGATATGAAACATAGCTCCATCATTTCACTCCGAAATCCAATTGATAGTCATCCGAGTGAACTTCACATGATAAACGCGCTCGAAAGCGTGGACAAACGCACAATCTGCTAGCAAGGCTATGGCGTCTGTATTTTGGGAAGCGCGTGTAATAACTTTTATTGACTACTTTGAAAAAGATAGTACTCAAGAATTGAAGGACGAAGAGGCCGAAAACCGCCGCATTAGGAGAAAGAGAAAGTGCTGTTTCACCAATACAATGCACCGTGTCACAAGTCAATGAAAATGACGACCAAATCCATGAATTGGGTTTTGGCTGGTCCACAGCGATTATTTCCTGTTCTCAAATCTCAAAAGAATACTCAATGGGAAACTTTCGTCGAATGATGAGTTGATTACCGAAATTGAGACGGTTTTTATTAGCATAATCAGTGTAGAAGGGGACTTTGTTGAATAAAAAAACGAATTTTGCCAAAAAATGTGTTTTCCTATAGCAGCCCGGGGGCTTTTCAATTGACCTGTTACAAACACACGGAGAACTAGGAATAGCCATTGACGTACCTCGGCAGAATCGTGAGCATCAATTCGAGGCACATTTAGGCAAATAAGGTAATGAGAAAAGCGTGAGATATTTTGTACTCATAAGGAGGTCATGAATTCCAAAACTATCAGCACTTCAGGTACGTATATAAATTATTATTTAGTTACACAGGGTTGCAGCTTGAAATCTGTTTTTATAACCTTTTGCAATATTCATAAACTCAAATTAATATTTGCAAAACAAATTGCCACAAATCTGTTAAGCTTCTGGGCCTTTATTGATTTAATCATTTAACTTAATTTAGCAAATTAAGAGCGTTGACAATTGTGCAGCCCATACTATTGTAGCATGCGATTAATTTAATGCCACTGAAGCGGCAAAGTCATTGGAAGCGCTGGAGCGATGGCCAACACAGTATTGATTGCTCCAAAAATTTAAAATGCCAATTGACGACATTTTCACTGCCACACACGCATCGAGCGCGGAGCGGTCGCGCACATCCGCCATTAATTACTCTGGCGAGGTGTCACGAGGGCGGAGGCGAAACTTTGTAAATCAAAGTGTTAATTGCGGCAACACGATCGGCGTGTTGGTTTTCTTGCAGCCGTGCGGTCGAGCGGCGGTAACGGTGCTCTTATATGGTTGTGGGTGCCGCTCGCTGTACGATGTTTGCGTAGCGTGTGAATGCAATCAGATCGATTCGATGAAAAAATGCTTTCGTTATAAAACTACAACAAAGAAATTGTTGTGTGCGTTTAGTTTTATACACTACTACCATATTACGCCTCAGCAAAGTGTTTTCGAAGTCAACAAATGAGCTCTCTGGAAAGTTAGTCGCGATACAGGTACTAATTACCTAATTTAATAGATACAATTCGCATACTTGTTACATTAGGTGTTTATTTTGAATGCCATATCTATCTTTAGAAAATGTTCATTATCATTGAAATAGTTGAAAAAGTGAACAGTTGTTGTAGTAATGAATTGCAATTGTCTTATTCCGTATCAATTGTTCCCTGCGATGTAATCTGAAGAGGCTTTGCTTATCCTCACTCTCATTCGAATATTACAATACCATAAACAAGATTGCGACCAGCTACATCATAAGCGAAAAGAACGATCAAACTCGCTTAGAAATTATAAAACAAACTTTCCTCCGTTTTGTTCCTGACATCAGGAACTATTGTAATTACTGTCAATTTCAGTCCACAAATGTGACAGAACTACGAGGTGTGTTCAAAAAGTATCGCGAATCGTAACTGACAGTTTTCTTCGATTGCAGGGGCGTGGTGTATCATGAGTTCTTGCCACAGGGAAGAACGGTCAATTACCTGCATGATATTGATATCATCGGCCTCAACGCACGCGCCGTTAGTTCTGCTTTCTCCAGACTGGACAAGGAAGCAAGGCAAATGGGTCTGGCGGTGAACAAAGGCAAGACGTAATATCTCCTGTCATCAAACAAACAGTCATCGCACTCGCGACTTGGCTCTCACGTCACTGTTGACAGCCATAACTTTGAAGTCGTAGATAATTTCGTCTATCTTGGACCTGCGTAAACACCACCAACAATGTCAGTCTGGAAATCTAACGCAGGATAACTCTTGCCAACAGGTGCTACTTCGGACTGAGTAGGCAATTGAGAAGCAAAGTCCTCTCTCGACGAGCAAAAACCAAACTCTATAAGTCACTCATAATTCCCGTCCTGCTATATGGTGCAGAGGCTTGGGCGATGACAACAACTGATGAGTCGACGTTGCGAGTTTTGGTGAGAAAAGTTCTTCGAAAGATTTATGGTTCTTTGCGCGTTGGCCACGGCGAATAACGCATTCGATGGAACGATGAACTGTACGAGATGTACGATGACATTGACATAGTTCAGCGAATTAAAAGACAGCGGCTACGCTTGCTAGGTCATGTTGTCCGAATGGACGAAAACACTCCAGCTCTGAAAGTATTCGACGCAGTACCCGCCGTGGGAAGCAGAGGAAGAGAAGACATCCACTCCGTTGGAAGGACCAAGTGGAGAAGGACTTGGCTTCGCTTGGAATATCCAATTGGCGCCACGTAGCGAAAAGAAGAAAGGACTGCCACGCTGTTGTTAACCCGGCTATAATCGCTTAAGCGGTGTCTACGTCAGTAAAGCAGAAGAAGAACACAAAGCATGTAAACGTAGCATTCCAGTTCATGGTTCCATCTTCTCAGCTAACTCGAAATGCTTGCGGATAAAAGCTCTGTCGAATACCACAGGGATTTCTCATCTCGGTTCGTCATCGTCTATGTTTTTCCGCCGTACAACAGGACTGGAATATTGTAAGTAATTTTCGTTCGCCGAAAGAGAGAACTGTTTTTCAATTGCCTATCTATCCTACAGTAACACTAGTTGGCAACAGTTATTCTGGACTTTGTCTTCGACCTTAGATTATTTCTGGAATTTTGAGCTGGTTCTGAGAAAAACAAAGTCCTTAAACTTTATAGCTGCCTATAGAGTCGTATTTTCCCAGACTCAAAGAATATTTATGTGTGGCCACCAGGTAATTTTTTTTCTACTCTTGTTCACCACAAGACCAATCTCTTTCGCTTCTTTTTCTAAGCTGTGTATCCCAGTAGCATTGTACTTTTGGAGTAGACAGTGTTACAAGGGTTCGTATTGAAGTTATCTTCCTGATTGCATCACACTCCTCTCTGTATTTGGATTTTTCGGCCTTCACTTTTACATCGCAGGGCAATATCTCTACATTTGTCAAAGTATTTTATCTCTTTCATTCCAGAAATATTTTCTTTGAAAATTTGTCTTCAAATACTTTGAATTTTGTCATGTTAAATATACTTAAACAGATTATAAAAATATTTTCTCGCATCCTTTTTAAGCAGACGCTTTGTACAACCTGAAGCAAAACCATTAATCAACCGTAGCATTCTATTGCTTTCAACGTGTGTACATAAATTTAACTTAACACTAACCCAGTGAGCATACCGTACTTGTGCAATACCGATCAAATATTCATATGCAAGCCTTCCGCATCTTCTTTTGTGTCAAATTTAATGCTTCTCACCTTTTTTCTTTAAGGAGTCATAGCTCTTTAATTCGTTTTCAACATAACTGTTTTGATGGTTGTTATGGTTTCATCAAGAAACCTCGATTTTTACTCAAGTTATTATTCTATATCTCTATCCATTTTTAGACTTTACGAGATAGATTAGTACTTCAAATGACTCCCTTTGTGGGACGGAAAAAGTATTTCCACTCGCACTGGGTCTCAACACATGTGTCTGAATCCACTTCTACATTCGCAATGTTTCTTATATTTCCTGAACTGGAACCTATTGCATTTGCACACACTTTAAAAGCGTTAGGGGTGTGAAAATAGACGACTATCACTGTTTGAATGTGTATACTTCCTTTTGTAAGCTTCTTAAATCCAACAGATAACTATTTTTAACTTTTGCTGAATTGCACTACTTAATACATGTGCTGGGTATGGTCGGTTGCATGCCACATTCGCTAAGTTCATGGACTGCATGTAATTGAAGCATGGTAATTCTAGCGAAATTTACATAAAACATTACCGGGAAGCGCGCCAAGTGTTATTAAAAATTAAAATAAAGTGAAGAAATCACAGCGCATTAAATATGTTACGTAACCGCTTTTCAATATCTGAAAAATGTGCTTTTTACCAACATGTTCGGAAATATGAACAATTCAATGCCACTTCACTATCTTTAAGTTCACAAAGCTCTTGAAATGATATTTAAAGCACACGATAGTGCCGATTTGAAATCATCCAGTGCAAGTATTCGTCTTTTCCTCGTGTCAATACATGTCTTTACTTATGTTAATGAAATCGGATGGTTGTTGTTGTTTTAACAGTGTTCTAGTTCTCGTTAGGGTGGTGAGGATTATCTAAGTTGTCGTCGACGTCATCTAACAGGAAGCCCAGGAAACGTGCTGTTTCGACGAGGTCGGACCAAAAGGGTGTCAGATGAGTGGGGTTGGCGGGGCATGCAAAGAGATGGCCAGTGTCATAGATACTGATTGCACGCAGGACATACTTATGTTGCATATGTCGGGGTCTATTCTGGACAAGTAGGAGTTTACCTACCACAATATCCAAAACAAAACTGCGCAAGCGTCACTCGCTTTTCTCGGGGCAACTCGAGCTCTACGTCTGCAATAGGTGGTGATTTGACTCCAAGAACGAAATTCACTGGAAGAGAGTCAGTGAAGGTGTTGATAGCGCCACTGTGAATGGAGCTCAGTACCTGTCGGAAGTTAGTTGCGTCCAAAGTCCGGTCGGCGTATTGTTCGATGTCGTCGACGTAATTAAGGAGAGACCGCACGATTTTCCTAGGAGGCGGTTCCGCTCCAAGCAAGTGCCTGCAGGGGTGATTTTTGCGAAAACATCCCAGCAGGAGCTGCTTGGAGAGGAGTTCATGATGATCCTTAACTAGGAGCATAAGCGTCTCACTACGTACATAGATGTTCGATGGTAGGCATCAAGAGGCATCCTGTCGTGGTCCGGAGTGCAGTGTTCTGGCAGGCCTTTAGATTCTTTATCTGCATTTCACAGCATCCAGGCGATCATATTCGTGCGGCGTAGTTGAGAACCGGCCTGCCGATTGCCTTGTAAGTTGCCAACTACATTTCTTTTTCTTTTGAGTTATGAAGACCACCCGTATGAAGGTATATTGAACAGTTCCATCTGAATTCGATCAGCATTTGAGATGAGATGAAGCTGCTCACATGTGAGACTGCAATATCACATCAATTGAAACCTTTTCTTGTTGACGAGATATCTTCAGAAAGATTTAGTATGGGTCTTTGTCAACGCTACAATATCCGAAACAAGGGCACTGAAACTGAATAATTCTTTAACCATAGTGTTGTGTGAAAAAAACGACAGTTTGCTAGACATTGCGAAAAACAAAACAAAATGCGAATAATACTATGTTCGGACCGACATTGAAAACATGTTTTCGTGGGGAAAACTGGTTTTCGCACGAAAACTTGTGTTTTCGTCCATGTAAAATCTGTCAAACAAAAACACAGTTTTCGCTGAAAACTACTTGAAAAATTACATTCCACTCATTATAATCGGTGCCTGCTCTAGTTTAATCGATTTTTTTGGAAGACATATTTTGCCGGCCCTAAATTGTCACTTGATATTTGTTTATATTCCATATACAAATACAACTGCTCACTGTTAAGGGGATTCTCTTGTTCTTGCAAAACCCTTGCACGGTGCACCAATTGCAGAATTTTCTTCTTGGTGCAACGGCACAACAAACACACGCAAAAATTTATTTGCAATGGCTGTAAAATATGTCAGACCAAAACCCATGTTTATTTTCGTGCCGTCATATATCACTAGATTCTGCAAAGGGTGCTCTCTTGGCCTTGAATATTTCGGTTTAGGATTTTTGCATTTTGTGTCATCTTGAAAGAGCAAGAGAATCCCCGTATTGATAGTTGTCAGTGAAAACTCATCGAAAACACACATTGTCGGTCCGAACGACTTACATTCCACAACATACAAATGTGTTTTCAAAATGTTTTCAATGTCGGTCCGAACATAGTATAAAGCTATGCAGCTAAAGCATCACAAATATCTAAATTACTTAAACACATCCTAATTTGTGTTTTAAAAACCAAAAAATACATGCCTTTGAAGCACTTCAATCTTACCGAAAAATACTTATTCTATTATGAGAAATGCGTGAGAAGCGTTGTGTCACATTTTTGGTATAAGGCGCAGACGACACTTTTCTCTCAGTTATACAAATATTTTTATATGTGGTCAGTTTCTATTGCAAATTTTTTATCGAATATATCGGTCAATCTGATATGAGATATGTTATCAAAGTTCGAAAAAATCTTTCCTGACAACGGTATGCCCCTTTATCAAAAATGGACTCCCATATACCTAATAAAACGATTTTCAAACTTCCAGTTGACTTTACCTTGCATAGATCTGCCAATGTGTAAGTTATCTTAATAAAAATGAAAGAGCGTATTTTTCCTAGGGTAGTGTGGTTTTGTGCTTAAAATGGATACAATCGGCCGAAAATTTGGATAGCTATAGGCCGATCAGTGTGTGAATTAATTAATTGTAAACTGCTTTAAAATGTTTTCTCGAGTATACCAATGTCAAAGGTTAATGCAAGAAGCCCCAAGTTTTCTCTGCTCCCAATATACCCTGTTGAAATTCCGATCGTCTGGTTGACGATTTCCATTACAACTCAATATATTAAATTTTGCCCTTTCGGTTAAGTTTAAATCCTACACAAATATCTCATTAGAGTATGATTTTAATATAATATGTAAATCTATAGCATTACTTAGTAAAATATCAAATTTGATTGTAATCCATTTCCGATTTCGTGGAATATTGCAAACCTTTTTAAAATATAATATTACGATATATCCGAACTTAGCCCTTCCTTGCTTGTTTTGAACAATTTTTATTTTTGATTTCTTTCATATTCTGCACAAATACGAATGTATTCATGTTCCTTAATTTATGCAGACAGGAGAGTTTACCTCAGTATATACATGAATGAATAAAAATGTGTATATAGAAAGAAATAAATCGAACGAGTAAATAAACGAATAAAAATTCCATTTTAAAATTTATTAACCTCAACGTCAGTGTTCTTGCCTCAATTATTGCCTTTCAATTTCGTAAATATACTCATCGTCGACATAGTATACTCTTGTAAAGTTCACATTTCCAAAAGACGCAGCCATTCATTATTCCATTAGTGTCGATAGGAATAAAAATCTTGCAGGAGTAAGGTGGAAGTTTTCAAATGCCCCAATGCTTGTGTAGTCTTTTACTATATCTGTTTTCTGAAATAAAAAATATGTCGGTATTGGGAAACATGTGAGCTTATTAACACATTACACATTATATACATACTTGTATATAGAGTTGTGTATGGTAAGCATATGGATATATAGTAGGCATAATAATGTACTATATATAGTTCAATTTGACCAAGGAACACTGAAACTCGGTTAAAATTTCGTTTTTGTTGTTTAATCAAACTGCTTATATGTATGGTAAAAAATACTTAAATCGAATAGGAAAAGAAAGTGCAAAGTAGTTTTACAAAAAAAAACATGAAATTTTCCGTGTTCTCGAGTATCATAATTCGCAGTTGGGTTAAGCGTTTGTTTATGTTCATACTCGCACATGTAAAACTTGTTTCAAGAATTTTGTATATGATTAAATTAACAGACGCCTGAAGTACAAGATTATAAACAAGTTTAAGTCAAAAATAATATCAATTCGGGTGGAGCTGAGAGATATTGCAGCCGATCTAGTGTATGTTACAAGTATGTTAAATCAGCAAGTTAAGCATTCATTCGCGCATCGATCTTCGATTTTGGTGGCCATGAAAAGACAGCGATATTTGGCGTACAATGACGACGAGCATAGCAAGAGTGGATTCTAGTTTTGAATGATCTAAAGAGGAATTTCTATAGGTACAGTGCATTGAAATTGTATGGAAAATTGGATGAAGGTCCCAGTAAGTACACATACTGAACACGATGGTACTAAGACGACTTCACGATATTATTTGGATCGTTCGGTATATAAATTAGAAAAATAGTTAGAAAGCAATCACTTGAATTTTGACTCAAGATTTGCTAAGTAACAAAAAAACTTTAACTTCGGATGCAACAGATATATTTTTATAGCGTTAAAGAGCTTAAAAAGGTATTTATTTTGATTTTGATCGGCTTGTTTGAATGCGGTTATAAGTTTGAAATATTTCTTTATTTATACCTAAATTTAGCCCTTCATTACTTGCTTTAATAATCGAATTGCAGTATGTCATTGAAATAACTAATCCAAATTTATGCAAACATTGCACTAGTTTAGGGTTACCAGATCGGTCCAGCGAAAAATCAGTACGTCTCCATCAAAAAAGCAAAAAAAAAAAAAAAGTAAAAAGAAAAAGGAGCAGGGTACAGATAGATCACAAATTCCAGCGTCTCAAATGGGTAGAATTTAATTATCTTCCAGCATCGTACAGTGTACATTGTTTTTTTGGTCATATTTTTTGGCACTGCCGATTGCCTTTAGCATATCAACATTTTCAGTTTTCATTATATACTTATGGAAATCGTTGGATGACATGTTCTTATAATTATATTTAGTGACAATTATGTTGCGAACATTTTCAACAAGGAGACAATTGCGTTCATCACTCCATTGGATATTGATGAGAGAGAAAATTTTTCACAATTAGCATTATGTCCGGGAATAGAAAAAATTACTGCGTAATTTTCAAAAATTTGCGAAAAAAGACGTTTGCGCCGAAAATCAGTACACTTCATTGAAAAATCAGTATATCAGTACGGGGGTCTAAAAATCAGTACGCGTACTGATAAAATCAGTACATCTGGTAACCCTACACCAGTTTACAGTTGTTTTGCGGCTGTGATGTTAGAGGATGTTTCTTGCTAAGTTTGGATTGTTAAAACCGAAAATAATAGTTCTTAACACATAGGATTTTCGCGTTTTTTCTTCGGATTCATTGAGTTATTAATGTGTTATTAATCAGACTTGGCTTAATGTTTCAGACAAAAACTTTCTTCTCCTTGTTACCTCGTCAATAATTTACTCGGATGCGATCTCAGACTTTTTATAGTAAAAGAGTAACAAAAGCTACTGTCAAACTTCCACAGTATCAGGCACAAAGATATGCTTTTCTTTCGTTCGTAACATTACGAAGCAATGGATTTTCCTGCTAAATGTACTCCAGAAAAGTAACGATGTGAAGCTATGGTAATATTTATTTTTATCATTCTTGGTTCCTCGTATTTATCGTTAGTTATCGCTAAATAAAGATCCGTTACACTCGAACTTGACCGTACCTTACTCAATTTTAATATGATTATGAACTATTTGTCGTGACAATGAATCAATAAATTTTTTTTAATGATATTGCCATATATTAAATGCATTTATTAATTCAGATCCAGTTTTTTCACATTCTCCAATAATACATTGCACACAAATTAATATATTGTAGGAGAATGTTCATCAACCACAGCCAATAAAACGTATTCGAAGTGTAATAATATCGTAAATTCACAGTTTTGTAATAATAATGAGAAAAATCCCATCGATTATGTCTATATATATGTACGTATATACCTAATGGAAGATAAGGTGTGAAAAGCTCAACTGAGGTGGATGAAAGCAATGACATGAAGATTTTAAATAAATATTCCACACATATGTATCCATGTACATACATAGATATATATCAAACGGTGTTCAACTTTTTCAAAAATGTAGTCTCCCACAGTGAGATATAATGGGAGCAATATAATAAAAATTGTTAACTTCTAGCATGTGCAAACAAAGTGGGGGCTAGTTTTACTAATGTAGTAAATTTAATAATTGCAAAAAGCCATGAAAAGCATTCTCTCTGGAAATGTGAAAATTACTATTCCAATAGAGCTGTTTAGTTGCATGCTTATATGCAAATATACTACATGTGTATATTATAATTTAAAATGTGCAAAATCAGGGTACAATCACACCTTTTTCCTATCATACATTCAATTTCTCCTAATTCTTTCACCTTACAGAACATCCAATTCCAATAAATTATCGGAATAAACACACAAATGCACAAATAATGCAAGTTATGCCACATACATAGCAGAGGCGGATCTTGGTTTAGGGTAAAAACCATTTATTGAAAACATGACGATGATTATATTAAATATCATGGTGAAAAAATACTTCATTGCAAGTGTGGGCCCAGTTTTGAGAATCTTTCGAGAACTTCTTACGCAGTGGCTTCAATGTCATAAATGCGTGTGCAGCAACGCTAGGCCGATCAATCTGTCTTGAAGCATCTTGTTCGTCTTCAGCCACGTTTTCATGCGGCAAAGTGTCGAAAAAGAGCGTTCAGAGCTCGCATTTTTCACAGGAAGTGTACAGAATATGCGAAGCAAACTGTAAAGTATGGGGTATATGTCTGCATCGCAAATCTTCGACGCCTCTAATGCAGTAGTCGGTAACTTGTTGTATTTTGACTTTTATTTCTACCCCCTATGACACTGCCCGTGATCAAGTTCACCTTTGAGCTTCAAACATCGCACGACATTGTCATTATCCAAAACGCATTTGAATATCTATCAAGCAGTCAATAGGATTTTCCATTTCCTTGACTTTCAAAGTACATATGTACTTTTTCTGGAAGCAGCAAACTCAATTGAAATCCATCCAATAATTTTTTTAGAAAAGCCCGTTTTCAAATCTTCGCCGAATGTATCGAAATGAAGAATGTACACTGAAACCCTGTAGAAAATTCTCACACAGAAATTGTCGCGTTTTGTTTGTCGACCCCAGGCTCTTGGTTTTTTTTCATCATCTTTCACTTCTGCCGCCTTTTTTCGTGTTTGAATAAATGAATCGAAAATATTCCTTAGCTTTTTTCAATTTCAGAACGTTACAAGCAGCGTATCTATCAGATTTGATGACCTTGCCAGATCGATCGATTCTTTCTGAAGAATCACGCTGAGTGAATGAGTTAGAGATAGAATATCACAAAGGCGAAAAATCCCAATTATTAGTTCAATTTTGCACACGGCGAGGATGAGTATCGTTGCCTTCCCCGCAGTTTCGATGATGCGGAAAATGCATCTATCGAACATATTCTGTGAGACAATTTATTGAAATTTAGGCAGAATATTTTTTATAGTGTGTCGTGATGCCTAAAATGGATAAAATCGGTCCTATGTCACCCCTAACCACCTTATGTCTAATGTAAGAATTTCGTAGTTCCGTTTGGCTTTGTACAATGAACATATGTATGTGTGTACGTGAGTTACATGTATATTTTATTATATTGGATATGTTTTCTTAAACACAAGTGGATAAAAACGGTCAAGGCCTTGGTGTATCCCTCATATCTTCAAATAATGACTTCCTATTCTCTGGTTGATATTCTTCATACACCGAATATATTAAATCCAGCATTTTTGTTTGAGTTTTATAATACATACAAATATACATACATTGTATATTTAATTTGATTTATGTTGGCTAAATATTAGTATATCGAACAGGAAACAAAATGAGCTAATAAATCTGAGTCTATGACCTCTAGTTGGAGTTAATTAGTTACCAAATATTGTTTAATCCAATCACAATTTCGTCGAATGGTGAATGCTTTGCAAATAAAGTTTTTCAAAATGTTTGACAAGTGTTACTATCAAACATACATATATCTTTTCCTTTATGAAATTAATATTAAAAAAACGCTGCAATTTGGGTTCCATGCAAAACGTGATGCTTTAGAGCAAGCAAACAGAGTTACTGACGCAATTAGAAAAGCATAGTTCAGGCCTTTTGTATAAAATTGAAACATTATTATTAAAAAATACGAAATTTATTGTTAAAGTTACTAATTTTATATCAGATGAACGACGGATAAAGGCTGGTGCAGCAGCAACATGCAAGAATCAAAGCGAATCATTATATGCTACATATACAAGTGCAATATACAATATAACGAAGTTTGAGGTAGTAGCGACCGATTTTATCTAGTTTTCTTAATACTATTAACATGTCACGTACTAAAAAACTAATCACATATAGTAAAGTCAACCGGATGGTCGAAAATCCTGATATTAGTTATACGAGTATATGCGCTGTGCCAAGCTTTTACCAAATTTTCTCTATTTTCGGTTATGAGTAAAACACGCCCTCTCATTTTCGTTGAGATAACGCACATATTGACTGATATATGCTGTGGAAAGTTACCGGAAGTTTGAAAATTATTATATTATGTAGTATATGGATGCTAAAGGAAGTATTGGTTCGATTCAACCTATTTCTGAGATACACATACATATACCATTATAAGAGAAAAATGATTCCTTGACCTACAAGTCAAGGGTCCAAATATTCGGTACCTAGGGCCTTGAGCAGTTGGACTTAAACAGTTTTTGATTATAAGATAGCACACAGTAAAGACATTATTCGTGCAAAGTTTTACCCCATTATATTAATTGCCTCTTGATTTGTGTACTGGAAACTGAACGAATCAAGAGGAATTTAAAATTGTACTATTTCGGAAGTAGGCGTAGTTGTTGTCCGATTTCGTTCATTTTCACAATGTGAGAATCTAAGAAGAATGCCACGTACTAAATTTCGTCGAATTCGGTTGGTCGGGTCCCGAGATATGAGATAACACCAAAAAGTAGGCAGTGCCAAGCCGTCGTCCAATTTTTACACCGGCTCCCATAAAGCGTTCTCATACCATCTCGAATGCTGGATGTCTCTGGCGTATTAAGTGATTGACTTACGGCGCTTTTATTAGTTTTTAGCAGTACCGTTATATGCAGAGTGAGCGGGGTTATCCTCCGATTTAATCCATTTTCCACTATCGGTAGAAGTTCTTATAAAATTTGTACTCAACAATTTGCTTGTTGTAGTTTAAGTGGTTTAGGAGATATGTGCTTATTATTAACGGCCACAGGCACTTTTTCAAAAAATTGTGGCCACAGGTTGTGGGACTTTATGTTTTTTGTTTAATGGCGATTTGTGGGCGTGGCAGTGGTCCGATTACGCCTATCTACGGACTCGACTTTTTGTTGAACTAAGAAACCCACATACCAAGTTGCATCTCTCACCTTTTAATCAACTTACAGCTTCCACGGATGGGCGGACAGACGGACAGACAGACAGTTAGCCGGATTTCAACTTTTCTCGTCATCCTGATTTTATATATATATGTATAGCCCTATACATATCTCGCTTAGTTTTAGGTGATACGTACAACCGTTAGGTGAACAAAGCTATAGTACTAGCAATAAGTTTCAAAAGTTTAAAAATTGCAAGCATGTTACATTTTCACTAAGACCACAAATATGTCAATTGATAAATAAGGATATCGTATACCATAAGCAAATGAAGCCGATTTGGACCTGTTCAACAAATATTGATTTAATCACAGGTTGCTGTCAAAAATTCTTAGAGCTAAAATGGGTGCACCATGGAAAAAAGTTACTTTTTGAAATTATCCAACTTTCCGACTTTTCCTCATAAAAAGTATAAGGTACTTTCATTTCTAAAGTTTCCCCGATCTATAACGAACAACCTCTGAAAATTTCATCAAAATTGGTGCAGCCGTTCTCTTAGCGCTACTAACAAACAAACATTCATTCGTTTGTATGGGAAAAAGAAAAGATGGTTTTTACAAAAATTCGAATAATTGTCGGAAAATCTCTAAAACAGCTCTTTTCTTTGAACAACTATCCGAATTTTTTTCCACATACATACATACATATGTTTGGGAGTAATTGTTTCGATATTACGCTATGGTAAATTAAATGTTTAAGACTAAAATAAGATATCTAATGCGACCTTTTCTATATTTATATTCTCACCAAAAAAAATATTTTAGCCTATATGAGGATTTTCGCATGTCGCTTACTCAATTCGTCTTCAGTTTTATGAACGATAAGACTATCTAGAATCTAGCAACAATAACTCACTCACTGATCATACACAAAGTGACTCACACAATGATTTTCGGCAGATAATATTGAATATTTTCTAGAGTTCATTAAGTCAAACACCTCAAATAACGCAATAATATTATTTACAAAAATGAATAAGCAAATTTCTACCAAATCGATTATCAAGAGTCAGAAGGAAACTGCATACCTCTGAGAGTACCGAAGTAAGTAGGAAGATAAAGATCGTGTTGGAACCAGATGTTGACAAGATCAACTTCTTCCATGCGCATAAAAGATTAGTTTTCATCGATCTATGCCGCCCTCCATTGACAGTAACGGTGTTACCAACTTCAGAAAGAAGTACGGACCGCCAGACCACTAGACCAATCACCACACCAAACACTCAATTAAGATGAATGTAATGGTTGCTCAGGAATAATTTGTTGTTTATCTTTACACCAGAATCGACAGTTTTGTTTATTTACCGCAACACTCTGATGATGGTGAGCCTTATCGTTAACGTTGTTCCGAGGGAAAACAGCAAATTCACGGCGTTTACGATGGTCCAATGGCTTCAATTCTTGAGTGAGAAAAGTTTTATACTTACTACTTGCTCAAATTCTTTCTCCAAATCCGCCAGGTTCTGGTTTGAGATGGTAAAAATTCTTTCGAACATTTTGGAATTGACAAATTGCGGTCTTCGGCAACACTTGACTGAACGGCAGCAATCTTTTCATTGCATCGAGCGGTCCTTGTCTTATTGGCTCTTGAACATTATGTAAAGAAAACGCTCGAAATTGTCAAGGATTTGACAAATGGCGAGCACAGGTGTACGATTATTACAACCATAAAATGGCAAAATCGTACGAAAGTTGCAATTGGAGAACGATTACTTTGACAAAAAAATTGAATAATTTGTAAATGTTGTTCTTGCGTATATCTTTCCATGATGAAGTTTCAAACATTTCTGAATACAATAAGAAATTACAGATCATGATATGTTAAAAATGGCCAAACTGGCACTTAAAAATTATATAATCCCTTTTAGAAAACTCGGTGAAAAGTGCCACATTCACAATACACGAAATCTACAGAAGAAAATGTTTTAAACAAGCTCTGCGATCATATCCGGCCTAAGTGTACATTAAAATATTCACACGGTAGCTTATTGATGATATTCCCTCACAGAGACATATACGTTTTGAACTCTCAAAAGATTCGAGAAAAGGAAGTTTTAGTATCTAAATTATCGTGCAAACACTCTTAAACTTAGGTCATCGATCAAGCATCAATAAAGTGCCGGTGACAATACCTTGAGCAAATGATAACCCTGAGTCTCACGTCCAGATATGGTAGAAATCGGACCATAACTTTTCAAGTCCCAGTTACTGAACATATGAACCTCAGTGGTTAAAGCTAATATTTTATCTTTAAAGTGTAAACGTATTATTGAAATTTAGTGATAATCTTTTTCTAATAGTGTGCCCCTGAGCCGAAATCCGTTTAAATAAAGGGAATTCATTTCGAGGTTCCCTACTTTTTTAAAGAAAACAACAAAAACTTGAAATTTAATGGAGAAATTTTGTTGTTATAATAACCCTTGAAGCACGATAGAATTAATTCTCATTATTTTCTGAACACACCTCATACAACGAGCAATCAATAGTGAGTCCAATGAACCTACAGTTTAGTACGTAAACAATTATAGATCGGTGTAAGATTAAAATTGCCCAGTATATTGTTGTAATCAGGCCTTACACATATCAATGGAGAACGCAGAGGATTGGAATTAATTGTAGCATACAATTATTTGTTTCATTAAGCACTTGAAAACATAATTATTTTCAATTCTGAACATGTTATCAAATTGTCCTGATTTATTTTCTATCTGGCAAATATTGCTGATGGATTCGCCAACAACTGAGTTGCCATCTACATATAAACCAGGAGGTGTAAAATCATATCGTAATTTAACGTTTTTGAAAAGAAATTTAAAGAGGTAAACATTGAGGTTAGGAAAATCAATTAAGAACCGTTTCTGAGTTTGTAAAAACGAGAACTTTGTAAACCAAAAAGATTGAGATTCAACAGTCAATTTAAACAACATCCACAAACAAGATTGAAAAAAATATATATAATCTATCCATGTAAAACAAACCGGCGTTATAACAGTATGGTAATTTCTTTTTTCCTAACATCGAACATAGTAGCACTGGGTACCGAAACGAAACTTTTGTTCCATATGAATTTCATGTCTAAATTTAGCGAATTGAAAGTTAATCAGAGTACTAAATATTGCAAAGAGAAACTTCGTTTTAATAGAATCCATCCCAAGGGATCAAAAGAGCGGCACTATTATCTCTTCGCTAGGTCATTTCAAGCTGACCCTTACGTTATGCATGTTCTGATTACAGCTGATAAGCGCCTCCTCTCCACGCATTACGATGCGTGGTATATTTCAATTTGTTTTCTTGTTCATATAAATATGTATATGCATGTCTATTTGAACTTACTTAAATAATAACAAATCGATTATTTATTATTATTGTTTAGAAAATACACAAAAATCAAAAATATCAAAAAATCTCTGATTTTTATACTTTCGCAACATGTTGCTACAGAGTATAATAGTTTTGTTGGCCTAATCGTTCTTATTAACACTTAAAAGTAATAGAGATAGAATATTTATAGACATAAGTAGAGTTATAGACATTCTTTGGCACCCATAGAAGGCTGGTATTGTAGATGTGCGGAATCGGACTACTGTCACGCTCTCAAAACCCCATTAATGTGAAGACAGCAAACATGTGAACTTCAGTGAAAAAAGTAAATGTTTTACCGAAAATATCTTTAAACATATTTTTGAAATTTAGGAATAATCTTTTTTTGATAAAAGTGTGCTCTTGAGCCAAAATCCGGGTAAATACTTGCATTGGCCGCCATGTATCTAATTTAGAGTGGGTTAACCTCTAATAGCATTATAGCTTTATGTCTAAAATGGATAAAATCGGGTCAATACTACCCACCACTCCATTACCTATACGTATTTCAAACTTCCGTTCGAATTTTGTATTAAATATATTGAACAATATCGTAAATGCCTTAATATTGGATTGACTTGTAACACAGTTTAATTTTGAAGATGTGCGTGTGACATTTTTGATAAAAATGGGTGTATAACGTAATGCCGACAATCAAAATCTCGAAATTTAGAATCCCGACAGTCAAAATACCGACAAATCCAAACACTGACAAACCAAAACACCGACAAATCAAAATAACGACAAATCATACAAACTCCATAGAAAATATTTTTGAAAAATATTTGCAAAATCAAGTTCTATAGCCAAGGACTTGGAAGAAGTTCAACGCGAAAAAACTAAGCGCGCCCAGGTGTTGGTCCGACCGAGGGTTATGTTTTTGGCGTCTGTAAAATATTAAAATACGCAAGTTCTTATGGACACAGTAGTAGTCGTACAGCTGTCCAAATAACTGTGATCTTAATAACGTGTGTATTTTAATATTTGATAGAGATCGCTTGAAGTCTGTCACTTTCTATGTGTTCAGCACGTGACTCATGTGTCTGCAGGGTTGTCTTCGTTATAATGACCAATCTTTTTAAATTTTAAAGTAAAATTTTATAATTATGAAATAATATTAGTAAACTGCAGAAAGAAGCAAGCTTCCTTTTCTTCCATAGCACAGAGAGAGAATTCTATGGATTAAGGTTTATGATCCTGAGCGTGTTCGTTTCCGAAGGCCGCAGCGCCTCGAACGTACAACAGTACCAAAATGTCTCTATCGATTAGTAATGTTTCTTCTTTGGGATCTAGGAACCCTATTAACCAATTATTGTATAAAAATTTCTTCTGTCCGTATTTCGATTTGTCGGCATTTTGATTGTCGGAATTATAAATTTCGAGATTTTGATTGTCGGCATTACGTTATACACCCCGTTGTTAGTTCGGCGCTCTGCGGCCTTGGGCCACGAACACGCTCAGGATCATAACCCTTAGTCAGTAGAATGCTCTTTCTGCGCTTTGATAGAAATAAGGGCAGAGAAGACAAAATATTTTTCACATGTCGGCATTTTGGTTCGTCGGTATTTTGAATTTCGATATTTTAAGTGTATCCCGTAAGATATCTTAGCAAACTCAGGTGAAAATACAATATAATAATTTTTCTTATTCTAGCAGTTTTTATACCGAATATGTTGGTTAGTTCTGATTTATTTGTATAAAATTTTGACTTAATTAATTTGATTTTAGTATAAATATTTCGTGCAAAATGCTGCATTGATTCTAGGTAAGTCTCCGAGCGTTAATCTTAATTAATTAATAAATATTTGGCTGGTATCGGTAATAACACATTTTAATATTGATTTTTGACAATACCTGAGATTCATTCCCGGGAAATTGTGATAGTATAAAATGTTCGGTACACTTGAACTTATTCGGATTAACATAAATACCAATCGATGCTCTTGGGAACCTCAATTTAACATCTAAATCTAACAGTATTGATATTGATAGAAACAGGTGAAGAGAATTTTTAAATAAGCGTTTTCATGTAAAACTAGATCGAGAAACACCCGCAATTCAAATCTGAATTGATTTTTTAACATCATCTTCTTCTCTGCCAGATCCTATGGCATCAGTTTCACATCTGAGCCTTACAGGACAAAGTCGCCATGAAAAAACGTCTAATAAAAAAAAAACAATATTCATACCGTTTCATAACCCCGAATTCTATAGGCATCGAATATTGATGCGTGCGAACGATAACTCTGAACTCAATAAAATTATTTCCACTTTTTTTGAACGAGCAGCACGAAGATCTGAAATTTTAAACACGTCCTTTTCTCCTCAAGAAGCTGTACTGTTGTTGGAACCGGCGATATCGAATCACTGCAGCATATAGCTGCCATAGAAACTGAACGAATCATGTGTTTGAGTTAGTGAAGTGTATTATTGGTTCGCTGTAGCCAAAGTTAACATTTTCTCTCGTTTTTTTTATTGTTTATGTAGACTTTTAGCTGTTCCTTTGTTACAAATTCCGTATTGATGCTTCAGAGGTGCATATATAGTCAGAGTCTCCCCGTACTATTAGACAGCACTCCTCCTTGGAAGCATTCACCAGAAAACCGAGTTATATGTTTTTAATATTCGTTTGTGCGAGGAATTTTAATTAACAATAAGTTAATAAATATTTATTTTTGGTCTCGAAACGCGAAATATGGACGAAAATAATTTTCTGTTTTGATTAAACCTACCAAACAATCAAGAGCAGTAATTTCTTCACCTTCTACAGCTAAACAAACTTGTCTTCTAATTAACACTTTTCCAAACTGTTTGCAAACAAATACTTATAAAACACTTAATTAATTATGAAATTTGTGGAACAATGGCTTCCGTACAAATCTACACACACACACACATTTATTATGCGGCATTTCACTTTTTAAGCACTTTAATTGTGTAATTATGTATACAAGTGTACATACACAGATACAAACACATATATTTGTATATTTAGATTTTAATTTTCATTATCTATAAGCAAATAATTATAATATTTCACCCTTTGTGGATTTTCTTTTAATGGCGCCAACGCTAATGAACTTTCAAGTACACACACTTCCATTACATAATAAAAATATTTAAGCATTACTCTGAGCATAGGTTCAGAACGTGCTGTCAGTATAATTGGGGAACAAGGCGAGATGTTGGCAAATATGTAAGTATGTATGTGCGATTTTCATTTCCGCTGCACAAAATGTTTTCTGCTTCAAACAATCAACCGTTGCATTCTGACGGCGAAACACTTGTAGGATCGCGCTGATTTCGAAATAATACCGTTCACTTGCAATCAACAACGCAACACCACAACACTGTTTGCCACCCACGAGGCGAGTGACTAACGAACACAAGTTTTCGCACTGCGTCGTTCGAGCTAACAACCACGACCGTTCGCCTCCGAAGCTGAAACGCCAATGAGCTGCCGACGCATCAAAATGTTCGTAGTCGCTCGCATTGGCTAATGTAACCCACTTCGTGGCAGTGGCGATTGTTTACAATAATTGCTGTGCTTCATTCGGTCGCTGCAGCTGGGTGTATCGGAATAAGCAACGAGTCGGGGGAGACTTTTGCTGCTGCTGCGAGCACAATGTGTTGGGGTGAGCGAAAGCTCATCCGCAGCTTTAGGATGCACTTGTTGCATGCACTTCCATACGCAAATTGTTGGGGCACTTGACTTTCCTGGGTGCTGACGGCCCGCTGTGTGCAGCCGGCAGCGAGGAATATGCACTTACACCTGAACAACCAGCAACAAATTGCAAGAGTTCATTGAATGTCGAGCAGGATAATGACCGTAAACGCGTAAACACGGCCTGACCGCCGCACACATCCATGCACATCCAGCCCGTGCAGTCCGTACGCACACATAGCGTGCGAGGATATGGATATGTTCGTGTGTAGGCTATTGTGTCCTCAATAACGCCGAATTTGTTTTGAAAATGTGAGTGCTAGACACCGTTATAAAGCGATGGGAGACTTTAACAGAGAAAGGTAGGGCGGAAGCTTTACAAAAACACCCCGACTTTGGTGTAGTTGGATGTAATCGTGTGGAGTATGACCAAAATAACCTGCCTTAACACCTGGCAAATAGACCTACACCTGTAAAATAACATTTACATGCATATTCATATACATATATCGTTACATATGTACATAGTACATGCGTGCAACCAGTCATATTTTTGATAAAACACATTAGGAGCTCTTACGCCATATTTCACATATTTTGCGTTTGCGAATCCATAGCAATTTGTAATTAAATCTTTCAGAAGTTGAAAGATTTTCTTGCGCAAAGACTCTAACAAGTTCAGACCTACAAGACGACTTACATATATACAAGCATATGCAGTTCTCAAAGAACTTCTTTGGGATATTTAAGAATAGTTTTTTACTAATGAATACGGTTGAAAACACATGGTATTACATATAAATATTTGAATATCATATTAAACCAAAGTCACTTGAATGTGCGAGAATGCAACTTTCGCTTGCAAGATGAATGTTGCACAACTTATCATACAGTGCGTAGGAAAAATAGTAGGGGTATTCAGACCGAAGCCTGTTAATTTGGTAATTCGTTAGTTGATACTTCGTTAAAAGGCTTAACTGTGAACATACTTTTAGTTCTACCTTTGTAGTATGGTAAATTTTATTCCGAGACAGCTGATTCAATTTTATTAAAGAGTAAAAATGCCTCAACAAAGTGCAAAATCAAAAATTGTCAGTCATTTAATTTAAAATTATGTGGAGCAGATCAAATTTATTACTGGTAAGTACATACTTTAAATTGGAGCAGGAGAACAGCTGATGTGGTATTAACGAGTAACGAAACAATTATCAAGCTTGCCAGATGGATAGTTCGTTACTCGGTAAAACGATAGTCTGTTAATTTTACAAAAACAAAATACATGTAAAAACTACCAAATAACGACTAACGAATTAACAAGGCTGGTCTGGATACCCCTAATGTTTTTCTCCACAGTGTAGAACAAATTTTGGTATTTAATAGTTACTTGCAACTAACTTTACCGAACCAAGTAGCCAAGACGTTAAACGTTTTCTTAATATTGGGTAGTCGAAAAAGTATTTTCGTATTTCTAATGAAACTTCAACTTATTATTTTTTTTTAATAAATATGTACCATTTTAGTCTACCAATTTTTGCCATTTTTTCGCTAGAGATATTATTCCATCAGTGTAAATCGAAATTTCGAAATTTCCAGAACGCAAGCGAGCGAACCATTGTTGTGCTACACGAATTGATACAGCAGCGTCTCGGTAAACTTCACAAATTTCATTGGGTGGCATTCCTCCCTTTTTCATACAAAAATTTCAAAATACCAGTATAGCGAATTCTTTCATTTTTTTCACTCATTTTTGAACAGCTGTAACTTTTTTTTTAACTTCCCCGAATTTAATTGTGTTTTGGTTAAATTGGAGATTAAAATCTCACCTTTCCAACACTATATGGTATGACACAATGTGATTGGTAGCACTGGAGATATACGACTGCAACGACATCTATTGACAAAATACGAAAAGATTTTTTCGAGTACCCAAAATTTTTTTCTTTCATTGAAGACCAACATTCTCCAGTCTAGTAGTGGTGTCTGATGACTTTGTTAGCCGGTTTAAAGTAACAATACGGATTATGGATCATTGCCTTAGTGCAGAATCTAATCATGGATATTTGTGCCGTAAGGCATTTCACCTGACTTCAGTAAACCCTTTTTATACAATTTTGATATTTTAACGTCGTTTAGGTCTTCTGTGAAAGACCATAAAAACCCAAATCCATGAGCAGAGAAGCATTCTTGCCATAATAAATTGAATAAATGTTTGTCCTCTTCTCTACTCACGTCTCAAGGGGTTGAACAATGCAAAAGTTAACTCATCTGTAAATATTACATTGCTCCAATCACGGTTGATGTTTTCATGAACCCAATGCAATCTTTTTATGCTCTTACCACATATTGCTACAGAGTATAATAGTGTTGTGATGATAAATTAAGATAAATAACTGCAATTTTGCGCTGAGGATCATAGGCGCATGGAACACCTGTGAACTAAAATTTCGAAAAAGTGGGCATGGACGCGATCTGTGCGTGAGATATATAAAGGGTGATTTTTTAAGAGCTTGATAACTTTTAAAAAAAAAAAAACGCATAAAATTTGCAAAATCTCATCGGTTCTTTATTTGAAACGTTAGATTGGTTCATGACATTTACTTTTTGAAGATAATTTCATTTAAATGTTGACCGCGGCTGCGTCTTAGGTGGTCCATTCGGAAAGTCCAATTTTGGGCAACTTTTTCGAGCATTTCGGCCGGAATAGCCCGAATTTCTTCGGAAATGTTGTCTTCCAAAGCTGGAATAGTTGCTGGCTTATTTCTGTAGACTTTAGACTTGACGTAGCCCCACAAAAAATAGTCTAAAGGCGTTAAATCGCATGATCTTGGTGGCCAACTTACGGGTCCATTTCTTGAGATGAATTGTTGTCCGAAGTTTTCCCTCAAAATGGCCATAGAATCGCGAGCTGTGTGACATGTAGCGCCATCTTGTTGAAACCACATGTCAACCAAGTTCAGTTCTTCCATTTTTGGCAACAAAAAGTTTGTTAGCATCGAACGATAGCGATCGCCATTCACCGTAACGTTGCGTCCAACAGCATCTTTGAAAAAATACGGTCCAATGATTCCACCAGCGTACAAACCACACCAAACAGTGCATTTTTCGGGATGCATGGGCAGTTCTTGAACGGCTTCTGGTTGCTCTTCACCCCAAATGCGGCAATTTTGCTTATTTACGTAGCCATTCAACCAGAAATGAGCCTCATCGCTCATCGGACACGGACGCGAAACACATTTCGAACCGAACACTGATTTTGGTAATAAAATTCAATGATTTGCAAGCGTTGCTCGTTAGTAAGTCTATTCATGATGAAATGTCAAAGCATACTGAGCATCTTTCTCTTTGACACCATGTCTGACATCCCACGTGATCTGTCAAATACTACTGCATGAAAATCCTAACCTCAAAAAAATCACCCGTTAATTGAAATTCAAGAATAATCCTTCTCTGACAATGGTATGTCTGTGTGTGCAAAATTTTAATCAAGTGAACCTGAGCCCCCATATACCTAATATATTTTCGTACTTCCGGGTGACTTTATACCGTATATATCGGCCAATGTGTTATCTTAATAAAATTGAGGGAGCGTGTTTTTCAAACAAGCTGCATATTTGTGCTTGGAATCAATAAAATCAGGTGGAAACTTGCCCTAGACTCCATATAACTAACTATTCGTGTGTACCTGACTTTAGTTTTTGAAAGTTAGAGTTATGAAATGTTAGGATAGACGCAAATTTAGCCCTTTATCACTCGTTTTATAGTGTGTGTTCACTAGTGGGAGTTTTGATTACAGTATACGTTCAGTTGCATTTGTCCCGTATTGACTGTATTGTAGAAATATATGTAATCCCTTTTTAAACAATTTTTTAGCTTCTCTTAGACTGCGCAGTAGTTTCTGCTCAAAAAGGAGAAGATTGACTTTGTCCTCACTTTTATTGGAAATGTGACTTTTCCTCTTCCTGGCTTGCCATCTCACTTTCATTTTCTCCATAATGGTCAGATCGCCTGTTCACAAATGTACAACTCGTATTTAAATACTTTGCAGTTTTTGTATTGGTCCCTTCGCAAACTATAAGATACTTCGTTAGAAAGGCTGCATCAAAGCGTTTCTTAATTGGTGGTAAGATGTTACACATTAGGACGTTGCGGGCTTATGGAATGCCTGACAAGGAGCGGCTATTTGAAAAAACAATTTAGTCAGAGAAGAGATTGGCATTATTTTTTATTCACGACACCACGGATGATGTAATTGATATTCGACAACATATTTCCAAAAGTTTGCGAATCGGCTTCTTAATCATCAATAATTGATTATTTGGCCTTTCTGTTCACTTTATAACGTATACTCAAATATCGATCAATATGTAAGACTTCTTAATAAGCTTCGGAGAAACTATTAAATTACTTGAATGCTATAGTTGTATATTTTATATTAAATGTGGAGGAAATCAGTTCATATCCTTTTAAAGGCGTCCTATACCGTATATGAAAGCCACTCTTTTATTGTCTTAATCTAATAAAATCAGATCTCTGCCTTACGATAGCAGAAAATTGTTTGGGAAACTCTATCGATCATCTTTCCTCTATCTCTTTTGTTTCGTCTGTTTTATTTTATATCGTAGATATTAATCAGCAGAATAATGCTGGGAAATCTGGAAACCTTTCTAGGAGCTTTTACAAAATGTTTTCCCATATAACGTAAATATATTTGTTATATAAGAAGATTACTTTAAAGAATAGAGTAAGAGTGTTGGATCTAAGCTAATTTTGGTCCAAAATAAATAACATTGGATCGTATCTTCCTTGTTATGCCTAGTTAGTGGTTGGTAAACAGTTCGGCTAACTTGAACAGGGATACCTGAGCCAATGCATGAGACATTAGCACAAGGAAGCTTAATACGCAAATCTATTGCATTTTATATAAGGTCTGTGTGTATAAGTACTTCTTCTCTATTGGCGTAGACACCGCTTACACGGTTATAGCCGCGTTAACAACAGCGCCAGGCGTTCTATGTTCTCACCGTTTAGCGCCAATTGGAGATTCTAAGTATAGCCAGGTCCTTCTCAACTTGGTCTTTCCAACGGGTACTACGTAGAATACCTGAAAGTAGCTGGAGTGTTTTCGTCCATTCGGACGACATGACTTACCGTGCGATTCTGTTCTGAGATACATTCTCAAGTCTCTAAAGTCTAAAGTCTCAGTTAAAGACAATTTTTGAGACTTGAGAAGTGACAGTGACAGTGAAATGTAATAGCTCATTATTCAGAGATGTTTTTACACTTGAATGAAATGTTTATGTCGATAACAAATATTAAATTTTTTATAACATAGTCAAAAAACATAATTAACAATAAAAATAAAAATATATGTTGACTTTGTTTCATAATATTTACGAAATTTATGGAAAATTTATTTATTTTTAACCTTTTCGTGTTTGAGTTGCAGACAAGAAGAGCTCTTTTTAGTTTTGTGGCCTGCTAACCATCAGGTCTCAAATTTGAGGCAGTATTTTGAGACTAACGCTAGAGACTGTTTAGTGAATAGTAACTAGTCACAAATTGAGATTTTATATCAAAATGTCTCAAATAGAGACTAGAGACTGATTACAGAATCCCGCTATTAGTCAACGTAGCTGCTGTCTCTTAATTCGTTGAACTACATACATATGTCAATGGCGTAGCATATATCGTACAGCTCATTGTTCCATCGACTTCGGTATTCGCCATTGCCAATGCGCAAAGGACTATAAACTTTTTTTTTCATAAATTGCTAGGGCCATTTTCTTCTTGTGACTATGAATTGGTGCTCATTTCTCCAGATCCACTTGTAAATATCCATCCAGCAAACATTGGCCATTGCCAACCCAAATTTTAATTTGATGATACATATATCTAGAAGCTGTTATTAAATTGTACCTCAAAATCGAAACTTAAATTATCATAAAATATTTTGCAACCATAGTTATCAGAAGAATTGAAATGTTTCGACCGTTTGCTCACAGGATGAATTTCAGAGCAAAATTGTCCATAATGTTCTAGGTTTTGACGGGACATTATATAACTTCCGAAATTGTGTATTCTCAAATAACTTTTTTCAGAATGTTTCATTCATCTGTCATGGAGCACTTCTTTCGCTATGCGAAAATGGTTCTGAACTAATTTCTTATTTGTTCTCCATTCTAGGGAAATATTCCCCCACTAAGGGTTGGGCTCAACAGGGGCAATAATTTAATGTTGCAAAGTTTTTTCTCATTCCGTTTATTGGAAGTACTAAATTCTTTCCACTTTTTAGGCAATTTGCACAAGACTGATAATTAAATTTTTATTTCTGCTCAACAAATATGACGACAGCCAACATTCCGATAGAAATATCATAGGCCAACAATATAAACACAGATTACGTCTTCCCAAGTTGATTAATAGATTATCAACGAATCAAATTGACACAAAATATTATTATATAAATCGTTATACACACATGTACTTGTTTGATTTTTCAATTGTTGGAAATTTTTGCTAATAATAATTCGTCGAACACTTGTAGCTTGATGATTTCGCAAATTAAGTGAAACGCAAAAGTATACAAACCATACTTAGTACGCCTCCTAATAGATATTTATATGTGTTTTCTTTACTAACATTTTTTCCAAATAATTAAGCAATTTCTATCAGGTAAGTGTGTACATACATATTAAAAGTTGTAATACCTAGAAAAGAGGGCTAAGTTAGGTCGAAACACGAGAGAAAAAAAATTATTATTTTATAATGCAAAATATTTGAGAGACCATTTTTCGTACCATTGTACCTCTGCTTTTTGATGAGAGCGTCAATTGACAGCACCAAAGCAAAATAGTGCTATTTCTTCTATCCTCTATTTTTGAACATACCTCGTTATATGTAAAGTAATGGATATTCGACAAAATTATGGCATAAGAAATGGAACAACTTGCCTACAAAGATTATTAGACTGGATACGTTTTCAAATATATTTTATATATTTTTATTATGTAATGCGTACGCTACTTGGCGGGTAGTTCCATTAGTAGCATTTCAAATATCCGGTTCTGTAAGTACTTAGTACACATCTTCGTATATACTCGTATATTCTCGTTCATTGGAAGTTTCGAAGTTTGTCGTTGGCAAAGTGCGTTCCACACGATAACAATTATACAGCAATTGTCATCGTTTGTATTCACAATTTATTTTTTGCGGTCTTGTCTTTTTAAATTTGTAATAAATCTAATGTTTTTGTTCGGTAAGATCTAACTCATTACATTTTTCTATAAATCGTAAAATTTAAAAACGTATCAAATTATTCAAAATGTCTGCGGTGGGATAGAGATATTAGTATTTCTAAATATCTAAAGCATATTCCGATTTTCAGTGCCATAATTGAGTGCTATGGACTCAAACTTCGCCCGAGTTGTAGTGTTTTAATAATAATGTGGGCAAAAAATAGTAAGACTTTTTAATTTAAATTTCGCGCGAAAACGCATTCGTCGAGATACTTTTGTTTAGGTTGGTCAGTGACATCTATGCTAACTGTCACATTAAAATCATCATTCGTGTTTGGTATACGCTTGTCTTTCGGAAGTGCATAAAGTTCATTCGGCGATTTTTGCGATTAGTGAAATTATTCAAAAAACATCCTCCCCAACATCAACAACACGTCAATAAAATAAAGGTGCTTGAGTATCAACCACTAATTTTCAAAGGGTTTACTGACATTGTTGGAAGGAAGGATCAGTGAAAAAATGTTTGAAAGATCATTTGGGTGTAAGAAAAGTGAAACCACGATGAGTTCCAAAATTAAATGATAACGTCTGTGAAACAATTCTTTCCGACTACCCTAAAACTTATTATTTTTGGCGATGCCAAGACTCATTTATGCCTACGACCCGGAAAATGACGATCAATCAGCCGAATATCATGGCAAAGGTGAACCAAAGCTGAAAAAACCACGCCAAGGCAGGTCAAAAGTCAAGATTTTGTTGACAGTTTTTTCCGATTATCGGTCGCATACCGAATTGATTCTTGGTGAGTTTTTCACCAAATTTTCAACCAACATTGTGCCACAATCACCGTATTTGCTTGATTTAGCTCCGAGTGAAACGTTTTGGGTCAATTGAAGGCACTAAAAGTGAATCGCTACGCACATTGAAGGGGGATTACTTTGAGGAGGCCAGGACCGAATCCACGGGGGAACTGCGGGAGAGTTAACCCCTTATTATATTCGGAGAGGTTACAACGTTTTTCCAAGTTTTAGGCTCAATTCCTGGGCAAAACAATTTTGCAGCTTTGTGATGATAATGTTCTTCAATTCACAGCCGACCTTCCGGAAATCGTTTAAGCTCTGACAAAAATGAGCGAATGGAAGAATAGAAGGACTGCAGTAAAAGCGTCAAATCTGGTCACTGTACTGTACAACAACTTGGAATTTTCTGTCTCAATGATGTTTTGTCACTGACGCAGCCACTTACAGTGATTCTGCAGAACGAATCAATCGACCTTTTAAAGCATCAAACGTCATAACAACATTGGTTGCAACACTGAACACACGAAGAATGCATGCTGATCATCACTTCAATGAAATTTTTTCAAATGCTACACAGATGGCTGAAAATTAGATGTAGAAGTGAAAAAACCCAGGACATGTGGTCGTCAGCGTCAACGAAACAATCACCCATGTCAAAGCTGTGAAGACTTCTACAGGGTTTCTGCGTCTATTCCACTCATTGACTGATAAAGTTAATGAAAGTTTCAATTTGAGTCAGCTGTTACCAAAATTTTACCTAAGCTCAGAAAGAGAGATATAACTTTATCATTGAATGCCCAGTTAGACGTTTTGGGAAAATCAGGAAACAAAGAACTGCAAAAATCGAAATTCAAAGCAGAAGTAACGCTTTGGCAACAACGATGGAAGATGCCAATGACTGCAAGAACGCAAGTGTTTTCTACTTTTTTTCTTAGAAACCCTCCGCACTTGCGATACGGATATACTATATAGCATATCCGACAATTCATACTCTTCTTCTTGTACTTTGCCAGCCATAAAAGCTAACGCTGAACGATTCTTTTCTTCTTTCCGTCTAATCAAGACTTGGCTCAGAACAACGATGCTCCAGAAAAGATTGAATGGCTTAGCACTCCTCAACATATACTACGACATTGCTGTGGAACCCGAGGAATTAATAGAAGGATTTAGTAAAATGAGTAATAGTATCAAAAATAAAAAAAATAATAAATAGTCTACAGTTACACATTTCTCAAATCGAGTACAAAATTGTAAAGTTATCACCTCTAAAATTCTACTCTGAATTCGCTCCTGTAGGAGTCGACATAGATTTTGAAGAATAAATTAAGAACGAATTTTAAATTTTTTCCGCCTCTTTAACTAACAAAAACGTTAAAAGCCTTCACATACGTTTTTAAAAGCTCTGCCGAATACTATATAAAAGCTTTTAAGCACATGGCCAGTGAAGCAAATATTATGTGTCGTATCATTATGTTATTCGGTTCGGCAAAAGAGAACAACCGTAAGAACTCTGAAACAATGTTTTAATATTATATTACAAAATGAGGTATGTTCAAACAGCTCAATTATCGACTATTTATTGATATTCAGTACAGTTTGGAAAATTATTTCATATTTGGAATCACCATTAGACAAAGTCTTCTAATATTGGCGATTATTGTAAGGAAATTTTTTGTTGCTGATTCATTAAAACACGAGGATGTGCTAAAACAAACAATATATCTTTTATACTTTGAAAATAAAAATAATTTAACTCGCATTTTAAAATGGCTAGCAGCGTTACCAATTGAAAAAGGTACATCTATTTACAGTTGGTTGTGCCAAAATAATCATTGAAAATAAAAAAATTACATTCACTGATTTCAACAACAATTAGACGAGTTCAAAAGGAAATTCGATACGCATACGCGGTCAGAAGGAGTATATTTTATCGTGGTCAATAAAGCGGATACATGATTCACGTATTCAACTATTAGTTGAAATAAATTGAAAGGGGTCAAAATGTATAAAAATATATTTTTTCAAAATTATTGAAATTTTAAATGGCGCACCCTGTTCTTGAGGTTTGTGAAATTATCATTTACAAAATCTTCCATTTCCTTTGCATTACGTAGGTTATCTTTCATATTTCGGGATTCGAAAAGAAAAAGAAATTTTAATAACCCAAAATCGCTTTATTAAATTTCGAAAATTCTTCATGAAGATCTATACACTTTTGCATGCTTTTGAACCAATTGTCGGGGCAATTTTGCCACTCAGAATGAGGTTCCTCCAAAATATGCATTCTGAATGTATCAACCGCCACTTTAGGGGAACGAACGGGAATGAAAAGAAGTTATTTGGTGCCAAGTGAGGACTATACGGAGGAAAGTCAACTGGCGAACAAATGTTTCGTCATTCATCAACTGTCACGATGTCATTTTTTTACAGTCAAATTTTCATGCAATGTATGCTAGTCCCACTAATATCCATAGTTGTCTCAATCTCACGAATATGACGATCTGACAATATCAGTTTGCGCACAGCATCAAAAGTTTCCGGAACAACAATTGATTTTGACGATCCTCACAAAACTCGTCTTGAAGTAATCTACGACCTCGGTTGATTTCAAGAATTAAGTTGATTTATGCAATCCTGATGAGTTAATCCACGTCGAAAGTGATCGAAAGTAATCGCGCGAAAATGTTCCGAGATTTAGTCACATTCTTTGGTTGAGAAGAATACTTTAAGTTACTGTAAACAACACAAACAGTGCTGCATTCTGAGCATATACTTATAACATCAAAAATGTCAAGCTTTACAATAAAATTGTGAGTTGCAAAATTGCAACACTAGGGTTGCCAAATCCAGAAATATAAAAGGCAACCCACGTACTTCATTACCTGTGTGTACGTATTTTATTATCACAATTCGACTATAAATAGCTATTTTATTAGCATTGCGATAAAAATTGGCTGAAAGTAGACAATATATATGTCTCTTTCTAAAGCCTGTACTTAAGGTTTTTTCATTGTAGTGCAAAAAAAAGCATTAGAGCAGAGTAAATTCGTACAAAGAACAAAAAACACACACATATAGATTATATATCTTTTAAAAATTTCATTTATTTCTGACTTCATGAAATAAAATTTCAGCATTTAGACGGATCTTGGAAGGAGCATATTAAATTATGAACGCAGATTATTGTACTCGTTCCTCCAAATCCACGAAAGCCATAAAAAGCTCCTCTTTAGCTTAATTCATGCGCCAGGCATGTAAGTTGACAAAGGGTAGGTTAGCGCTGTCACAGCGGACTGGTGCATTGCTGTTGAGAAAATCACCAACGGTATATACCATCAAAAGCCAAATTAACGAAACTTACTGCGAAAAACCAGCTTGTACAAAGGCAGAGGGTGGTACCTCCATCAAAGTCAAATGGTCGGCATTATCACAGATTAGGCGCGCCATGCTCGTTTTCCGTATCTCATCGAGTTGCTCCAACGTAAAGGCGCCGGGATTCACATCTTTACCATACTCGTAGAAGTAGCGGTCGCCATGTTTGAAGCGTGAGAATTGGTCGGCGATTATTTCGGAGAAAGTGCTGCCAACAACTGCGTCGTTAAGTGGGTTTTCAAGTAGGCCGCCCACCCAGAGATCAATGTCGTCAGGATGTCGGTAAACCGCGGCGAGTTTGTTACCAATCTTGGAATTAAATTGGGACAAAATACAGATATAATAGAGGTATATAAGAATATAGGTATAGTCATACGAAACGGAATACCTCTTCAGGCAAATCCTTAAAAGAGCGCAGTTTTCTAAGGCCTTTCACTTCCAAGTAGTCATTATATCCGCGTAGTCCTTGATCACGTCCACGTTGTATGTTAAAAGCCGCCAGATCCAAGCCAAACGGATTGTGACCACGAAACAGAAAGCGACTCAGCTGTAAAAATAAACATCGATCTATTGAAATATAAATGTCCACACTCACAATTCAAACAATTTACACCGTGTGTTATAAAGTTGTCCGCTTTTTGCATTGGCTGAGTGTATAAGGTCCGAAGCATGTCATCATAGAATGTGCGTATACGCATTCGCGACGGATTGAACATTACATCTGGAATGTTAATGGTTTCGTCCACTTTATTGCTTCGCTTATGTATATGGAACTTTCCATCTACTGTCGAATGTCCCATTCGGAATGCTGCTCCTGAAAACTCATTTGTTATCGCTGGGTTCATCTCTTCACTGTAACCCTTGGCATAACCGTGATGCTGAGGTACCAAACGGAACCTCTTCATCTGTATTGGTCCAATCACTGCCGGTAAGTACTCATTGTAGACGATGTGCTGAAGTTCGGCAATGAGTATACGCCGTGCTTCCTGGAAGAGTGTTTCATCATTTAAGTGGGAATTCAAACGGGCCAGCTCTCCAGCGATCCGATTGTGTTCGCGTGCAAAGAGAACATGCAACGTAATAAGCGATATGATTTGGTTGGTACGGCCGTCACCTATGTAACACGAAACAATCAAAGCTTATTAAGGGAACTTATGGGGAAAACAACATGGTAGCCTGCCTGATTTGTAGCAAGTCTTGCCAGGATCATCACTTTCACAAGCCTTTTTGTCGCTTATCATGGGTAGCAGGTCTCGACCGAAATCCTTGGACATGCGGAGTCGACCGCCATTGAACTCGCGTAATTCCCGAGCGGTAGCCTCACTCGAACCATACACTGTGGAGGCATCGATGAAGTGGCTCACCTTGCTGCGCTGCTTGCCGTAGCCGATTTTGCATTCAGTGTTAGGTGCGAGTGATAGTCGTACGAAGTTCATACAACGCACATTGAATGTGCCGTAAAAATCGTCATCGGGTGACACCATTATCGGCATACAAGCAAAATGGCGTTTATGTTCGGGTAAAGCTTGAGCGCCATTTGCTATGCAGCATTCCACCAACTCACCACCCTCTGTGTGAGCGAAAACAAAAAACCATGAAATATTTTTCTATTAAGTGGCTTTTCTAGACTAGAAGCCCGAATTTCAAGTGTATTTTGATAATGTAAATATCTAGTCACTATTAATTTTGATCATTGGTTTGTTCAAATCTTTAGAATAAACAAAATAAATCAAACAAAAAGTTTTTCATGCAAGTACTTGATTTGAACCCGCTCGCTTTTTACATCAGCTAGACATATGTTATATTGATTAGATCAAAATAATATGTTCGGAGAATGTAGCGTTATCTCGGGCAGTTATCGATGCCTAATTTCGTGAAGATTTCTTGTCAAATAAAAACGTTTTCTATGCAAGGGATCCATCTGGAACAATTAGTTTGTATGGCTATATGTTCCGAATTGGCGGTGACAGTGAATGACGGATTCTTGAATACTACACTTTTGTTTACCGCACGAACCAACAAAATGGAATGAATTTCATAAAATGGTGGCGACTACTTTTTCACTATTTTTTCATACTTTTTCTAATTTTTCAAAAGTATTACCAATTAAAAAATTTTCTAGTTACAGAGAAAGTTTAAAAAATATGTATGTCAATTAACTGTTTAAACTTGCAGATTGATGAGGATCCAACGGTTTTAGCGAAAAAAAAGTAAATTTGGATAACCCTTTCAGGGAAATACATACATATATTCGAAGCTGTTGAAGCTGGTAATAAAAAATTTCGATTTTTTCATGTCTAGACTAGAAGATTCCCTCAAAAACTAAAAGTTCTGCAACAGATTTGCTCACCCAGTCGTACGGATGCCGATTGTGTGACATCATGTGCCACAAACTGACCGAACTGCATTAAAAGCAGGTTGTACTTTAGATGCGGCAAGTCCACGTCCGTCATGAGACGCCGCGAAGCTTCACGGGCTCCCATCAACTCGGATCCATCTACTGAATGCAAGCGTGGCGTCCATATGCCATCCTCATATGCGGGTGGTAGCAAACGTTCCATAGGTTGGCCAGCTGAGCCCCATAGTGAGCGGTGCGGTAATTTATTATTGCAGACGCCATCGAAGGAACGATAACGTGCGTTCGGCTCACTGCAGTGGTGAGGTCCTGAGCAGTGGTGAGCTAGTGGCGTTTTCTTAAAATCCACCTGAACATTATTAGTGATAAGATCATCTACAGGTATCTCTTCTCTAGTTTAATACAAAACAAGTACAAATAAGCGATTGAAATAAGGGTAAATAAGAGCCCACTAACTTTTAGAAAACAGTTGTCCGGCTATGATTTGCTGCATAGCCGAATTCGACAAATGGAAGTTTTGTTTATCATCAACGGCATTGGAGTGGAAGGCTATGCCATGCAGGAATTCCGGTTGGCCGCGTCGTACTGGCAACATTGCCACATTATGCATCAACTTCTCAAACTTCTGGCGGGATTCTTCCAACACCGACAATGGTAGGAAATCAGCGAAGGGCGTGCGCTCAGTGCCAGCACGTGTAGCTACGATTTAAGGTATGAAGAGAGAACAATTAAATTATTAGAATATAATTGGTCAGCAAGCGATACTTACCTGTGTGATTCTGTCCAGTGAGACAGCAATAACCGAAAGTGCCACCAGGAAGATCGCAAATCTGCGGTTTCTCATGATCTTTCATCCGCACATGCGCCGGACACTGAATTTGCGGCACACACGTCACATTGTCTGGACAAGTATCGCATTTAATTAGAAGGCTAGAAGCAGGGTTAGTTGTGATACCTTCTGAAATTTTAGTACAATGAGAACTGAGTGTTTTTGCATTTGTTGAATTTTCCTAAACTTTGGTCCCACTCAGTCACTAACATATTAAATATATCATAGGATGAAGGCATAACCAAAGGTAAAGAATGTATAATTTTATATTCTGAGGTTCTTAGATATCTAGGCAAAGTTCACGTTTTAGTCCTCAACTGGAGTACATCTTCTAAGAATCTTTCGTGTTCTAGTCGTAAAAATAGTTTGTAAAATCTTATGTAAATTACGAAGGTTGCCTTTGAACCCTTTAAACTAAAAGTGGGTTCATTTAACGAATACACACATTGTTTTTGAAAGCAAGAACAACCAATGGAACAACATGATAGTCATATCCAGTCTGTCGGTCCCGAACATAATTCAATTTTTTAATATAATTCTCACTAAGAGACTACAAACCTGTATCTCCTTTAGGAGGCAACTCCCAGACTCTGGTAGTATAATCTTCCTCATCCTCCAGACCGGCGGTGGTGAAAGCAGGAGCTTCCGTTGCACTGGATGTGGTCGTAAACACTTCAACAGGGGCAGTTGTCGATCGCTTCACTTTCACTACCGAAAACCCTCCCACACGAGAGGTAAATAAGCAAAAAGCAAATAAAACCAAAATTGGCGCGTTAAACTTAATGAGAAGTCGCATGATTTATTAATTTAAGTTTTAGCATCTAAAAATAATATTTTTAAAATGCAGGAAAAATGTTAACTCCTCTCACATAATCCACAGCATCGACACTGGTGAGCCGTAATTAACTGAACTGTTTCGGTTCTTTTCCATACATGTTTTGATCCCTATATTATAAATTTATATAACAGACATTTAAATATTATGGATATATGTACATACATATGTACACATGCATATATATACTACATGTAATCACACATGTCCTTTTAGGAAATCTCAGCTTATGCTCCGATAATTTTACGAAATGCAACCAGCCGATAATTTTCGCACTACAAATTTCGTTCGTTATACGATAATTAGAGCACCCAACAGAGAACGTATATCGTAGAGAAGGTCCACGAAGCGGAGAACGTAAAAATATTTTTGCCTAACAAATGCGATGAGCGTGTTTCACCTCAGCAAGCTCAGAAGGAGAAATTTTAACAGTGGCGGGCGAACAGATTTGAGAATTCAATCAGAGAACATAAAACATATTCAGGCATGGGCAGGGATGGGCACCATCACAATCAAACAAGCATCACAAAATGAGATTGTGTTAGTGCGCTTACTGTGGGACCAAGCGTACCAGCAACCAAAAATAATCAGTCTGCTTGCAGATGTCGAACGAGCAGGTCTATGTCGCACGAAGCCGCAATGCTACGAATACGTATGTATATACATATGCACATTTTTAAGAATATGTGCATAAACCATTGAATATAAAATATAATTATTTTTCATTTCAAGCAAGAATAAAATTTAAGTTATTAGTTAATTATAAATTAGTAATCTAATTCATTTAAATTTATGAATACACATTTCAAGAGGTCAGTTAATTTCAAACAATTATCCGAGTGTCAAAAAAAGAGTTCATTTTGTAATAAATTTAAGAAGGTCGTCATAATTTATATCAAGATTTGCTACCTTTATTCTAAGCAGGTCTTCTAAATGTTTGTCTGAAAGTCTTGTTCTATAGGAATTCTTTATGTATACCATAGCAGAAAACGCAGATTCGCAAATATATGTGGTTCCAAACATTGAGTACAACTTATAAATTTCGTTTTTTAAAATAGGATATTTATTTTCATCAATATTTTTCCAAAATTGAATACCACGGTCTAAAGGAAGGTTGATACCATTCTGAAGTTGACTGAGCTTTTGTGTAAATGTTCCTCTTGCTCTTGGATGTCACAGAGCAAAGGATTCTCATATAACCTTATTACACGTTTAACTTTGATGAAGTCTTTGAATCTGCCATCTAGGTTAGTTTTAAGATCCTCAAAGGACTTAAAATATTGTCGTTACTCTTGTTGCATATTAAAACGGTCACATATTTCTTTAGTATACTTAAAATTATCCAATATCCAGCTCGAAATTGTTCTTCGAGAATTTCCAAACGTCTTCTAAAAGCATCCATAGCAATTGTAAAATCAAAAATAAATTTGTATTTACCTTGCATATTCAAACAATGAAGCATCGCTATTGCCATTTCTTTAAAAAAGTCCCATCCTCTAAGGTCTTCCTTCTTTGCTAATGCGTAGCTTACAATACACGATGCTTTCAAAATGCCGAATTTAAATCATAACTTGGTTCATTAACGTTTGCGTTAATTAAAAATACGTGTTTTAATTCAAAGAATTTTATTAATTTTTCTTCGTTATTTAAATTATTTATTTCTTTGTGAAAGATTATAAAATGTTTTTTAAATTTTGCTTAAATACAAAATTTAAAACTTTTTGACATAACAAGCACTGCAGGCTTTCCAGAATTATTCAAAAGAAAAAAATTCAAATTCCCACTCTGTCTGAAACGTTTTTGGTCTTCCATGTTTATACTCGTTTAAAAGTATAAACATGGAAGACCAAAAAACGTTTCAGACAGAGTGGGAATTTGAATTTTTTTTCTTTTGAATAATTCTGGGAAGCCGCAGTGCTTGTTATGTCAAAAAGTTTTAAATTTTGTATTTAAGCAAAATTTAAAAAAACATTTTATAATCTTTCACAAAGAAATAAATAATTTAAATAACGAAGAAAAATTAATAAAATTCTTTGAATTAAAACACGTATTTTTAATTAACGCAAACGTTAATGAACCAAGTTATGATTTAAATTCGGCATTTTTGAAAGCATCGTGTATTGTAAGCTACGCATTAGCAAAGAAAGGAAGACCCTTAGAGGATGGGACTTTTTTTAAAGAAATGGCAATAGCGGTGCTTCATTGTTTGAATATGCAAGGTAAATACAAATTTATTTTTGATTTTACAATTGCTATGGATGCTTTTAGAAGACGTTTGGAAATTCTCGAAGAACAATTTCGAGCTGGAGTATTGGATAATTTTAAGTATACTAAAGAAATATGTGACCGTTTTAATATGCAACAAGAGTAACGACAATATTTTAAGTCCTTTGAGGATCTTAAAACTAACCTAGATGGCAGATTCAAAGACTTCATCAAAGTTAAACGTGTAATAAGGTTATATGAGAATCCTTTGCTCTGTGACATCCAAGAGCAAGAGGAACATTTACACAAAGAGCTCAGTCAACTTCAGAATGGTATCAACCTTCCTTTAGACCGTGGTATTCAATTTTGGAAAAATATTGATGAAAATAAATATCCTATTTTAAAAACGAAATTTATAAGTTGTACTCAATGTTTGGAACCACATATATTTGCGAATCTGCGTTTTCTGCTATGGTATACATAAAGAATTCCTATAGAACAAGGCTTTCAGACAAACATTTAGAAGACCTGCTTAGAATAAAGGTAGCAAATCTTGATATAAATTATGACGACCTTCTTAAATTTATTACAAAATGAACTCTTTTTTTTTGACACTCGGATAATTGTTTGAAATTAACTGACCTCTTGAAATGTGTATTCATAAATTTAAATGAATTAGATTACTAATTTATAATTAACTAATAACTTAAATTTTATTCTTGCTTGAAATGAAAAATAATTATATTTTATATTCAATGGTTTATGCACATATTCTTAAAAATGTGCATATGTATATACATACGTATTCGTAGCATTGCGGCTTCGTTCGACATCTGCAAGCAGACTGATTATTTTTGGTTGCTGGTACGCTTGGTCCCACAGTAAGCGCACTAACACAATCTCATTTTGTGATGCTTGTTTGATTGTGATGGTGCCCATCCCTGAACATATTATTAAAATGTTTTATGTTCTCTGACTCAATGCTCAGAAATGTACATTGCTATTACAGACGTATGTTAGCCTTATGCATATAATTTTATGCGTTTACATGCATATTAATTGATGTGATTTGCATATTTTTGTGAATACATTGAAAATTGATAATATTATAATTATTAAATTATGCTATTTTCAAAGTAATAATTGTAGTTAATGTACAAATAAGCGTTACTTTTTAAATATTTCATATGTTTGATAATATATTATAAATTTAGATGTGATATACGTTCTTTGCATTGGGTACGTTCTCTGGATATACGTTCTCTGTTTAACTACATTTGTTATGCTGCATTCCACGAGCCCTAAACATTTTAGTAAGGTCACACTTCTATTTTGATGCATTTAAAGTTTGAGGGCCACTGAAACTGACTCAAAAATTCAATTGGAGAACGTACGTTCTCTGCCCGCGATCTCTTTTTTTCCCATTCCACTGTCATTCTTTATTTGACAGTTGTTTGGTTTTGTTGTTGCTCGACTTCGTGCAATTCCAATGGATTAGTTGGAATTCAGTTGTGAATTTTCCTTCGAGTCGTAGTGTTGTAAATTTTATTCTCGTTTGTATTGTGCGGAATTCGGAAGAATTGCAGTAAATATAATTACATATTTAACCTGTTGTGAAGTGTGCCCGTGATAAAATTGCATTTCATTGCAAATAGCTTTTACATTAGTAAATGGTGAGCAATACACATTTGTGTGGTGATCCAAGTAAAATATAATTGAATGGCGACGACGCGGCGCCGATTTTCTGAAGGTAAAAATCCGTTGCTGCGCTGCAAAATTGTCGAAGTTGCGCCGACGCCGACGACCACTTTGCAAGTGTGAAAGAGATGCAGAGACATATTAGAGTTTGTCCGTTGTTTAACGCGTTAAAGTCTGGAATTCCAAAAGAAACGAAAATCTGCAAGAAAAAATAAAATAAACAACGTAAAGGAAATAGCAGAAGTTAATATAAAATTTTCAAAACAAAAGCATTATAATTGAAATACGCATTGAATTTCGAAAAATTGTGTTTATTGGTGCAAACTAAAGAATAAAAAAAGAAAAACGAGTCTTAATTAAATATGTGTAATAAAATTGCCTGTGAAAAATAAAAGATAAACTGTCTGTCCTGAAGTTACCTGGATGCTGGTATTTTAGAAAATCGGTATAATAATTTGTATTATTTTTTATTTACTTGACACTTCATATATAACTCACTAATTTTATTTTATCAGTTGTTTATAGGTACATACATATAAGTATGTATGTTAATAGGTGTATAAGAGTCGGTGTTAAAATTAATCTAGACTGGCCAAAAAAATCTAATCCTAATTGCCTAATTGTATCACTGACTTGAGAGGGTTTCAAAATTTGTGGATTGTCCCAAATCCGCAACAAACTCAAAATTAGTAAAATGCAATTAAGAAATTTATTATATTTCTGCTAATATAAGGTTGAAATTCAATTGGAATGCGTTGGTTATCTCAACTACCTGTCAATGCTTTTTTAATTATTTCTCCTTTCCTTTACACATTTGCTCTCTCACATTTAATTCAAAATATGTCGTTATTATTCTCCGCGTTTATTTACTCTTAAGGGTGCGCCTCTAGAATTTCAATTGAATACCTACATACGTCTTGGGGCAATAAGACTTATTTTGCATTATTTATTTTCTCGCTAACCTTCATGTTTATAATAACTCCGAAAAGTGTATTTATTGTTTCCTAAGAAATTGGAGCCGCATCTCCATCACAACTCGCTGAGCATCGACACTAAACCGTGAACACAATCTAAGTGTGTGTGTATGTACATACATATGTATATATTTATCTACATGCATTTGGCTTCATACCTGTCCGTACAAGTATTCAAGTTGTGAAACCACAATAAACCTCGACTGAGGCAAACGTCGACGCTATGGTTTCGTCATCATCAGCTCTGCCAGTTGTTCATAATGAAGGTGTTCTCGACTGGAAGATCGGAATTTCTGGTGATTGTTGTTGGCTTAATGTTAGTTACGTCGTTTTGGCTGTTTTGTATTACTCATTGCCTTATTTGTTTTGTTTAGCATAGGGTACTTTCAACTGGCGTTTATTTTATCAACTTTTCTTCATCTTGACTGTTTTCGGTTATTGCTTTCTTTTTCATTTCGTATTCTTTCGTTATGTGAACACCCGCTCCTAACCTGCTTTGTTTTATAATTGGCTAGCTGAACCGTTTGTTCGTTGTTCGCTGTTTTTTGTGGCGGCAAACGTTGTCAAGTTATTCCTACGAGTATATTCTGAGTCAATTCCGCGGCTCACTCGACATGCACTGTTGTACTCGAAACCGTCGACTTCAAATCCAACTCTGGCTCTTGCCTGTTGTGTGTGTTCTCTATTCTAATCGCTGTTTACTGCCGGTCATTGGACTCCATTCTGCTTCCAATTTGTTCCTTACGTTTATATTCTGGTCACATACTTTAAACACTGGATAGCGTTGTTCTCCTCAACAGTAGTTGAATTAAAACATACATATTTACAATATTTTTATTGGTCTTTATTTCGATCACTAGTTTCTTGATATGTGGTTACTTCGATAAAATTTTCAGACAAAACAAATTCCATTTTTAAATTCAAAAGGAAAATGAAACTATTTTTAATTTATTTATTAAATTTGACTGTTTTGTATGCAGAGCCGCATAATTGGGTTAGAAAATGCTATTTCGTGTTTGGCAATGCAAGTTTCCAGTTACATTATTTTGTTGCATCATCATATGTGTAAATAAATAATTATAATGTCGCATATTTACGGTAAATACATATGCATATTTATGCCGATTTTTGAAATTGCAAAATAAGGAAGTCTAAACTTGGCCTTATGTGTAAATTAAATTGGCTAAATGACCTCCTTACTATTCCATACTGATATTATTTCGATCTCTGAAGTAGGTAGCGACGAATAACATTAAATGGATTGTGTGATACACTTTTATTTCAAATTATCAGTTGTGTAACTTTTAGGGGTGGTTTGATAAATATTCCCATATCATTTTCCCTAATTAATTGCTACATTTAATTTCATTACATAACTGTACTTGCAGTTAGTTCGATTCTTATTCCCACTTTTGCATAATGAACGTGCTGATTAATTTTTGTATAATAAGAATTATTTATGTAGATTGGTTCTGTTTTAGTATGGCAATACATACTCAGTTATTCAATCAGGTAATGGATTTAAAGTATAAACTTACTTTTCCTATTTTTTTGTGAATAGGTAATAGTGGAAACATACATTTGCAATCGCCGGCAGGCACATTTTTAGTGCATTATTAGATAAAAAAAAGCAGGTTCTATAAACCCAGATTCAGCCTCCGTAAATTATTTGTTCGTGATTGACACAATCAAAAAAATAACTTTCGTTTGAAGGCTTGCAGTACAAAGATGTTATGTTGTTTCAAAGTAAGTCAAGTAAACAGTTGTCTTGTAGCCGCCTTATTTACTCAAGCATTTGAGATTGCGTTACCAAGCAGTACAACTTTATTTGCTTTTCACATATTTTTACAATTTTGAGGTAACATGTACTTGCCTACAGTTTTGTAAACATGTTGATGATTGCGTTTCTGTAACAAAGATACAATATTTTTGCCTTTTTAATTGTTTATAGTGCCCTACTTTGTTACATATAATTTACCCTTATTTCATATCAAAAAGTAAATATTTTTTGTGCCAACAGGGTGACTATGAAATATGTGTGCGGAATGTACTGATAAAGTACTTATGTGCAACTTTATAATCAAGTTTTAATCACGTAACTCGGCTATAACCGCGTAGGCGGTGTCTAGATTAATAAAGATCAATAAAAAACGTAAGCTTCGGCTGCACCGAAGCTAATATACCCTTCACAGGTGTATTTCCTTTAGTAACTATGTGTTCAGTTTGCATGGAAGCTACATATATGCTATAATAATACGATCTGAACAATTTTTTCGGAGATTAAATTATTACCTTAAGCAGTAATCCACGTCAAATTTCGTGAAGATATCACGTCAAATGCGAAAGTTTTCCATACAAGCCCTTGATTCCGATCGTTCGGTTTGTATGATAGCTACATATGTATATACTATAATGATATTACATTGTTGTCTTAGAAAATAATCTATACCAAATTTCGTGAAGATATATCGTCAAATGAGGAAATTTCCCATGCAAGCATTTGATTCCGATCGTTCAGTTTGTTTGGCAGCTATATGCTATAGTTAACAGATGAACAATTTCTTCAGAGATTACGTTGTTGTCTTATAAAATAACCTGTGCCAATTTTTGTGGAGATAAATTGTCATATTTGACATTTTCCATACAAGAACTTGATTCCGATCGTTCAGTTTGTATGACAGCTATATGTTATAGTAGTCCGATATCGGCCGTTCCGGCAAATGAGCAGCTTCTCTAAGAGAAAATGACGTTTGCAAAATTTCAAAACGATATATTAAAAACTGAGGGACTAGTTCGTATATACATATACATACAGACAGACGGACATGGCTAAATCGACTCAGTTCAACATACTGATCATTTATATATACACTTTATAGGGTCTCCGACGCTTCGTTCCGGGTGTTACAAACCTCGTGACAAACTTAATATACCCTGTTCAGGGTATAAAAAGAACTCCTTGGTTTTGCAATGCAATCTGATATTGTTTGGTCACCTTTATTGTCGGTACTGCTAAAAGTAACATGTTACTTTTATGTTTATAAGTTAAAAAATTGGTGTACAAGCAGATATATAGTGCTTTATAACAAAAGTGTTTTAATTTTCAACCACATATTTATAAAGCTTTAAACTTTGGAGTTTTACGAATCGGCTAAAATAATAGTGAAAGTAACGTCAAATTTCACGCCATTAGTATTTGAAAAGCTAAACATTCATATACATATGTGCAAATAAAAGTAAAGTTAATCGTTACTGTAGTTACTACTATAAATATATATTTTATTAAATATATGTATAGTATATTTATAATGGCTGCTTTGCCATTAAGTATTTTCTATTAATTTTCATATATGTTATGCCGTGCTCGTATAAATAAAAAGCCAAGTGGCTCCTATTATTGTTATTTGGAATCCTACACAAGGGTGAATAGGAAATGAGTGTTTAATTTGATGGCAACCCTATTGCATGTTGAGCAACTGCAGTTGATTGTTAAGAAGTGATAAGTTCTCTAACTTCCATTGAACGTATTTGTTGGTGTGTTTATGGAAGTTGCAAGTTGGAAGCCTTTCTGCGGGAACAGCAATGTTTATGTACATACATACATACATATGTATAACCATACTTTTGTGCATATGTTGCACTGTACCTGCAAGTTTCTTGTCTAATAGATTTAAAGGAGTGCTTCCAATTAATATCATCAACAAGTTTAGAGTAGATCAATTTATAATTGATAAAATAGCTGAAGTATCATCGATATACCATAATATTGCGTAAGTATATGTGCGGTAGCTCCTACAATTCAATTATTTATTTATTTATTTATTTTATTTATTTAATTAAACCAACGCCAATCGGCAATATACATTTGAATAATTAATATTTAATATAAGGGAAAATACAACAAGATAAGGTAATATTAGTTATAAAATTCAAGTTAGATTAATTAATGATAGTTGAGTAGCTTGTTCTTCGTGGCTGTGATGAAGTTACTATATGTTCCTCCGTAGAAATCCAGGTCGTTATGTAGCGAGTTGACAAGGTTTGCAATGCGATTGAGCGGTCCATTCACAACATAGTTTTTCGTGGATTTAGTGATTTTAAGCAGACGTTTGCGTCTTAGTGTTAAATTTACAGGTGCAAATTCGAAACTAATGTTGATCTCTGGTGCATCAATGAGTCCATTTACCACTTTATAGAAAAAGGCCAGATCAGCAATTTGACGGCGTGACCTAAGACTATTAATTTTGTACTGACAGCAGATTTCCTCCATAGAGATGTTCCGCGTTAGCCGGGCACGATGATGAATTAATGTCTTACACATTTTTCTCTGAACTTTCTCAACTCTACTGATCAGAATATCTGTGTATGGTGACCAAACAACTGAGCCGTATTCCAGGATTGGTTGGACTAGTGAGTAGTATAAATTGAGAAGTGATCGAGAATCAGCAAAATCTCTGCAGGTTCTGGTAATGAAGCCCAACATCTTGTGTGCTTGTAAAGTTATTTTACTGATGTGCTTCGTAAATGTCAGCTTGCTGTCTATAATGATGCCCAGGTCCTTTATGTCCTCTACTTCAGAGATTACATTGTTGTTCAGCATGTAATTGGTGGGGTGCGTGGTATGAGAACGCGAGAAAGAGATCACAGCACATTTCTTTATGTTTAGATCTAATTTATTATTGAGACACCATGCAGAGAGCTGATCTATATCGTGCTGAAGTGCCTGGATATCTGAGTCGTTTACTATTGCTCTGAATATTTTCAAATCGTCGGCGTAAAGAAGGTACTCCGAGCTGAAGTTCGTACCAATATCATTGATAAATATGTTAAACAGGACAGGTCCAAGATGTGATCCTTGTGGTACTCCTGTTTTTACATCATAACTTGCAGACAGGTGACCATCTACTCTGACTTGGAGCTGTCTATCTGTTAGGTAGGAGCTGAGCCATTTCAGGGCATTACCTTGTACTCCGAGCGAATTTAGTTTATTCAGCAAAATGCTGTGATTAACTCTGTCAAAGGCCTTACTAAAATCAGTGTAAACAGCATGTACTTTGTGCCCATTGTTCATTTCATTAAGTACATAGTTGACATATGTAAATAGATTTGATGATGTCGACCTCCCGCCAGTAAATCCATGTTGTCTATTGGTAATAATGTCTGTAAAGAATAAACTCAGCTGAGGTAAGACTAGTTTTTCAAATAACTTTGCTAGCGCAGACTGGATACATATTGGTCTATAGTTTGATACTTCTGATTTGAGTCCTTCTTTGTGTATCGGGCTAACATATGAAAGTTTCCATATTGTAGGAAAGGCACCCTGTTGTAGTGAGACGCTGAAGATGTGTGTTAGTGGTTCACAAAGTCCTGCTGCACAGTTTTTGAGAAAAATATTGGGGATCCCATCAGGTCCCGCACCTTTTTTAGGATTTAATGATGAAATTGCTCTAAATACATTGTCAATGGTTACCTCTAAGTTATTTAAAGTCGCGTGTAGGCGATCATGATGAATATCCTGGACAAATCCTGGCTGCTGTACCTCTGTCTGATATACACTTTTAAAGAAAGCAGCGAATAAGTTGCTGACTTCCTCACCATTGTTAGCTGATTGATTATTCCACGATAAAGTAGAGGGAATGTCGCAGCCATTTCTTCTTTTATTCCTGACAAATTTCCAAAATTCATTTGGGTCTGACTTTACCAATTGTTCAACTTTATTTACGTAGTTTTTATAACATGAGGCACTGAGTTCTTTGCATTCGCGTCTGAGTTGGCTAAATTTTTTATAGTCCTGATTGGATTCTTTTTTTTTATATATTGAATGAGCTGCCTTTTTTAGCCTGACTTTGCGAATTAGTTCAGTTGAGAACCAACATGGATAATTACTTAGCTTATTTATATATACTGGTACGTGGAGCGAGATACCATCTTTGATTATCTTGTACAAATAATTGACTTTATCGTCTAGAGATTCATGACTATATAACTGTGACCAATCGGTCGTTAAGAAAAATGTGTTTAGACTTGCGTAGTCCGCTTTTTTAAACGATAACGATGGTATATTAGCTGGTTTTAGTTGAGGTAATATGTCTATTGTAACTTCTAGAGCTGGGTGATATTTGTCTAAAGACGTGATGGACTGGGTATTTTGAATGCTGACATCAAAATTGGAGAAACAGAGGTCCAGCAATCCTTGATGTTCATTTAGAATGTCGTTGAGTTGTGTGCATCCCAGCGATGCATAGACCTCATATAGTAAGTTTTCACAGTCATGGCGGGGAGAACTGCTTGGTAAGTTGTAATCACCTATGACAACGAGCTTGGCATTTTTAAATTTTTCTCTCAGGTAGGATATTTGGTGAAGATGAGTGTTATAAACTTCATGTGTTGACTGTGGTGGCAGATAAACACATCCGATTATTATATCTAAAGTATTGCACTTAACCTTAATAAATACTTGCTCCAAACTATCGTCAGGAGTTGTGACGAGCTCAGATTGAAATGAGCGTTTTATTGCTATAAATACTCCTCCGCCACGTATACAGCCACTGGTTGAAGGGTTTCTATCTTTCCTGTAAATTGAATAAGTATTATCTATAATTTCACCATCCAGTATAGCTGGATGGAGCCAAGACTCGGTGATACAAAATACATCAGTGTTATTGGCTGACGACGATGTTAGGAACCTGTTTAGTTTTGTTCTCAGTCCCCTCACGTTCTGATAATTTATTATCAGCGCTGTTGGATGGATTCTTCTTGGTGAGCGGGCGAAAATTCTTAGTAACGATCTTAGGAATGCCATTGATATATTTAATGGTTTTTGTTAAATCACCACCCTTTATTAGGGCGTCAAGTTCAGCTCTTAGGTTTTTAAGATGTTGTTGTTGCGCTTGTGTTAGGTCAGACTTGAAGGTAATCTGAGGTCCTTCTGCTTCAGCTGTTGATTTCCATTTGAGAATAGTTAACGCATCATCTGGTGATGGCGTTTCAATGAGTAACGGCCGTGTACGGCCAGCTAACGGACGACCAAGCCGCCGTATTCTAAAATTCATTGTGTTGCTAGCGAGACTGGGTGGTAGTGCTGCGAGGACTTTTGTTCTATCTTCTTCCAAACGATCTTGACCATCGACTTTTATTGATTCAGCCACATTCATGGCTATTACATTTGATTGGCGTTTTTTCCGTTCAGCCAATTCAGCAATAATGTCCTCAGTGGATACCGACAAATCAGGATGAGACTTGAGTTTCTCCTCCACTGATGCAATCCTGTTATTAAGACGAGTACACTTGTCAGTTAGTGTGTTATTTTGCTTAGCAATTTTACCCACTTCGTCTCTGATGCTAGCCACATTACCTTCTATAGATGTCTTAAAACGATCAAATTTGGCTGCAAAGCTGTCTGCTAGAGACTCTGCAAAGGATTGAAGTTTCTTTTCAAACAAGTCATTAATTTTATTCATTGTCACCGTGTTATCGTCCGAGGTATCAACTGCATCCTCAGGAATAATTATGCTAACCTCACTTTTGCAAGAATCACATTTCCATGTTGGACCATTCTTTTTAGTGATGCGAGCGATCTCGTTGAATTCTTTTGTTGACAAGCTGGTACATTTATGATGTACCCATGCACGACAGGATGCACACATAAGACTTGCTTGATTTTCCTTAATATTTAGAGAGCAGGTGCTGCACGTATGCACAGTCACGATTTGTTTATTAGGAGGCATATTGATTAGTTAATAATACTATGATTTAATAATTTGATTGAATTACTGGCAGCTTGTAAGGTAATTTAACACTTAGCACACTATAAATTAACAATGTTAAATTAATTAAAAAGTACTATTATTTATTTATGAAAATGAATAATATAAATAAATAAATGATTAGCACAAAATTTAGCACTTGTTGTTTAGCCCAGTGTTGCCAATATTATGGAATTATGGTGACTAAAAAATATTTAAGGGCAAAATATGCTTTAAATTATTATGGTTTATTTCTGCTATGGATTTAATAATGTTTCTCTCCGAAAATTACATTATTATTTGGTACTCATACCATTGCAAAAATATTATGTATAAACATAGTAAAATATAATTCTGAAAATAATGTCACTATTTTGAAACTTTTCTTCAGAGAAAAATTATATACAGTCATGTAATAAAACGATATTTATTATAAATATAAACATAAAAATTATTGAAGTTTTTCAATAGCATGACACTAAACGTAGTGAGCTTCTTTAGTAAATGAAATAAAAATTGAGGAATAAGTTATGCACAAAAAATTCAAAGTTCTTTTAAAAGAATTATTGAGTTTTTAATTGCAAATTTTGGTCTGGGCGTAGAAACTCCTCGATCCCAGTCCAAAGTTCTTCAGCATTTTTAAATTTTTTAAGCAATCTCTATTTTAACATTACTGCATACAATTATCAATGGGGTTGGTGTCGGAACTCTGCGTTGGCCAGCTCAACTTTCTGCAGTGAGCCAATTCTGCACATTTTTTCATGATTTTGAAATATGAAATTTGCGCAAGAAAAAATTATATCAATTTGTTTTCCTCAGCTCCTCAGCTTTCTTTGTCTGGCGAATTTTGTCAAAATCACACTGCTTTTGCATTTGACTGCTATTCGAAATATTCGTCAAGTCAAGTGAACTGTCTGAAACCAGTGTTCATATTTAACCACTTGGGAAGTGTAATAATGAATGAGAGATCAAATAAAGTGGTTATTCGTCATCGATGAAAATTGCGAACACGGCTAAAGAACGGAAATACTGGCACATACTACATATTTGTATTTATTTGTGTATTTTGTTGTGGTTTTTGTCGCTTTGTGCCCCACTTGTCTAAGAGGTACATACGTAGCATATTGTTCGGTTTAATTCAATTGTGTTTTGAACGCCATAACAAAATTTAAATACCCGATGACTGGCTGCCTCGGCAATTACTGCTACGTCATGAGAATTGACCGAGTTGCTGATATACTTGTAATGTAACCATAAAACAATAACTCATGTGAGAACAACAATCGTTCAACAACTTATTATAGTTTATTACACCCATAAACATTCCTTAAGTGGGGAACAGTTGCACCTATGTATATTGCATTTGGAGCCGTATCTAAATTACTTTGCTTTGCAGAGACATTTTGTGGATCCAAAGTGAATATAATTCTAAATAAGTTGGTTGATGCCATTGGACCTGTGCATAAATTATATAAGCGGATAACGCAATTTGGTTTTCTTCAGAATAACTCATAAACACATATGCATGCGTACATATGATTATTTTCTTTTGCAATAACTCATAAGAAATCACGGTCAATCAAGCTAAACAAGTTTCGCGTTTTAACAATTTCAAAACAAGGCAATAGCAGCGCCTACAACAACTATACATACATTCCTGTAGCTGGTCTACAACAGTAAAAACAAATTCAAGAAATCAAGAAACGTGTTGGACTGGCAACAACTGCGCACAGCGAGAAGGTGAATATTGTAGGAATGAATGTATGAATGAAAAGGATTGGTGGGAGTGGGGAGAAACTGTTGCTTTTCACTGAGAGTAATGTGTATTTGTATAAGCTTAGATAGAACGACTAACGGCTTACAGTCGGATGACAATGAATATTTGATTTAAACTTTTTTGTTTATTATTTTGTTCATATGCTTTGACTCATTAAGGGGGTTAGGGGTAGTTAGAATTTTCAAAAAAAATTTTTTTTTTACATTTTCGTTAAGCGTAATATCTTAAAAATATTCCCTGAAAATTTCACGTTGATCTGACAATTAGTTTTTGAGCTATTCGAGAAATAAGAAAGAGAGCTCAGGCACTTCAAAGCGCTAGTGTGAAACTTTAAACGCGTTTTTATCAAAACTATGTTTTTTGAATCGGTGAAAACTATAACTCGAAAACTCTCGGCCTGATCGAAGGATTTTTATGTTTTCGAAAATTTCGATTTTTTAGGACCAATTAACTGTTGATTTTTTCGCAAAAATTTAAAGAAAAATTTCCTGGGGCCACCATTTTGTTAATTTTGAAAACAAAATAAAATCCTTCGATCAGGCTCGGGATTATCTATTTATAAAACTAATTTTTTTTGTCCGATTGTTTTTAGATGAATCACCAAGTCTTATGCTTGTCACCGCAAGTACCTTTTTTTGGAACAGGGTCAACACAAACAACTATAACTTCGGAAATTAAACTTTTTTTTTTTAGGAATTTCCGTGACTTCAAGTCAACACATCCAAAATTATGCCATACTACTGCTTTTGTAAAATTACATGATTTAGTAGCAAAAAAAAAATACTGAAAACTCTCATTTTTTCGTGCCTCTGACTACCCCTAACCCTTAAGGTTAGCTGTGCTTCGTTATGCTTTATATTATTTGAAAATTTTTATTAAAACACGTATATATATGTATATGTAGTTACTCGAACTAGTTTTTGAGATATCGACTTGAAGTCCTTTTCCCCCAAGAAACTGCTATACAAATTGATCGATCAAAATCGTGCGCTTATTTACTGTATTGTTTGACTAGATACGGAAATACGGAGATTCAGATCGGACTATAATAGTAAATAGCGATCAAAAAGGACTTTTTATGTATTTGTGGAGGGTATTACACATATGCATGTAGCTTCGGAGTAACCGTTTCTTGTTTTTTCTGCAGCAATTTTATCCCATAATAAAGTTTATAAAACCTCAAATTTTTATTTCAATTTAAACCTATGGGAATCTCTCTGTTCGAAAATATTTGTAAATTCTTCTTTATTAGTTCGTGCAAAAACTGGATTTTATCACACTATCGTCAAGCGGCTTTTTCAAACGTACATTTTTATGTAAATATGCATATTCACATGCTAATAGCAATTTCAACTCGCTGCTTTTATTTTGATGTAATATTTTATTGTGTAACATGAGAAAACATGCACATATGTATATACTTATTTGTGTGAGTATGTAAGTTCTCGCGAATAAATTATACAGGTGTGTTTTGAAATGCGACTAAAACCTCAATCTTATATATAGAGAAGGTTTTGTTTTTGTTTTACTTACGTTTATTCGTATATTTTTTATTATAATTCCAAGAACGTAGTAATAGTTTCCAAACTATTAATTATTCTTTGGTTGTTGCTAAAGTTTTTTTTAATATTCGCCTTATTCCAGCAATTATCGACTTATTTAATTTACTGTTTTACTTACAACAAATTATTGTACTTGTAAAATTGTTTTATATCACATTACACCAAATATTACTGCACAACAAGCGCATAGCAGAAAGTAGGTCCGTAGGAATTTAGAGGATAACAAATTATGTCAGAGTCCTTAACTTGAAATGAATTCCAAAAATTTAGCGCAAAGTGTATATGTTTCGAAGTAGATTGAAGCGAAGTAGATTGGACGTGTATATAATTCTAAAATAATTCCCTTCCGTACGTATTGGTGATTCATTTTGGGAATTGTATCTTTTAGGTTTGTACAATGGTCGTAGCGCGCTATCAAAATTAAGACAATTTATGAATATAAATATTTTAAGGCTTGACGCGCAAATTTATGGATGAGTGTATTAATATCATGTAGGTAAATTATATCATAATTAAGTGTTTAGAAAATACGCATAACCATAAATACTGCATTTTTAGATTAGCTAAAGATTTTGTATAGCACCACAAAATCTTTAGCTCCACAAAATTCGTAATTTTCAAAGCAAAGCAGATGAACTGCAGCTGACTCCAATGAAAAAGATTAATTTAAAGAAAATCTCGGTTAAACAATTGGAGTTCGCAGAGCGGAATAATGAAACAAGGCGACCGACATGAACACCAAGACAAAACATTGTTTCTCTTGCGAACATTTTTGAGACATCTCCGCTTAGCAACAGTCTACCGACCAAGAGATTCCCATATTTGCGACAGGGAAGATCAGTAGTCACATAACTGTTTGAAATAAGCATGCGCGTCGCGACACAAAACATTGAATGGGAAGATAAGAGTGGCACAGAGGGGTGGCGAGTGGCAAATGGCGAAGATCAACGATGCAAACATCTCTTCTCCACACAGCCAGTAGCTGCTAAGGCCTTGTTGCCATGCTTTATGTATAGAAGACAGAAGGCAAGACAATAAAGAATAACTTCAAGTAGACAATTGTTCGCAAAAATGTCTGGAATGTAGGTAAGAATAATGGAGGGAAGTGATTGCCTGACACTGATGACTAAATGTTGAAAGGAGAGCACCTAGAATCGTGAGTGAACTGATCGTCGTGTCAGTGAAATATAAGACTGGTTGGGGGTTGATTGTTTACAATAAGTGCGTGTGTTCATGTATTTAGTGCTGTAGTCCTTATATAAAAATGGTATGTCATTGCACAAAGATGTTAGGCGCATGACGGCAAGGATAAGATAAAGACATTCCAATATTTATTGCTGATGGCGGCTCCAATTTTATTGCAATGAACAGGTAGTTGAAATTCTTGAAGATGTGTGGTATTATTTGGTTTTAATCTTGAAATGACGAAAGTAGAAATAGAAATAGAGTAGGGGGTATGTATGTATATGAGTAATGGAAAATATGTAGACAATGAATATACAAATTGACAGCACCGTACTCCTAGGCTTATTGCGATGACATGCACTCAAGTGGAACACGCGTGAGCATTCTACCATACTATTGTATCGGTCGTTGGCTTTATATTTTGGATATTTTTGACAAAATGACTTATTAATTTTACAAAGAATAAGTTTTGTTATGTATGTAAGAGCAGACACTTCAGCAATCAGAGAATTTGTAGTTACAGCGGTGGCACCGTTTGTATGTATGTAGCTACAACAAATAGCTATAAACAAGAAAAAAAAATTACTTTTTAACAATTTAAATTTTGAAAAATATTAAAAATTAAAAATAGATAGATAAATGAATTGAAAGATAGTGAGCTTTACAAAATGAGCTCGAAATGTAAGAGACTGACATGCAATGAAAAAATTATAATTATAATTTATTTCATTTACACTATATTTGAAATTAATATTTTATTTTATTTATTTTTTAATTGAAACACAAAGTTTAGTTAGTGTATCACTTTAAAAACAATAAAATCGGAAGTGTACATTTATCCCATTAGCGTCCCTTGAGCCACCAAGACGGCGCTAGCGCAAGTCAATTTGTTTGCGTTGACCATTTTTGTATTGTTCTTAAAAACACTGTCCTACAACTCCACAAATTAATAAGAATTAAAAAAGAGGAACGTTATTAACGATTTTCTTAACACAATTTGTGTAAACTTTTCCGTTTATCAGAGATAATTTGAACGAAATATTGGCAAAATAGTGTCCATTTTATGAAAATATTAATCAAAACGTTGTGCTCATGAAATTTGTCCGCTTATGGGAGGCGTCCGGTTGTAAGGACTGCCCCCTACGGAGAACTTCACTCTGTATACTACCCTCCGATGGTCGTGAGATTAAATTTAAAGGGCTTAAACTATACCTGTTTGCCAGTGACTTAATTTAATCAGTCAATAATTGCGCAGACTCCAATTTACAGTTATTTTACATGTACTTTGCATAATACATATGAACATAATTAGGCCACTATGTTTTTGTGTTCTCACACTAAAATGCAAGAATTTGTAGTGTTGTGTAGAGTCATAATGAATACTTGTAATCTTTTGTTTTTGTTGGTACACCGGCACTCAACATCTTAATTACTTCCCCGCCCAATTAAGTGCCGCCTGTTTACTGGATGGTTGCGCATAACTATTATCTTGGATCAGCGCTCGAAGTTTACCAAAAGAGTTCCCCAAAAAGTCTTTACGCGGCCTCAGTATTTTTGTAAAAGTGTGCGTTCCATTGTTTTCCAAATTGTGCCGCAATTTGCCAACTATCAAAAAGCGATTTGCTTGCCACATAACTCTGCTAATGCTAGAAAATAACTGTTTGCGATAGCATGCTCGCTTGGAAGAGTTGGAAAAGAAAATGGAATTGAAATTTCACTTTATGAGCGGCGCTTTTGCTTCAGCAGTTGACCGGTGTCTGGTGGCTTGCGATTGCTAGCTGTAGCCACGGTGGTCAGGTAACTGCGGTTAATTGAAACCCATGCGAGATTAGTGGACAAAACATTACATTAATGTAACACTGTGTGAGTGTACATATGTGTGTTCCCCAGCTTGTGCATAAATTGGCTACGTTAGGTAACTGGACGCACTGGACCAAGCTGGTGTAAAATTTGTTGCGTATTTACAAACTTATGTTTGGGTTTCATATGTTAGGAGTACATACATACATACATACTTACATGCATACATATAGTTTGTGGATGTGTGTGTGAGTGCGTTCGCGTTCCGTGGCATTATTGTGCACGCTTTACATCATTACACTTCACGAACGTGATGTTTCTCTGTTTTCATGTTTTATGTTTCCTTTCAGCGTTTCTATTGCTGAGCTTTTAATTATTTCCAGTTGCATACAACTTGAAAGACACATATTGGGCTTGGGTGATCACTTTCGCTACTTTGTTGTTGTTGTTATTCCATTATGATATTTCGCGTTGTTATTTTGGTTTCTTCTCTTCGCTATAGTGGCACTTTGCCATGTTAAACTGTTTATTAGTACCACTTGGAGTTGTTGCTGTTGTCATGCAGTGGCATTGGTCACTACCGCAAAATCCAGTAGCGAAAATTTCACCCGAAACTGCTTTATATTTACATAATTTATGCACCTAGGTTACTTCGAAGCTGTCGAACTGACGAACGCATAAGAGTGACTAATTTACGAAGCCATTGGTTATCTTTCAATTTGTTTACCTTTCACTCTTTAATTGTAATAATCTAAATGTGGGCATAATTTTAATACAAAGTTAATGCCATTTTGCACTCACAACAGATCGACCTTAACACTTTCTGTTGCAGTCGCGATTTCCAGTTATAGGCACGTACATATGTATGCATGTGTGTATGCAAGTTGTTTTATAATTTATATTTCCTGTAAAAATATCAGCAAATCACGTATGATATTATAAAGCTTGGCCTTTCTTTTCAGTGGAAATACTAAATTATTAAAGTTTTCATTTATATACATACATACATATGAGTATGATAGTATGATGAAGATGACGGGACAAATTAATTTTCTTCCGACTATACATACGTGCTAGCGATACCTGGAGTAAAAATAGGAATCTACCAAATGAGGCTTAACACACGCATTCCCTATCACTCTGAGGAAGTTGGTAGGGAGAATCATTGCCACTCTCATAAAGAATCGTTAATCAGAATATTTAAAACGTTATAATTACCAGCCCCAAACTTGTTTTTAATACAGGGTTTGTCCGGAAAGTAATAGGATTGATTTTCTTCCACCACGACTGTACTTCGGAGCATACGCGCACCGACTGGACTCGGTAAAGGTGGTTCCTAGCTAACGCACGAGCGGCTGGTCAGTTCTCTCCGAGTACCTGGAGAGTCAGGACAAATATTTTCGCGTGACGTGTTTCTGTGAGAGGCGCAAGCCGAAAATGCAGCGTTCGTTAGAGCAGAGGTACGCGACTAAATTCTATGTGAAACTCGGTTAATCTGGGACAGAGACGTTTGATATGATCAAAAAAGCTTATAATGAGCAAATCCAAAGTGAAAAAAATGCTCATTGTCTTTTGTGACATCAAAGGCATCGTCCACCATGAATTTGTTTCTCCTGGACAAACCGTCAACGCCAAGTTTTACGTGGAAGTTCTCAAGAAACTCAAACGAAGGGCCAATCGTTTCCGACAAAACATCGCAGCCGATCGGAAGTTACACCACGACAACACCCCGGCTCACACCGCCTTTCTTGTGAACAGATACCTAAATCGACTCAGTCCTATTACTTTGCGGACAAATCTTGAATACTCACAGAGAAATAATCTGTATCAACCACATCTAGCAATTTTATATAGACCGGTCCGGGTCAATTTTGATCTTAAGTGTATAACGAAACACGCTGTGGCACGTTTCCATGTAAATTGATATACAAATTTTACAATTTTAGGTGAAATCTCATACACACATAACATTATCTTAACCTTATTATCTTACTGTTTTATAATGGGCGAAATCGGAAACCATCTTTCAAACTATTTTAAAGATATGAAAGTCGAAAGAAATCGGTACTATCTTTAAGTTTTATCGATAATAATCGAAAAATGTTGGTCCCTTCAAGAATAAACTTTTATAATGTTTATCTAATGTCCAAACTGGCTGATAAAAAAACACTGACTAAATTTACTTTTTTTTACTAATTTTTATTTTTACTTCACAACTGTTTAAGAGTTTTTTGAAAGTCAAGATTATACATAATTTGTAATCACGCTTTGAACATTTCCAAATATAACTCGCATTCTTAATTATCTGAACCCTATCTCCCTTGTCTACTATATATACACTTTGTTTGCCTTTCGATAGAGTCAATTCCACTCAACAAATCGGTCAATTCTCAATATTTTGCGGTAGATGGTATGTATTGTGAGGAAGTAAGTGCGCGCATGCGCCTATGAGCATAAGAAAGCATACCTTATGCCCACTCATACGCTTTTCATGCGTATCTGAGCAAAGTGTTAATGAAACGTTACAATTGCTTTCAGCTGCCACACCTCTTTTAAATATATTTAACATTTTGTTAACTTAAATAATATAAATATACCAATGAAAATGGAATTAAATATTTATGCAAGAAGCCATTGCAGCGCGATTGCTAAATTTTATGACGCTCAACATAAGTATGCAAGTCAACAGAAGTCAATGAGTAAATGAATATTTAATTAAGTAATTTCCTCAGTGTCCAAAGCGAAACTTCGTCAATTAACTTATGACACAGACATGCGTTGGCACTCCCACAATAGACAGTATGGATTGGAATTTCAAGAAAAGTAAAAAAAAACATACTTTTGTAACCTCAATATAAATATTAAGTTTATTTATTATATACCTATAACGATCCTGTTAGGCGTTGTTGTTAGAATGTCTTCTATATATAGGACCAATTGAATCCTTACATTTTTGACATTCCTTTTAATTTTTAACGCATTCTGCTCTAAATTCAATGAAAACACTACATTTTTAGCAATATTTCAAAAACTTTTTTGAGCTTTGAAAAGATTTTTAAGATTTAATTGCACTTTAGAATTTATTAAAACTGAAAATTTAACCACCATTGCGGCCTAAGGGAATGTACTTATTATTCTGACCATGTGTGTAACTGCTAGAAAACAACTGCACAAATAACACCTTGTTTTGACAAGCTCACAGCCTACGTGGTCATACCCTTAATTTCTTAAGTCATAACATGACTTTGTTTCATTTATTAAAAATTTTTTTTATTTTTTCCTATTTCAACCCTTTATTGAACTAATTAATTTGGAATCACCACCAGCTTCTACAATTAAGAAGAAATTGAGATAGACCCAAAACAATAAGATGGAGCCACTCTATTGATGTATAGTGAACTTTAATTATTTCAATATTTTAAAGGTTTTTGGGGCTCGAAATAAATCAATTTAAATGTCATAGATATTCAAAGTGATGAGATGTGGGCCCTCTCTTTTTTAACTTTTCAATTCTGATTCGCAACAAACTTTTCATAAAAAACTGCCAACGATTCAGAAGCTGTTAAGGGGTTAGGTCTATCCGTAGACAAAAAAAATTAGAATTCAAACAAATTATTTTGCCAGTATTTTTTTGTATGAAAGTAAAAGCATAGCATCATTAAATAAGGTTTCGACTTGAGTTAACAGAAAAAAATAAAACAAGTAAGAAAGAGCTAAGTTCGCGTGGAACCGAACATTTTATTGTCTTGCAACTTGCAAGAATCAAAGCCAGGGAAATATTTATGGTATAAAAAGTCAACCAGAGGATCGATATCCAAGCAATTTTATATAAACATATACAATATATAACTTATACACTGACCGACAAATTCGGCATAAGGTTTGTTAGAAAAATGAAAATCATTATATGGTACATATACTATATACATATATATGGGTACCCCCAAATCCCATATATTATATAGTATATATAGCGACCCGGTTTTATCGATTTTGTTCAATACCACATACTAAAAAACCAATCATATATAGTAAAGTCAGCCGGACGTTCGAATATCCTGATATTATAATGTATATGGGCTATGCCAAGTTTTTGCCCAATTTTATCTATTTTCGGCAAAAAGGTACACTGTTATGAGTAAAACACGCTCTCTCGTTTTTGTTGAGATAACCCACATATTGAGTGATTTATGCGGCGCATAGTCACCCGGAAGTTCGAAAATTATTATATTAGGTATATGGGGGCTAAGAAATGTATTGGTCCGATTCAACTCACTTTTGACATACACACATACCATTAAAAGAGAAGAGTTATCACTTAATTTTAATTATATAGGATATCTCACACATTGACCGACAACTATAGGTACTGGAGTCCAGATATTCGATACCTAGGGGCTTGAACCAAGGACCAAGTAGAGAAGGACCTGGAAGAAACGACTGGCGCGTCGTTGTTAACTCGGCTATAATCGCGTAAGCGGTGTTTACGCCAGTAAAGAAGAAGAAGAAGGGGCTTGAACAGTTTTCTTTGGATTTAAAGAGTTTTTGGTCATAAGGCGGCACACACTAAAGTCGTTATTTCTGCAAAGTTTTATCCCGTTATATTAATTGCTACCTGATTTTTGTACTGGAAACTGAACGAATCAAGTGGAATTTGAAACTGGGTTATATGGGGAGTAGGCAAGTAGAGCAGTATGAGAAGAATTCCACATACTGAATTTGTTCGAAATCGGTCAGTCGGGTTCCGAGATATGGGATTTCACTAAAAAGTGGGTGGTGCCATCGTTCTCCGATTTTATCCAATTTTACATGGTAGAAGTTCTTATAAGATATGCATTCAGCGCATTTGGTTGTTGTGGCTTCAGTGGTTTAGAAGATATGTACATTAAACTTGTTAGAGAGAGAGGCCACACCCACTTATATATATTATAGAGTTTTACATCTTAATTGAGTGCTTAGTTAGTTTCGGGTAATGGCGATTTGGGGGCGTGGCAGTGGTCCGATTACTACCGTCTACGAACTGGAAATTTTTTTGTACTAATGAACATACATATCTCAGTTTTTACTCAAGTTACAGCTTGCACAGACGGACGGACATTTACATAATTACATATATGTTCTCGCTTTGTTTTAAGTGATATCTATATATACAAATTTTAAAGTTCCAACTAAAGCCTCTTATGGTGACCATCACCATTAGTTTTAACAAAGTCTAGTGCCTGATCGTAGCTTCTTTTAACGAAATGAGGCCTCATAAAAATCTGCAGATACATACCTAAAGCACGGAATTTACCTTGCCGGTATTTAACTGAATAAAATCATAAAGTAGGTATTAAATGATTTTATTTTTATAATTAGTTCATTCATTCTTCTTCTTGAACTAGTAAAAATTAAACAAATTTACTTATTAAAAAAATATATAAAATTCCATATATGAAAATTTCCAAAAATCTGGTGCGACAAAACTAAAGCACGAAATAGTTTTATGATTGAAAAATTTATGTCTTTCAATATTTGGTTGCGTATCCCTAATTTTTTAATACAGCTACACATTGACGAGGCATGGACCCAATTAATTTATTTAACTTGTCCCAGGAAAAGCTTTTTCATGCTTCCTTAACTTGTATGAATAAACATACAATTCTCAGGTATGATTTTTCGATCTACAGTTTTCCATTGGTTCTCTATGGGATTGAGATCTGGTGATTGGGCGGGTCTCTTCAAAACTTCAATGCTGTTTACATCAAACCACTATTTTACACAAATAGCAGCGTGTTTCTGGTCGTAGTCATGTTGATAACTCCAATTTAAAGGCATTTCTTCTGCAGCATGCCACAGCAAAATATTCCAAAAAATATTTTTATACTTAAATTTGTCCATTATACTATTTATGTGATGAATTGGCCCTATTCCATGCGCTGAAACATAACCGCACACTAGCACATTATCTCCACGGTGTTTCACTGTGCCTGTTATTTAACGTGAATTTAGGCGTTGTGCTTTCGTTTTGCCTATCAGCTTCAACCCATCTGAATCTTTTATATTAAACTTCGATTTGTCAGAAAAAAGTACAGTTCGCCATTTTGTAATCGTCCAATTGATGTGCATCTTCGCAAATTTCAGTAGCGCCAGTCTGTTCTTTAAAGAAATATATGGCTTTTTTGCACTAACTTGCTACAGGTAGCATGAAAATCCCCCATGGACAGCTCAACGTTGTATGGATCTTACAGTTGATGTTGCAGATATAAACGGGTAATTTTTTATTGCCCGAATGACTGCCTTCTCTTCTGGTTCGGTTGTTTTCCTCGGCCTTTCACCGCTATGCATTGTAACTAAAGAGCCTGATTTGCAAAATCGGCTTAATGTTCGGAAAACAAAATATGATTTACTCCAACCTTTTTTGCAATAGTCATAACCGATTCTCTTTTCTTAAAATCCTTAACAATTTTTTCTCTAAAATGAGCAGAATACTTATTTTGAGCCATTAATATACCCTTTACTTTAATATACAACCAACCGCATGAATAACGAATTGAAACTGAATATGCACTAATATTTTTCTATTTAGCTAATAACTACACATATTCAACATTTTCTGATCATTAAAAACCGTTAAACAAAAAATTAATGTGCAATTAATGTGAATTCTTAGTTATGTGCTTTAGTTTTGTCGCACCAGATTTTTGGAGTTCTTCATATGTGGTATTATATATTTTTTTTAATAAGTTAATTTGTTTAATTTTTAGTAATTCAAGAAAAAGAATGAATGAACTAGTTATAAAAATAAAAATAAAATCATTTAATACCTACTTTAAGATTTTATTCAGTTAAATACCGACAAGGTAGATTCCGTGCTTTAGTTTTGTCGCACACTGTATGTATATATGTATGTATGTATGTATATTTGCAACAACTATTATGATAGTATAAGTACTATTTATCGTTTTCGGTCACATTTTCCACATTACTTGGTTTGAAGCTCATACATACATGTTATTATTATGGTAGAATGCACGACCACATCTCGAAAGTAAATTGTTATTACGTAGATAATAATAAATTGCCTTGTTAGCTCCCCAAATCAAATAGCATCAGGAGGAGAAGGATACTAATCGTGAGTATACATACATAAGTATAAAGCAAGTGAAACCTTGCTCTAAACACTGCTGCTAGCTACCTGCTCTCAGTCGTTCCAGATCCCGCGAGGACCCTTTGCTAATTTCTTACTATACATTTACAGGAGAACTTCAATACAAGTTTGTTGAACAGGTTATTATTTTTATTATGAATATCCACTAAATATAATTCTGTTTTCACTCTTCGCACTTTAATTTCATTCCAAATTTGATATAAACATCGCATAAGTACTTGGCTACTTGGACTAGCGGCACATCATGAGTCATTTTGTACTGTTATGCTGCTTTTCGCTACTTAACAATTATCAACTAGTCTCATATTTTACACTGAATGGCCTATTATTCTAACAATCGCAGAGTGACTACCGAAAAGTAGTACATATGTACATAAGTACCAGGAGCATGAACTTTGGTATAACTGTGTAACTGTGTAGGCACGCAACGCAGAAACACCGAGGTACGAGCGTAAGAGTCAACAACCAGTTTGGTATTTTTGCTCTGAATTATTCCACTCGGATTGCGCCAACAATAGACCCGCGACTTGGAAGCAAAAACAAAATAGAAAGTTTGAAAAGTGCTACTTGCAGAAGGCATGGCATTGGTGTGAGACGAACGGAAAGGTGGAAAATAGAGTACGAACGTGTAATGCTTTATTAAGTACATTGCTGTAAAATTGGATTAAAATCTGAAAGAGGGGGAGAACGAACTTAACCAACAGCAATGCCAATAAGCGGTCCACGACGCCAAAAGAATGATTATATACACATTTACTCGTACTTTGTATGTACGAAGGCAGAGCCACAGTTGGACGACAAAAAGTCTTTCTGAACTTTTAGTTTGCCGAAGGTAAAGAAACAAAACAGTGGCAAGCGAGCGAGGCCGCAAACCGAGAACGAATGGCAAACGTAAACAAAATCGGCGATCACACAACGAAACCATAAAAAAGCAAATGCAGAATCAAAACAGAACAAATAGACCATACACGTTGGTTGTATCGATGCGTTGAAGGAAAAGATAACGAAATGTGAAGAAGCGTCTACTGAGACACACTAATTAAATGACGAAAGCTTACAATTGTTTAATTTGAAAGTTCAATTGTTTAATTGCCGATTAATAAGTATTACCTTATTAGAATTACGTATGTATGTAGCTTGTCAGAAGCACGATTACCATAGTACGTGTATCGGCGCGTGTTTTAAAAGCATAAGTAAATGATATAAATTAGTAAATAAAAATAATTATATATATACATATACACCCTGCGAAATAAGTATAAAGGCACTACAAAAAGATTTCTTAAAAAAGGAACTTTCTAATATTTTGTGATTTTATTTATAAATTATATGAATGTATTTCAAAACGATTTAAAAACAAATGAACAAAAATTAAATTTTTAACTCTTTGAGCTCCAAGGAGGGAAAATTAAAAAAAAAGTCAAATTTAGTGCGAAATAATTATAAAGGCACAAGAGTATTTTAGTTTCTTAGGTAAATATTTATTAATTTAATAAGAAGTATGTCCTCCGTTATTGTTTAGAACTTCTTCCAAACGCCTTGGCATTGAGTTAATGAGGGATTGAATGTACGATGGCTCAATGCTCCTCCATTCTTGTTGAATTTTTACTTTGAGCTCTTTAATGTTCTTAAATTGACGTCCATGACTGAAAACCTTACTCGCTAGCAGTGACCAGAGATTCTCAATTGGGTTTAGGTCAGGACTAATCGCAGGCCAATCGAGAGTTAGAATTCCGCGGGATAATAGAAATTCTTTTGTCTTCCTTGAACGATGGATTGCTGCGTTGTCCTGCTGAAAAATATATTCTGGAACAGATATATCTTCTCCAAACGATATTAAGACGTCATCTAGAAGCTGGATATAATAATCGGAGTCCATCTTGGTGCTAATGAAGCAGATAGGTGTGGTTCCTCGGTAACTTATTCCCGCCCAAACCATTAGGGAACCCCCTCCAAAGTTTCGGCTTTGACGTTTTTGCTTGGGAGTGCCTTTCTTGCGCCAATACTTATCTGCACCATCCGGTCCATCCAAGTTAAATTTCTTCTCATCCGAAAATATTACAGTTTTCCATTCTTCATCTACGCAATATATTTTTCAGCAAACCGTAATCTAGCCAATTTATGCCGAGGTAGCAGTGCTGGTTTGGAACATTTTTTTTCGTAGGAGAGAGTTAAATCTTTTTTTAAAATTTGTTGTACGCGTCGCACACCTACTCCTAAGTCCATTTCTCCAACTATCTCTTTTGCGCTTAAGTTTTCCTTCACAGCAAGCCTGGAAATCTCCCTTTTCGTCCTGTTGTCGATCCTTGATGTCCGCCCTGGTCGCTTTTTTTTCCCATATAGATGACCAATTTTTATGAAGTTGTCGATGACACAGCTGGATCTGTTTAACCGCCTCGCAATATCGCGATTCGACCGTCCCTCTTCATGATACGCTTCAATTTTTCCCCTTTCCTCAAGGGTTAACGGTTTGCCCCGTGGCATTCTGAAATGCTAACATATTAAATATAAAATACTTGTGTTAATTATTAAAAATAGACTAAAATAAGAGATACTTACTTGTTTTTCCTTGTAATGTCAGTATAATTTTTATAAAATATTAATTTTCACAATGCCTTTATACTTATTTCGCACTTCCTAACGGTTTTAATCGCATTTTATTTTTCATACATACACAAGGATGAGCAAAACTTATCGATATTGCCTAAAGTTGCCACAGAATTCAATTACGAATTTGCAAAAAAAAAAAGTTCTTTTGTGGGTTGCAAATCAAGAGAGTAATGATAAGAAAAACATCCGCCTTTATACTTATTTCGCAGGGTGTATATAAAAATATTATCATGTCAATGTGGTTGTATTACTTTTTCGGAAAATGGAAGCCTGGAAACCTGCCCATCATCCGAAAAATATTTCCTCAACATGAATCATCGGTTGACCTTAACTGCTTTTATTCGCATTATTTCAAGAGTTAATGAAGACAAATCCGATGCTAACTCTCATTTAATCCTCAAAATTTCAGAGAGTTAGCTGCACTTTCGTTGGCAACATTGTTAAAAATGGCCAATTTTATTCTATTGTAAATGGAAAACAAGCAACACTGACAGCTATATTTCAAATTTTCAATAGTAAAACAAAAAGTTTTATGTTATGATGCAGTTTTAAAAATAACGTGTTGATTTGTTTTTGTAACAAGCGACTAACAACCACAGTGTTTATCTTCTATTCCTTTTCATTGAAAATATTATAAAATGACAATCAGCTATTTACGAGAGTTTTAAACTCGCATAGCTGCCATCTGTGCACAGTTAATGCGGATTAACGCTACCATCTGTCAAGGCTATACGATGAAATGTTTTACCGGCACTGTAAATATAGTTTAGCATATAAATATGTCAACAAAATCATATGTATAGGGTGGGTCATCTAACGTTTTAAATTTGAATTATCTATATTTCGACATTGGAAACGTCAAATACCATTCGGAAAGTGACAGATATTCAGTAAAAAGCCTAAAATTTACGAAATGAGTCGCTATTCACTAGAAGAAAACTGGGAAATATTGAAAACTTTTTTCCAAAGTTCGTTTGACCGAGGATGGTCAGTCAGTTGTCCAAAAAATCATCTTTTCGGACGAGGCTCATTCCAACCTCGGTGGTTACGTTAACAAGCAGAATTGTCGCATTTGGGGCACAGAAAACCCGCACGTAATCGTCGAGAAGCCAATGCACCCAGCACGAATCACTGTATGGTGCGGATTCTGGTTTGGTGGAATCATCGGCCCATTTTTCTTCGAAAATGAAAAAGGAACCGCCGTAACCATCAATGAGCGATATCGCGCAATGTTAACCGAATTTATCTTCAAGCAAATTGAAGAGGAAGACTTGGACAACATTTGGTTCCAACAGGATGGCGCTACGTGCCATACAGCAATCTCTACACTCAATCTTTTACGCCCTATCTTCGAATTTAAAATTTTATATGGCCCACCCTTTATAATTACCGAGTAAATTGATTCGTTAATATTGTCTAGACAAGGTGGATAACTAAAGCTTTTCCATGTTTGTTGTTATATTCATTGTTTGGTTTAGACTCCACGATTCAAGATACGTTGGTACACCCAGGTATTAAAAGCCATTCCTCTAAAGACAAAAAAAGAAAAAACGTTAACTTCGGTAGCATCGAAGCTAAGCTTTCACACAAGAACTTAATTTTGATCGGTCGGTGATATATGGCAGGTATAGCATGTTCTAGTGGTCCAATTTCAACAATTGAGCAGCTTTTTTGGCAAAAAAGGACGTGTGCAAAATTTCACATTAACATCTTAAATACTAATTCGTATATACAGGGTTTTCCAATAAAAGTGGTATGATTTCTTTTGTTAAAAAACACACGACTTGTAGAAAAAATTCAAATGTTTTTTTTTTGTTGTGAAATACATTCGATTCGATGAACCCAATTTTCGAGTACTTTTTCCACTAAATCGAGTCATGAATAGTACGTTCTAAAGCTTGTTGAGAGTTTGGTTTATTGCTAAAGATCAATGGCTTCAAATAATCCCACAAGAAGTAATCTAATGAAGTAAAATCACAACTTCTTGAAATATTCGAATCTCCAAACTTCTCTCCCGATAATTCAGGGGTCGAATCGTTACATCCGTGAACGTATCACTCGTCACGTAAAAGCCTGTATTTCGCAATCGTAATAGACAAATTTATGGAATTGTGAGCAAAACTTTTTTAAATTTTAAGTTTTTTATAATTTTTAGGAATAAAGAACATAAACAAGGAACCATTGAATGGAATATCTCATTAAAAATTAAAAACAAAAACTTTATATGAACAAAATTTTTGTATTTTACTTGACAATAAAAATAAAATTATTTACAAGGTTAAGGACATATACATTTTTGAATTAAATTTATTTATTTGGTCTCTTAACGTTTGGTCGATTGCGGTGAAGCGGTTCGTTACCCCGTTGTCCATTTGGTGTGTGTGATAAGAATCGCAATTTTGAGGGGTTATGTAATGCCTCACAAACGTTAGCAAATCTTCCACTTTTGTGCGGTGATACCTTCCTCTCTTACCATATCCTAAAATACTCCACCGTCTTTTTAGAATTCCAGTGCTTTGTTCAACGATACATCTACAAAGAAAATTTTATTAATGAGGATTCATGATTTTTTTTATACCTTCGCTATTGCTACGATCTCCAAGCTATCTCCGCACTATTTTTTTATGCCCATCACTTTCCCTAGAGCTCAAATAAATCCGTTTTCGTATGTTTGCCGATCCGTGCACGGATGTAACGATTCGACCCCAGTTGTTGCACGTGCTGTGCGGCACGTAGGTCCAGATGATGTCAAGACCAACTTCTTCCAATTGCGGCCTTAAAAAGTTGGTTATTATCGATCTATGCTGATCTCCATTGACAGTAACGGTGTCACCAGCTTCAGAAGAAAGTACGGACCGATGATTCCACCAGACCAAAAACAGCATCAAACTGTCAATTTAGGTGAATGTAATGGTTGTTCATGAATTTTCTTCGCATCAGAATCGACAGCTTTGTTTATTTACTGCACCACTCAGATTATGGTGGACATTTCTCAAAAACCGTAAGAATGTTTTGGAATCGACAAATTGTGGTCTTCAGCAAAATTTGCTGAACGGCAGAAATATGTTCACTGCTTTGAGCGATTCTTTGTCTTATTGGGTATACCTTTCCATGATGAAATTGTAAACCTTACTGAATACAATGACCTCACATATCATGACATATTAAAAATGGCCAAAACGACACTTAGAAATTATATCATCCCTAATTGAAAACCCGGTATATATAGTCAGACGCACATGGCTGAATCGACTCAGCTCCCGCAGTTCACTTCTATTTAAACATGTAGAGCTTCCGACGATTCCTTCTTAGTGAAAGTTCGTGCCAAACTTAAGATAGCCTGCTCAGGGTATTAAAAACCAAATACTTAATTCACTTTTCTGCTTCATAACATAACTACAGAGTAAGTAGTTTTGTTCATATAACCGTTCTTTGTATTACCTAAAACTATTCGGAATAGATATAAGTAGTATGTACATATGTATGTATATACATATGCACTTATATTACAGAGAGTAGTTGATAGCTGTAGAGAGAGAGACACTTGTCGGTTGACAATTTTTTAAAAAGTAGGCGCGGCTCCACCTTCTTATGTTTAAAGCGTATACCTCACAAATCACTAAAGTTATTTCAACCAAACTGGATAATAACTCTTCATACACATATAACGGTTATGTTGAAAACTACTAACAAAGCAAAAAAGTGTTAAATTTCCCACCTTTTATGGTACGGAATAGCTTCATAGGAGTCGGTGTAAAAATCGGCCAATGAACGTGTCGCCATCCACCATTCGATGGAGTCGTATAAATCAAGGTCTACTCGAACGATTTCAATCTAGTTCGGTGAATGGCATGATCTTATTATTTGTATATTAAATTGTGAAAGCGGACGAAATCGGGCAATAACTATACCTACTTCCCATATACAATCGAACGAAGTTTTCTTTATAAAGAATTCCCTAAGCTGGCAATGGTAAACTATATTAAAGCCAAAAACAAATAGATTTTGCAGAAATAGTTATTTTAGCATTATACATTTTAGAATAATTACTGTAGATTACCCTAACATATAGCCATTCATATACATATAGCGTATGCTTATGTGTCTGACCTCTTTAGTACAGACTGAGAAACATAATATGCCAGTGGTGCTCTTGGCGGCATGCTTGAGTAATTTTACCAGAAACTATGCATATGCGTATTTGTTTTTGCACATACATATGTTCATACATAGCTTTATGCTTACAGGCCTTAAAGAAATTCGCAACAACCGCTTTGAGTTGCTCGATGGGCTGGTGCGCCTCTGCTCTACCAGCGTGTCAACCATGTACAATTGTACAGCCGTCAGCCATAATCACACGTAAATATTTGTAGACGCATACCCGGCCGACTAGACGCAGTGTCTTCTGTTTTTTGAACAAAGGTTTACAACTAAATTGCCTGTAAAAGTTTCCGCATTAAACGACAAGAAATAGAATATGAAATTCGTGATCAACTAAGTGTAACCGTCGACGGTTATTAATCAAACAAATACAAATACAACAACATGAAAATTTGAAAAAAGTGCAAAGAAAGTCTGAGCCATTTACGGTTAATACGAGTGGCAGAGAGAACAGACAACTTGAGGCCGAGCAGTGCAACCCTCTTTCGCGCAATGCCGCATTTGTAGCGACATTAACGAGGTTGAACTCAACTGCAGTCGTAGTGTTGCTTTTGAAGAAGCTTTCCGTTGTGACATGCATGGTTTCATTTGCACCGAAAACACACAGCACACCCTCAATTTAGTGCACACAAATTTGTGGCAACAATAAAACAACAAACAATTTAAAACGAATGCTTGAAGAAATCTTTAGGTCGCCAGCGAAACGAAGCATAGATAACCAAGTTATTTGTTTTTGTGTATGTTAAGTATAACCGTTACAACCGAATATATCATATAAATTTAAAAAAACATGGAAAGCGTTACATTCGGTCGCACCGAAGCTAGTAAACCCTTCACAAATAAAGTTTCCATAAAAGAACTTGATTTTGACCGTTCAGTTTGCATTGCAGCTATATGTTATAGTAATCCGATCTGGAAAATTTCTTCACATATTTTAGCGTTGCCATGAACAATAATCCATGCCAAATTTCGTAAAGATATCTCGAAAGATCTTGACTTTGATCGTTCCGTTTATATGACAGCTATATGCTATAGTGGTTCGATATCGGTGGTTCCGACAAATGAGCAGCTTCTTGGGGAGGAAAAGAGCTGTGCAATATTTCAGAGCGACATCTTAAAAACTGAGGGACTAGTTAGCGCATATACAGACATACGTTCATGGCAAACGCAACTCAGCTCATCCGGTTCATCATTTATATACATACATATATACATACTATATATTTTCCTTTTCAGTAATTATTCAAAATTCTAATAAATCAATTCTGACATAGTTAAGTCTTAAGTTTATGTTAAGACTTACATTTAAGCTAAGTTTAAGTGTTAATAGTGTAACTTTATATGTTAAAATAATAACCTATGGACATTTCTTACTTTTTATAGTAACACCCAAGTGTTTCTCCAAAAGGTGTCCAGATGCACGGAGCCTATCGGTGCGCAAGATTTTAGAAGCTAAGTAAAGAATGACACACGATAGAAAAATGCTTGACCGAGAAGCCGTACGCTCTGTCATCCAGCAATGGAATGCGAATCGTTTGGATTTGTTCGCTTTATCCGAACCTGACGAAGTAAGAAAATTTAATTGAACTGGAAAGAAGGTTTTGACATTCCAAATTTTCAAACATTCCCTTTCTCCACAGAATCTTTTATTTCATGGCGTTATGCGTTTTTATTTTCAAGATGCTGGACAAAAAGTGGCAACTAAGTGCATTCGTGTCGCCTCTGACGCAACAGTATCAGATGTTATTGGTAAGTATAACGATATTTACCAAATTAAATTAAAATTAATTGATTTTTATATTTTCCACTAATTTGGCGCATTTAACCCTTACAGATACCCTTATCGAGAAATTCCGTCCCGATATGCGTATGCTCTCAGTGCCAAATTACGCTCTCTATGAGGTGCACGCCAATGGCGAAGAGCGGCGTTTGAACCCTGACGAAAAGCCATTGCTTGTACAATTAAATTGGCATATTGATGATCGTGAGGGTCGGTTCTTGTTAAAGAACATCGACCAAAAAACTACGGTAAGCAAGAATTTTTACATGTGTACAGTATTTCACTTGGAAAACTATTTGGTGTTTCTACTAAATTTATACGATATCTATAAATGCAATGCTATTTTTCAACTCTGTTTAGCCAATCGAACAGTCAGATATGAACTTTAAGCGGAAACTGTCCAAACGCGAAAAGAAGGAACAAAAAAAGAAAGAAAAATTGGCAAAGTTGAACTCCGAATCGACAGCTGGCGGCTTCAACGGTGGCATGGCCAACGGCGGAATAGAGGGTGAAACTCAGGTGGCTGGCAAACTTTATACTGAACTACCGGAGACATCTTTTACGCGCTCAATTTCAAATCCCGAAGCTGTTATGCGTCGACGACGACAACAAAAGCTTGAAAAGAAGTTGCAACAGTTCCGTTCGCGCGACGGCGGACCTGACACCGGCGGCACATTGAAGATTTACGGCGAGAGTCTTTGCCAAGATGTCCCGTACAAAACATTGCTGCTATCAATACGCGACTGTGCGCAAGCAGTCGTAAGGGAAATGCTATCGAAATATGGTTTGGACAAAGCTGATCCCTTACACTATTGTTTGGTGCAGGTTTGACTTCCACACACAATAAATTTCGAAAACAAAAACTTAAAGATTTTTGTGTTGTTGTTATAGGTGAACAGTGATGGCACAGAGTATATACTGGACGATGATGAGTGCCCGCTATCGATACTGATGAATCACCCAACCTCGCGAGGTAAGTAGCTTCGAAGTGGTAAAAATTTCATAACCCAATTTTATTAGAAACTAGCCGCGAATGCTGCATTTCCAGCGAAACTCATATAACCGCATAAACAATAAGCACGAAGAATTCAAAAATAGATATGTGCAATTGAATTGTAATTGTTTCATTCATAACTCTGTCCATCACTCCTCACTTGAAGAAAATAATTTGTCGGTCACAAGCATGAAAGCTGACATGTATGTATATGTGTACACACATTTGTTGTATCAACGACTTGTATACAACAACTGTGCATGCTCGAGGCATACTTGAGCACATATGTATGTATATGTACATATGTATTTGTTTGTTGCTGCATTAGTAAGGAGTTGCCTGTAGCTCTATGCTGCGTTACATTTCCATACAATTAAGAAAAGTTTTATCAATAGTTATGGCTGCGCGGGAACAGATGTGCGCTGTCGACACAGAATGCCCATAAAAGTTTTTGGTGCATTGCATTTTTGTTTATATTTTTGGGAGGCCCTTATTGCTGTATGCTTCCGCATATTTTATGTTGGGTGACCTGACTATTGAATTGAAAATATTTGAATACTCATAATTCAGTAGTGAACGGGAGCGACGAGTATTGCTGTTCGCAGAAAATAGCAATAGTTTCAGAAAAATGTGAAAATTAAACTACCGCGAGTAAAACTCTATTTTTATGTGAATATATAATATTATAAAAGTTTTAAAAAGCATAATGCCCAGGAAAATAACGAAAGAATGCTATAAAAAATTAAGTAAGTTATATAACAACATGGAAAATAATTAGGCCAAATAAGAAATAAACAAAAGTGGAAAACTGTTGTGAAGTTGAGCGATTCGCAGTATAAAGAAGCTGGCATTCATAAATGTACTCGCACTTATAAAGTGATTTTTCTAAAACAGCATACGAAAACAATAGGGACAGGTACGATTTGGGATATTTCCGAATGAAACTTTTTAAACCTTAAAAATATTTTTTATTAAATAACTGTATAAAGTATTATAAAAAGAATACCACTATTTTTACAGTAAATTGCTCCGTTTTGCTCGATAACTTGTTGGCATTTTGAAAGTGATTTCATAATATAAAAAGAATAATCATCTTCGAATATTTGGCCTGGTGTTCTTCTATTGACCAAATATGGCCGCTTCTGCGTAATTGTCTCCTTCAGAGGGTCCAATCGTTGAATTCACATCACTGTTGAAATAATAAATTTATTTGAATTTAAGTTTTCAAAGGAATGGAAACCCTTCTAAAAAATATTGCCAACATAAATTTATCTTAAACCTTGTTAGATTGAAGCCAATATTTCATTTATTGTATGTTAGTGAATAAACATATTAAACAAATGGTAACATTCTCGAAAATATGGCGAACCTTAAGCATTCTTTAAAGTCTTAAGTTAAGTGATATTTAATTTAACTTATATATTTTCTTGACTTTCATAAACATCTTATAACTCTGAATTTTTGGCTTACAGTTTTCATATTCCATTGCCTTCCTTCCATTTTTTGTGTCGTCTCAAAAAAAAATATTTTTAAAGTACAATCACAGTTTATATTATTGTGGAATCCAGTATAATTATTATTTTCCTTTAGCAGTTCTCTTAATATTTCATTCATTTATACATTCAGACACTCTGCGGGAACACAGAGTCAGTGCTCTCTGAATTTGCTTTCTCTTTTCTATCGTAAAAAATTCTATCTTCGTGCTTGGTTCTTTGCTGTATGTTTGGATTCACGGAATATGTTGATGGCATGAAAATTTTGAAAATCAGTTTCTTTTGTTCGTAATTTTTTGATAGACGAATTAAGACTTTTATAAATGATCAGCGTTACAAGCTGCGTCGATTTAGCCATGTCCTCACTCTGATTAATTGCAACTTATTTGTCGGAACCGCTGATATCGGACCACCGTAGCATATAGTTATTGTATGGAAAAGATATCTTCACAAAATTTGGCACTGATTACTCCCCAAGGCTACAATACGATTTCGGACTTAGATAATTTCAGTTATTATTGTTTTTAGAAAGTGCTGATATGAAATTCCACATTTAATGAATATCTGAATTCATTTAACTTTTCACTGTGCACTGGAAAGTGTTCACCAGCTGATTAAAGGAATAAAGAACGTTGAATCCTACGCATGCGTGGATATAACAGTCAAGCTCTCTTGCACAACATTGTTGCTTCTCAACAAATGAAATTACTTACGAACAAACAAGCTAAAAAAGATTGAAATGTTTTCCAAGAAGAGAGCAGCACCCCTTCGGGAGAAGCAGAAAGTTAGTACAAATTTATCATAGACGTTTTTGTTGTGTGAACGAGCTTTGGGGTTAAGATGAGATTGCAAATAGCCACATGTTGCCTGTGAGTCTATTCGCTGAAGGACTGAGTGAAAACAAAATTAAATTGGCATGCAATAACGTTTGCATGACGGACGCAACGGTCATAAACACTTTTCGCATGAAAGAGTACTTACATACACTTCCTAAGAGGCGGGGTTCATGTTACCGAAATTTTAGTGAAAGTGCCGTCATACGGTAAATGGCATTTAACTACCTTTACATACCAATGTTGTGGATAAATGTCAAGAATATGTCCCAAGTATCAACTTGTTTGACTAAATTATCACGTGCTATGGCCACCTAACGGCACTGCACCACGCGCTATAAAAGTACAATCCAACTACAGTTTGATTAATGGATGCATACATATATTTACATTTCGAGTGATAAGACTAAATTCTTGTCTGTCCGGTTTATGGTGCAATGTGGGCACCGTTTTTGACATTCCTCACCGTTTCATAAATTTATTTATTATCTTTGTAAAAGAACACTACAAAGCGTAGCCTCTGTATTTATATGTATATGCATGTGCATGTAAGCATATCAGTCACCTACATATACTGCTTATCGTCTTTTTGATAAGATACTCCTGTTACACTTGACTCACTCGCCAGCATACACTTTCAGGTGTTCTGAGCGCATGTGTACCTTTTTGATGAGCGCTTTGCACCCTCGATAGAAGTACGCATGTATGGATGTGCGGTGGAGTACTCATTTTTTGCTGGCAGCAGTCGTGATTGTCTCATACGCTGGTGAGTTACACGCTGATAGCTACTGAGTTTTTATTTCATCAAGGATACTATTTTCCACAAATTGTTATTGTTACACTGCACACAAGTGTTGCATAGGTATTGTAGCCATAATGTCGCTGTCGTGGTCGGTCTTTTCGTCGTAGGCGCCGCTGTTGTGAGTTCTAGCATAGAAGTATGTGCACCGCGTGTTTCGCTCTCCGATTGCCATCACCAATCGTCTGGCAATAGTCACAAAGAAACGGTGCTCTTAAGCGCACTGCCACTTAGTCTGACGGTGTAAAAGTTCTTCTACTTTTTAGAATAAGAATTTTTTCAAGTTCAAGTTCACTACTTTTATTTGTGCAATATATAAATTTTTTCTGTTTGTGTCGCTACAATTTTTCTGAAGTTTTTATATACTCCCTTTGTGCTAACTGCTGATTGATTATCCAAATTGGCATCTTAGATCAGTAAACAGAATTTTGTGTGTGAGCGAGTTTGTATTTTGTACAAGTGAAAGGATGCAGGAGTTTGTTCTGATTGGCCGCGGGGAACGGATGTGCGGTTTATTGGATTTTAATGTGTGTCATTGCTGAGGAGCATCTGCGCAAACAGCTGCAAAATGATGGATTGGGGAATCAGGCGTAAGTGCATAATTTATGAACACTCATTACCGTAATAGTAGGAGGATTTGTCATCAAACTGTAACTCGCAAAATGGCATAATTTCTAAGTGAAAGTTAAGAAGGAAAAGTATTCAACCAACTTGGGTTTAATGTCAAAAATTATTAGTTAAACAAAAATGATTAATTAAAGTGTGGTTTAAATATGAGAAGTCCGTTTGTGGTAATGGTTTTTGTGATAATTTATGTTAACTGTAGTGATGCTGTTGCTAATGTGCGGTCGTTAACGACCTATTTATTTATTTCCTATGGTCCGGACGGTTTTGTGCAATTTGTGTGAAATCTTATGCGTGGTCACAGCGAGTATTCCATATTTATATACGGGAAATTGGGCGCAAACTTTCCTTCAATATGTACATATATATATATTTTTTTATATACGAAATATTGTTTACATACATGTATGTAGTATGCACATATGTACTTATTTAAGTTAAATAGGGTAATTGAGTATTTTCTTTTAAAAATGGTAAATATATTGACAACTTTGTCACTTCAATATATTCAAAATTTCATATGTTTCTTTAAGAATTAATGTATGTGCATTTTTTTCTGTGATAGCTTATTGATTACATTCATATTTATATATATACTTATGTACATACATACACACAAGCATGTTTATCTACAGTAAATCTGGATTAAATGAATGTAAATTGTTTACTATGTTTTGCTAACGTCATCACGAATGCGACCTTTATTTAATGCAAACATTTTATTACTTATATACTATACATGCATACAGTATATGAAGCAATCCATCTCCGTGATGCAAAATTATACGCACTGATTTTTCACATAAGCTTACACTAAAAGTATCTTTTGTATCACACCTCTCATTAATTCTCATATGTGGGCAAAAAATAGTTAGACTTTTTAATTTCAAATCATCAAATCCCTTGTCTGACGATTGCTTTTATCACGTCCTGGCTAAAACTCTATGCGCGGTCCACCAGTACAGACTAGACTACAGATGGTAATGCTTTGTATTTGAACTTTTAGAGAGATAGTTTCTTTCAAGGTTTTTATTTGGTTTTCCCAAAATAATACAAAAAATGCCGAACAATTTTGTCGCACGGTTCAAAGTATTGTTTATGGTTTATTCTGGTTTAATTACTAATTATTATCTCCAACCAAATTAAGGAATATTGATTTGAGACACGTGCGTATTGATAGATTTATATTATTTAGGGAATTCTACTTTGCACACACTATAGGCGGTGGAATGGGCCACATATACACAGCCTAATGAAGGCATGTATGTACATATGTATGTAAATATCTATACTTACATATACTATATTAAGCTCAATTGTGGGGAAATTACGCAAATCCACTTACGACGTCAATCGTCTGCTCCTCCTCTCCGAACTTATAATTTCGTGGGATTTGATTGTTTATCTTAGCATACTTTGGTATAAGGACACAAAGAAAAGGTAAAACATTTTGGTGAAAATCAAATAGGAAAGCACAAACGACCGGCTGTTGAATTTAATGATAGTTATTATAAGTGTGTCAATTTGTAGCCGAGATTCGGGCCAGACAAGTTGTGCTTTACTGGAATGGTTTGTAAAGTGCCTTCTACCCCATCTATTCGGCCTTATGTTTTAAGATGATAGTTAATATATTGGAGCAAACGATAATCTGGTTTTAATGGATAAGTTAATGTGTTTGAAAGCAATACTAACTTGAATTAAGATCTATCGATACTGAGAGTATGCATATTTCAATCTCCACAAAGGTCATTCGTTCGCAATCGGTTCACAGCTCTATGGATCATTCTGAAAACAAAACTTCTTGAAAACTTCCCATTTTTACTCGTCTAATCGCGGTAGCCGTTTTGGTCCAGTTTTTCTCTTGGTGAAATGGTTCATTTTGATTGCAATGAATTACTTTGTCCAATAAACAAACAGGGTTTTTTTTAATTATCGCTACAATCATATTCAGTGTCAGCGTTGCTAAATAGTTTCACAACCGCATGTTGAGGCTGAGTAAAAGCGACTTGCAGTACTGTACCAACATAAAACTTTTTTGGAAAAGAGTATATTTCATAAAGAATGGATTGCAGAAAAAGTTTTTTTTAGATCCAAACAGTCGAAATATTTTTTAGTTTTTGTACTTCCCACTTCATTTGGTCCATTACGGATGTGCATTATCTTACTAAGTTCGACATTATTTAGATTACTGGATCGAGAGCAGGAGGATTAAAATGACACATTGAACCGAAAGTTATAAACATTTTTTAAATTTCATTTCGCTTAAGTTACATAACTGACTGCTTTTAATTTCAATAGTATAGCAACCATATGCCTGTTAAATCTAATAAATACACTTCTTGGAGTGCGAAATTTCCTCTTTTGTAAGAGATATTTTTATTTACAAATGCAGGGTTTCTCCTCTTTCTTTTTCTTGAAACTTCAGATAATATCTTCTATCTTAATGTGACCGGTTTTATAAAAACCAAGCGGCCAAGAAATGTTTTCTTCTGTGCTTCCACACCATCCTTGATCTGCTGCCTCAAATTTTTTCCACGAAAATTAATGGCAATTCGGCTTGTTCGTACAGGTCCTTTCTTGCTTTGAAGAAGCTCATCAAAACGCTATAAAAGATTGTACCAGATTTAAGTCCATAGTTTTGTGGTTCACATTTGTCTCCATGACTGGTGCGTTTACATTTTTATGTGAGCAAATACTTTCTATACAGTCACGGACAATAAAATAAAATCAAGCGTTTTGTTTTGAAACAATAGTATATATGGTATGTATGGTACCTTTTTTTCATAATAACAAATACAATCATATATTCCTTTAAAAAAGAAGAAAGGATAGCATTGTCAAGGTTTACAATTACATAAGTGTAATTTAAAAAGTGTAAATAGTGTGCCTCGTGCTTAATGACAAAATATTTGAATCACTAACGAAAAATATTGAATTTAAAAAGCGTAAAAAGTAGTTCTATTAACTCAGCTAGATCTTTAGAACGAATATTTGTATCAATTATGTATTTATGTAGAAAAATCGGTGGAGCAAAGCATTTTTTAGAGGAAGAAATATTGTGCGTCCAAAATTTGCAAGGAAAGAATCACGCGCAAAGGGAAATTTCAATCATATTGAATATGTATGTCCCGAAAATGTGTGTTTAATGCTTTAAAACTTCCAAAAGAAGGTTGAAAAAATAAGCTGACCACAAAAAATTACTGCGAAAGTCGATCACAATATTGCAAGATTGTCGATACGCGATCCGTTGAAGACTGCTGCAGCCATTCAACAAGAATTTGGTGGAGAAAAATACATATATTTCAATGCTGAGAAAACGAATCGTATTCAATTAGCAAAAGGACGCATTAATTAGGGCGGAGCTGAAAATTAAAAAAAAATGGTTCGACATTCTATGGCCTGATTGCAAAATTTATATTTTAGGAAATGATGGTTGGACGTAAGTCCGACGTCCGTAAACCAAAAAAAGGCGCGTCTGCTACACGACTAAGTCCTTCAAACCCCGTGGCGGCAATATAAAAGCTTGGGGTTATTTCTCGCAGTTGGGTTTCGTACATATTTTTTGGATATAAGAAAACATGGACGGCCATATATATGTACGTCAAAATTTTAGATAAAGTGGCACGATTACGATTTTTCCGGCGCCGCGATTTGATGGTACTAATGGATAGAGGAGGTCCTGATAATTAAAAAATGTATACACATATACCATCCTCAGACTCATAGTTTCCGAGATATTTCACTTTAAAGTTCCACAATTTTACATGCAATTTAGTCCTATTTTGTTTTGTTTTGTTTTTCTTCATATGTCATTACAAGTACCAGTGTTGCCACATATTCTGTTCTAAAAAAACTATGAAAAATTTTTCTATTTAACATTTATAAAGAAAATGGTACAAATGGTTTTTGCATCTTATGTTAATTGATAAATAAAGATAAAAAATAACATTCCTTTGTGTCGAACTACTTTCTGCACTGGCGGACACTTGAAACTTTGAATGTGCAAAATAATTTTTAAAGCATATTTATTTTCTTAAAAAATATACAATTAGTGTAAATTTTTATAAATACGAATGTGTACAGTGTAATTAAATATATATTAATTAAAAAATATGTGAAAAGTGGGTTAAACATAGTGAAATAACGAGCATTGTTTTTACAAATTTTTGAACTTTAAAGTGAAATATCTCGAAATCTATGGGTCTGAGGACCGTATATGAGTATACATTTTTTAATGCCTCTATCCATCCGTACCATCAAATCGCGGCGCCGGAAAAATTGTAATATTGCCGATAAAGTCATACTCCCAATTCCAATAAGAGAGCGACCCAAAACACAATTCGGGTCTTGCAGAAAAACTGTTTTCATATCATGGTGTTGATGTTATGGCTCGGCCAGCACAATCATCAGATCTTAATCCATTCCAAAACTTATGAAAAACAGTTAAGGAAAATATTGAACCCTTTAAACCGAGAAAAAAGATGGAACTCTAAGCGAAAGTTCAAAAGTAAGTGGTATTCGTAGCCTAATTCAGTCATGTCTAGAAGATGTGCTTCTATATTAGATGATAAAGAGTACGCTACAAAGTACTAAAAACTTTTTCAATTAGTTTCCTGTAAAAAATTATTATTATTTTTAGATTACTTTATTTTTATTCCGAATATTTGTTCTCCGAATTTTTAAAATTTGTACTTTACCCTTGTTTATGCAATGTTTATGAATTGTTTTTTTTTTCAATATTTTTACTAATACCAATAGCACTTCACATGAAGTAAATAGTAAAATTATATTTTGGTTAAATTTAAATCAAATTATTATTTTTCTAGAACGGAAAATTAGTATTATGAAAGATTCTATTTTATTGCCCGTAATTGTATGTATATAAGTACATATATACATGTATGTGTATGTTATTGTCCTAGAAAGCTATTTTGACATGTGGTACGTTGAGTGTCGAAATACAAGTGCAGGACATGCTTGTTGAGCGGTATAGGGTAGAGCATGAAACAGACTGTCGAAGCAACAAAAAATGAATACATACACCTACACTTTCATACATATGTATAAACAGTGTAGGCTATTGTGTGAACTAGCCGCGTTGAAAGGTAATGCTGTAACTGGCATTGTGTTAGAACCAAGCTCGGTGTTGTGAATAGGACAGTGACACAGGCAGTGCGCGATAAGTTCCTTTTGTTGCTTGCACTTTTTTACCGAATCACATTTTCAGTTTTCCCCCAACTTGTGGCTGAAGTTCTGAACGCACAATATACACGCATGTGTATGTATATTGTATGTTAGGTGGTAGAACCAAAGTTTTAATATGGCCCAAACAATAGAGCGACAGCCAAGAGCAACTGCAAACGCTGCGGCAAAACCAATAGGAACATGACACAAACATACTACAGCATAATACCGCTTTCTTCTTCGCTTATTAACAATAATTCGTTGAGTTCCTTCAGTAATCATTTCACAGCGAAACGAAACGGTTGCACTGCGTCCTGTGTCGGGACACGTCGCGGGTAGAGTTGGCTTAGTTTGAGCCCCAAAGCACTTTCTCACCTATCAACCTCTTGATTTAATGGTAGCGACATTGATAACCAATTGTGTACTACCCTCCAGGTGAGTACTGTCTACATTCGATACTAGAAGTATTTCCAAACCGTAGGGGGTTACTTTTGTTCGCTCTCTAAGGGTAGTGTGTAAATAGCGCTTCATAGCAAGACCATTACGAAGGTAATAAAATTGTCCTGATGGTGTTTTCACAATTACGCGTAAAATGTCAAGTGGTATATTCGTATATTCGCCTGCCAGCACCATTTTGAGATGTTAGATTTTATTACGCATACCGAAAATTCCAACGCGAAATCGCATTTCACTTTTATAAAAATCAATATCAGCAACGAATACCAGCGGAAGAGCACTTCACCGGTGCCGGTGTGACAATAGCGTCATTGCCATGTATCCTATGTACACAATGAGTGCACGAATATACATACACAGACAACTACACATGTGTAGATAAAACACGAAACAGTTGAAAACCCAGTTGTGAATATTGAATAAGTCAGGCTGACTAACGGTATAACCATCCCATTTTTGTAGAAATGTCAATGTGGTAGCGATTTCTAGGATAAAATCAACAAATACCTAGAATGGCCATTGCTAGCCCTAATACAAAAATAGTTAATTTAGAACTCATATAAGCAATCTAGCTTTGGTTACCTTTGCGCCAATTTGCAGACAGACGCTAATTCAGGAATAAGAGTCCCTTCTGCGAAGTGCGACAAGCACTTAATTGCCTCTCAGCGACATTACAATTACCAACATTTGGTTTAAAAGGACTACTTATGCTTAGCCTAAGAGACTTTACCGCATCCGGCACTTCACAGATGTAATGTTGTCCAGTGCATGCAAGGTGTGGTGTTTAAATAATGAGATTATCGTTGCAGAGTCACATAGCTTCACACATTTCCGCAAAACCACTCCACTCAATGGACAATTTAGAAAAGCTGCAGAGAAATTTTTCAAAATAAATATGTTTTGCGTATGTATGTGTTTGTAGGTTAGCTATTCCTACGAAAAATACTACTGATGGTATTAAAAGTTCATGAAATGAAGACTTATTGTGCAATATTCAATAAATTAAAAAAAAATAGTAATCATAAAATTGTCATTGTGAAAATCGAAGTGCTAGACCGCCGAAATTATTGCAAGCCTTCGCCGATTCGGGTAAATTTTTGTATGGTAAAACTATACAGTCAGAAAATTAGCCGTTCTTTTTAAAAAGCTGTCATTTAGTGAGTTATTTTCAATTGCCATTAATTTTTCTGAATAATAATTTGGATTTCCCTTTCAAATTCTCGACAATCTATTTTTCTTTGTTTGTACCACTAAATTTTTTCGCGTGTTTGACGCAGAACTAGGTATATTCTCGAGAGGGTGTTAAGTTGAGCAATAGTTTAATTAGGAACCAATACAATATATAAATTTATCACTGTGATCAAAATGCATTTAAAAAAATATAAAAAATAATATGGTTTAACTTAATATTATACAAGTAAACTTAAATTTGTAAATATATACACATAAGTATGTATACACTTCGGTGGAAAAGTGTACGAAAGCATTGTAAGAAACCGCTTGGAGTTAGCAATCCAAAAAGCCGGCGGATTATCAGAGAGACAATACGGCTTTATTAAAAAGAGGTCCACTATTGACGCACTAAGAGAAATAGTTGATACTGCAAAATGCGCAATAAGCGGAAAAAGATGGAAAGGTGGTAGGAAAAAATACTGCGCACTAATAACCCTGGATGTGAAGAATGCGTTCAACTCCGCAAAGTGGGCAAATATAATAAAAGCTCTACACGATATACATGCTCCTCAGTATTTAATAAATATTATAATAAATTATTTTCAAAATAGGAGATTGCTATACGAGACGGACGAGGGAACTCAGAGCTACACTATCTCCAGTGGAGTACCGCAAGGCTCGGTTTTAGGCCCGCTGCTATGGAACCTGATGTACGACGGGGTTTTAAGAATACCGCAATCAAAAAATGTGAAAACAATCGCTTATGCGGATGACCTCATAGTGGTAGCTGTAGCTAAACATCTGGATGACCTCCGGATCACATGCAATGACAGCATAAATGGTCTGCGCCGATGGTTTACTGCCATGAGTCTAGAGCTGGCTGAGCAGAAAACAGAAGTCCTGCTCATAAGCTCAAGGAAAATTGAGGAGAAAATATCGCTGACCATCGGAGAATGCGAGATTACCTCACAGCCGCAGTTGAAGTATCTCGGGGTAATAGTGGACTAAAGACTCAAGTTCAAAGAACACTTGGAAAATGCGACAAGTAAAGCAAATAAAATATATAATGCGTTGTCTAGAATGATGGCAAATAAAGGCTGCGTGCGTTCCAGCCGACGATGTTTAATATCTAAGGCAATAAGTTCAGTGATCCTGTATGCGGCTCCAATATGGATACAGGCGCTAGAAACAAAATCATATGCTAGACCAATTAATACAGTGCATAGGCTTTCAGCAATACGAGTGATAAGTGCTTTCCGAACAATTTCAAAGGACGCTGCCGAGGTATTAGCCAGTATGGCACCGATTGACATCCAGGGAGACGAGTTCGCGCGAATATATAACTTATCAGAGACGTCTACCACAGCAAAAAGAGAAGAGAGAATAAAAAGCATAGCAATGTGGCAACAGCGGTGGCAAACTTCATGCAAAGGACGGTGGACATACCGACTGATTTCGGACATACACTCGTGGATAGGTAGGAAACATGGAGACCTGGATTTCCACCTTACCCAAATACTCAGTGGGCATGGTTGCTTCAGAAGCTATCTATTCAAATATCGTCATGACCTCAGTCAATTCTGTCCGACGTGTACAGAGTGTATAGAAAACTCTGAACACGTGTTCTTTTATTGCCCACGGTTTTCAAGTATAAGGAAACGTTGAAAACCGCCCTGGGAGGTAGTATCACGGTGGAAAGTTTGACTGCACATATGTGCGAGTCCTCTGTAAAGTGGAAAGCTGTCAGCAGAGCGGCAAATCTAATTATGACAAAATTGAGACATTTAGAACAGATTAGGCGTCAGTCAGTCCGTACAATAGAGGAGACTTAAACGTCTTCTTCTCTCCCATGAAGTAATACTTTGTCCAGTGGTCCCGTGGGAGAGACATGAGGTGGGAGTAGGTTAGGTTTAGCGGATTAAAGTCCCGCACTCCGGCTTTCGATGCTTCCTCCTACTATAAAAAAAAAAAAACACTTCGGTTTTTAAATTACAATGATTCCAAGACAGTAACACAGGTCATGGCATATTTTCCCAATACCGGAAAGCGTTAGCTGAAAATTACGTAATACATATATAATATCATCTCATAGAAGTCATTTATCACAATATACACCCACACACATGAACTAACTGTGCCTCAAAGCTAAAGGAAAAAATATTATAAAGTTGGTTGTATACAAAGTAACATTCTCAAAATAGTAGGCTTAAATACTTAAAATCCCACTTTTGTAGGTTAACTGCACACAGCTTAGAGCTCTCAGTTTCTTTCAACTTGATTATCTGTCTATGTATATATGTATGTATGTATATAAATTACGTGTCACATTGTTTGTCCGTAGTAAATTCCTACCTAATTGCTGAATCGATTTTAGGAAAGTTTAGCACATTATGCTTAGATTAATCCAACATAAAAGATAGTTTATATCTGAAATGTTTTAAATGTTAAAACTATTAATAAATAAAAAAAATTCAATTCATAAGCATTTGTTTAAAATGCATGTGTTTTATGTATATATGTATGTAAGAATCATTACAGACGCGCATTGACAGTGCATTAGACTGCTCGACAATTTTAGCACTGCACTGCACGAAATAAAATGATTATTTGAGAGTATTAAGCGAGAGCCTCAGTAGTTGAAGAAATTTATATCCAGATACAAGAGTTGCTACCAAGCGATCTGATGTATATTAAATGAAAACGTTACTTTTTTAATTGTGTTACTAAGTTCTCTAGATGAACCCGGAATTCGTTGGCGTAATTTGAAACCAAATCAATAATTAATATAAATGCTAATTAATAGATTCAGGGATGTATGAATGAATATGGAATTCGAAAATTTTTTTATAAATCTGACAAAAACTTAAATTTAACTAGCCCAAGTCACTTTGGCATACAAAACCATCACAGTGGAACAGCTTAGCCCTGCTTTAGTACGCATCGAATTATTGGAAAAGATAGCCTTGACCTAGGCTTGTCTAGGCTTGTGAGTGTAGAAATCGAAAATCGTGTGAGTGCAGCTGCAAAATATTCCTATTACTACTGAGTTAGTTGGTTGGTCAAATCGAAGGTCGCCATCTCATAAAAAATTACCGCTGACATTTTCTTCTTATGCAATTATAAGCTTAGTATCCAGCTCTCAAGAAATGTAAAAACCTCATATAGAAAAACGCTTAAGAAACTGTCAAGTAACTTTCCTGCGATAAATTTACTTGTGCTAGTATGCAGCTCTAAAGAAATCTAGTACTAATTTTTAATAAATTTTTTCAATAAAATGCGAATATGGCAAACCTGGTTTTGCGAAGAAACATAAAATCAACAATTGTTTCTTGAAAGAAATTTAAAGTAAATCGTTAAAATCATCATAAATTAGTTAAAATCATTATTATGAAGTATATTTCATTTTGAAATGTTGTCTAAAACTTACCAATTATCAACAACATTCCTTAAATAGCAATGAAAATATTAATGTTACTACATACATAATACGCACAAATTTTGTTTTCTCTGTTTATTCTCTCTTGCTATTCTAATGTGGATCATTCACAATGCGTAACCAGCTGTCAAAATTACTTGAAGAAATAATTAGGGTATTCACAAGGTGTCATATTGTGTCATATCGTCATATTGTCATATTTTTTTACGACTGTCATATTAGCACTGTTGTTGTTTCACATGCAAAATTAAAATATGACTGATACAACACTGCGCGGTATGTTTATTGAGTTCGCTATTCTATCGGCTGTATTTGTTTACAAATACAGCACTGCGTGGTATGCTTCTTGAGTTCGTTATTCTATCAGCTGCATTTGTTTACTTTCTTATTACTCGTATTGTGTGTAGAATGTAGAAATATGACAATATATGACATACAACAGTTAAGGGTGCTCACAAGTGTCGTATTTTTTAAGAATATTAAAATATGACATAAGACATACAACAAAGCTTGTGAATTGCCTAAATGTATTTTTTTTTTCTTGAGCAATTACTTGAGAGCTGGATACCAACCTATAGCTATTTAAAAATCAACGAGTTCATTTTATAAAAAAATACATAATGACAGAAATATAATTGCAAATATTTCTGACTATAAATGATTGCGTCTTATCCTCCATGTAATCACGCCAAGTATCTACTTTTGATTTTATACCGTCAATATATGTCAACATATGAGATATAATAAAATAAAGGAAGAATCTTTCAAATGACAGTGTTTCCTTGTGTCTAAAATGGATCTTAATATAGGAATTTTTGGTGGTTGACTTTATGGCATATAGATTTGTCAATCTGTGAGTTATCTTACTAATATAATGATATGTCGTAATGCCAAAATTTGATGAAAACGGTTCAATACTACCCTTAATACGAAGCAATAACATTTTCCAGTCTTTCTAGCAATTTGTGGGTTGCTTCCCATTAGATCTGCGACGGCTTGTCGGCCTAGAATTTCTGACATGGCATCCGTAAACGTCTCTTGGTTTTAATTCCAATGTCATACAATTTCCTTGCTTGTGAATGCATCCAGCCGCTTTTAAATGGCTGCTTAAGTAACTTCAAAATATTCCACGATCTCTTCCTGTGTTTGGCAACAATATTCATCAAGTAATGCTTCCAGCCTCATCTTTAAACTTTTTTGGTGGTCCAGAACATTCTCCGTCTGCTCAGCCAAAATCAGCACTTGTAAACCGTGCAAACCACTTTTGGCATGTCCACCCGGCAAGATTATGTTCACCAAAATACGATGAAGTCAAATAATTGAAACTCTAGGGCCTTGTGTTCAAAATATCGAAATTTGCGTTGTTGAATTTTCCTTTGCAGGTCACCCAAAACATAATGAGTTTATTGAGATATGAGAACAAAATATAACTAATAATACTTAATACTCAAAAGCTGAAATCCTAACTGACTAAAACATTCCATTTGCCTAATTTCAATTGACATTGATTCGAAAACTAAGGCATTTACGTTTGCACAATAAAACGAAAGCATCGTGGAAATTATTCAATTAAATCGCTGATGTGCCCATTACTGTAACCAATGAGTAAATGGTGGCAGCAACAGTTGTTAAATATGCATACATACATACATTCCAATTAATTTCCTGCTTTTCAACTTCCACAAAAGTTTCGCACGAACTTGTATTCTCTAATTGAATTACTCCACTGTGATGGAGCTTGTTTGCAAAAAAAGAGCTTGAATTATTGCCAAAGGACTCGCGGCAGAGCTCTTGAATTCATAACCATGGAAATTTGCATGGAAGTTGTTGTTCGTCAGTCATAAAATGCCAAAGAGCCGAGCCGTTACGCTGCTGAGCGCAACATTAGCGTGCGAAAGAACAAACAAGGTACTCATTAAGAGCAAGAAGAAGCACTCAATGCTGTAATGAGCGGCGACAACGTTAAGTGTTACAGTTATTTACATACTATGGCACGTCGATATGTTCGTTCATTGAAATGTTTTAATTTGCACAGTTTTCAGCAGTCCCTGGTTAAAATAATGATAACTGGACAAGTTAATTACGTACATTGAAGAGCAAAAAGTAAAGCAAGGAACATATTTTGAGAGAGTTTTCCTTTAAAATTTCACAATGAAGCGAATAATTGACTTCAAGGATGTCAGCTGTTTTAGTTTTATATTTTCTTTGATTTTAAGGAATATTTTTTTTTATTGACAGGCTAAAAAGAGCGAAGAAAAAGAGTAGGACAATTGATCAATTTTTATATTATAATATTTCCAAAAGTAAACCCATTGAAATTTATGGCCTACCTTGATGATCATCATACCATCAGAAAGAAAAGATTTCAGTAAATATAAGGTCTTCTGACTTAAATAAAAATACGACATAAATATATATATATATTTTTTTTTTGCACAATATAAAAACCCAATGACTTGGATATTTAAATTTTGAGGTTATGTGGAAAATGTGTTAATGCAAAAGTTGTAGGTCTGCAACCTTGCCATAACTTTTATTATAGACTTGTATTTTTGTTGGAAACCGCACTTCAGTTCATATCTATGTACATACAATATATACCGAAACTTGCTTAAATTTAACTATTTACAATGAAAATTTTGTTTACATATGTTTTTTTTCATAGATTCCTACATACATATGTACATATGTATCTAATAGAATAGTTATAATGTCAAACAGGTCCCACGAGTAACAATATGTCACCTTAGTGTATTTATGTATGTATGTAGTTCTCTTTACTTTGCATATTGCTGTTTGCAAAACTGTGCCAGTTGGACGACACTCGTCTGATAAATTCCAATAACATGCTGCGTGCTATTAAGGCAATGTGATAAATATTCTGGTATGTGAATTCAAGGGCCTTGATCCTGCTCTCTCCAGACTGCTGTGCAGTCTACAATCAACTGATCAGGAATTTCTATGTCACAAAAGCCGGCATTTTAACAGGTGGTTTTTGAGCCTCCACCAGAATGCCTCAAGTAGCCGGAATTTGTCTCTCGGAAGGATAATTATGCTCTTAAACATAGAGAGGATGTTCACACTCCTTAACAACTTTGCCTGGGTGTGATTTGCTCCTTAGTCCCCAACTGCAATGCAGAGCGAGCAAGCTCTTCGGCAATATTGTGAAATCCATATGAGAGGCACTTGCTTGCAAACTAAGAGGCTGTTCAGACTTGTTCCTGTTCCTGTTGAAAACGTCGTAATCTCGTAAGTTGAGATCGGTTTAAGAACCATTTAACAAAGAAATCGTTCCATAGGTAAGGATGCCTGAACCAATGCCTTCTGACGTTTGCGAGCCGTCATTGTATTCCTTAGTTATAGGTCACGCATGGAAGCCTTCATTTCTTGGAGCGAGATCACCTTCCCTCTTCCATACCATTTTGCTGTCATTTGAATGATTGTATGAGTGAAGTGGAGCGGTGTGAATTCCAGCATGACTTGTAGTGCTGCCGTCCGCATGTATCCTTCCTTTAAACAGATGCCTTTGCAGTTCGATGCTGAAGTCCTACAGAAGTATTCAATGCCCATGCCACCATCCAGTATAACAATTGGTCTCACGATCATACATCAGATGATTCTTGGCTTACCCGCGGATATAGCGCCCAAGCGATTGCACACCATGAGTGCTTTTAGGACAATATCACAAGTTCTGCCTTAAGAGAATAAGTTTGTTTCATAATATGAGGAGGACACTTCTAAAAACTCGATTTTCGGGAAACGAGTAGCCTTTAGCTCTTTCAGCGATTTTCATCTATCTTGAAAAATGACGACCCTTTAAGGTTCTCTTTATACAAAGTGGAGGCTGGAGCATTATTATAGTAATGCTTTTGGTCAAGAATTGGCGAGTAAGCTACGAAGTATGAGCTTTTAACAAACGTAAATCGCCGAGCTCATAAAAATATGTCTAAAATTGTATCGTACTTCATTGGCATGGGAACACACCATAAAAAAATGGTGTAATCTAGTTCCAATTTTGAAGTATAAACTATTTTTATGTTCTCTGCAATTTTTTAATACTGAATCTGTATGAAGAAGAGGAGCAAATAAAATATACAAATATATTTAGAGACTCAAAAAATGTCTTCAGACACGATGACCCACATAATCAAATAAACACTGGTTTTACACTCAAATGAAATATGAAAATCCTACATACATTGTGACCAAAAAGTACCTGGAAATTGTAAATAAAACGCAAAATATTTAATTGTTCATAAATATTTATTTTGTCTCCTTCAAAGTAATCACCACCAGATGCCAACGATTTTTCCCGTCCTTACAACACCTTTCATAAGCACAAGTCTTCAGCTCCTTCAGCGAAGTTTGCTTTATCTCTTCAATCGACTGAAAACGAGTTCCACCCGAGCCAAATCTGGTGAATACGATGGATGATGGATCGCATTCAACGATCAAGCATGTTGAAAAAAATTCTGCTTTATCGGGACGAGTCGGGAAGAACACGTTTCATACCCAAAATCATTCGAACGGACTCGAGAGAGATGTCGAGCTCTCTTGCCCTCTCTCTAGCACTTGTCTGACGATTTTCAAGCAACATATCCTGCACTTTTTTAATATTTGCATCAGTTGAAGGGGTCGAAGGTCCTCCAGAACGAGGCATGTCTTCAACGATCTCTCGACTCGAACTAGAGAAGAACTTTGTTCTACTCGTAGAGTTGTGTTTCTGATAAAACTGAATCGCCGTAAGCCTTTGCCAAGTAAATTTGATAGATATACAAAATTTTAGACAAATTCTTTGTTCGGAATTTTTACCCATTCTAAAAATTGCAACGCACTACTGAGGTGTACAAACTTAAGCAACTGTAAACAAATTGGTTGACAGAACTCGCTCATATTTGCCATAGTAATTAAGGCCACTCCTACTATTTAGCAAAATAATAATTTTTTTTTTTTAAATATCATTTACCCGGGGATTTAAATTCCAATTTCCGAGGACTTTTTTATCACATTGTACATAAATATAAGTGAATATAGATAAAAAAATGCATTTGAGTAAATAATCGCCAATATTTGCGAAATTATTGAACCACAAACAAGCGTAAAGTAAAAAAGCACAGAGACTCACATAAAATGTTCTCATATTTTCACGGTTTGTTAAACATTTGCCCAAACTGAGAAAAAATGCGATTTATGGATTGTCTAGCATTTCACCCGAGACGCTTCAGTAGCCAGTGTGCTTATTGCTGTTGACGGCAATCGAATATAACGGATATTTTGTAAGCAAGTGATGTGTTGATGGAGTCGTAGATGGGATCGAAATGAAAGGAAACAATTTTTTCAACCAATACTATAACAATTTTTATTTTGATACACTAGATACATATGTAGAACACTTACTCATACTGCTTACAAATATCAGTTTAAATGCGACGTACAACAATATAAAGTAATGACACCTGATACATACTTTTACATTATATACAAGCCTAAATATTGCCGGAAAATTAGATGTGCAATTTTCTTCCGAGTTGTGATATATTGAAGCTGTCGGAGATATTTTTGTCTATCTAATTGACGCTAATATTACTTTGTAAGTCAAACTAGTGGAATTCTATAGTATTTGACTTAGTCTCTACAAGCAATCAAAGCAAAAAGTTGTCTAATAAGCTTTGGCGCTGATCAAAAATGAATTTAACTCGTAAAAGACACTGCTTTATGCTATTCTCTTGTTCATAGTTGGAATTAAATAGTTAGTATGAAACATATTGAATAAGACCGGTCCTTCTCTCTTTACAGGTTCTATTATGTTCCACGTGAGGCGGCGTCCGGCGGACTCCCAACCACGTCGACGCAAGAAAAAACCGTTAGGTGCTTCAAATGGCGCCAATAGCATAGCCAGCGATCGAGAGGGTGCAGTTTTGGTGGAAGTCACACATAGCGGAGATGGAGGACGTCGCATTAAATTGGGCAGTGACCCAATCGAGGTAAGTTTCTTCAACACCTTCAGTGTTAATATGCTTTTGTCTAAATAATATAATTTTTTTTAACAGGTTGGTTCCGCAAACACGAACTCGTTGCAGTTGTTTGGTCCATCGATACAAGCTCGCCATTGTTTGATTTCACTACTGGAAGGTGTTTGCACAGTGACGCCATTGCACACTGATGCATTAACCTTTGTCAATGGCCACCACATAACACAACCTACAATTTTGCATGTGAGTGTCACTTCAAATATACGAACATAAGAATAAAGTGCAGTTCGTTATAAACCATTCTCATCTCCTATTAGATTGTGGTTGATTGCAATCGTTTCAATAAGAGCTTAAACGACTTACGTATTTAGAGAATCGTGAAATGTTTCAAAATTATATTCTTAATATAATAATCTTTTAGTTTGGTTTACCTACCTGTTATTATTAAAAACTAAAAATAATCAAGTTGGGCTTAGTATTTCTAAGCAATGACGTTAAAAATTTAAAATTACATAACAAACTCACTCCATATCCTTCTAGCCTCCATATAGGAATTATGATAATTTTGGTTTCCCCTGTTCACTTATCTCCGCGCCAGCTACCTAAAAATTCTTTAGTCGCTCTACGATAGCTATGAATCTTTCCAACACGCTCTCGAATTAAAAAATAATTTTAAGTAATTCGGCAATTACATAATACTACATTTACTGTGTAAAAAAAAAAAAGTGAAAAAGATTTTCATATTGAATATAAGCTTGATGAGGTTTTGAAATAAATTTAAAAACACGGAGAATAAAACAGAAGTTGTTTCTCGGACCCCGATTCCGGCAAGTCTTGAAACTTTATTTCAATGAGAATGTTTTGCACTATTGTCTCTTAAAAATGGTTTGAATTTTATCAAAAGTCATTTGTATTTAATTTTTTCATTCATTACTTTAATGTTTCTTTTCACAAAATAAATATATTTTTTAGAAATAGTAGCAAATAGTAGGAGGAAGTGTTTAGTAAAGTAAATTTAAATAAATATGGTTCAATTAAGAAGATTTTTTTTTTTTCAAGAATAAACTGTCCTCGCTGTTTTTAATTTTCTATATTCTGCATATGTGTTGGTTTCTGGATTTCTTCTTCTGTCAGGCTTTCCTTATGACAAGTGCAAAAACCCAATCCACTCTACGGAGAAACATTCCGATTGTTTAATTAAAGTATACCTTTTTTTTGTTTCTGTTTCCAACTAATTTAAGGGACTAAACCAGTGTAACGCATGAAAAATTATACGATTTTCGTGAGTTTTTTAAAAGAAAGTGCTGAATTGAATGTTTCGAACTTTTTTGGACGTAATAAGGTATATTTTCAGCTAGATTTTAATATTTGTTTTACAAATATATTGAAAAATAACGGTCTCATGTGCTGTGTTCGGAGGTGCCAACAAAAGTGATCCAACTGCTGGCATGATTCCGCCCAAATGAGTAACTGAAAAAAAAATACAAAAAGTTTATTAAATTTAAAGATATTTACTATGCAATGACCTTCAATTTTTGAAAAATATCAAAAACTAGCAAAATTGCGTGATTTTGAAAAAAAAATCTTTTTCTTAGGTAAAAAATTGTCGTTTTTTAATGCCAAAATGACACTTTGCAACGAGTCAAAAAGATCGTGGTTTTTCTACAGAAAAATTTTCCATCCAACAAATTGTTAGTGCTGATGTACTCCGTAAATACTTCTGAATTTGAAATAAAATTATTTTCCGCGGCGTCCGTGACCCTCAAAACACCGTCGCGTATCCACTAGAGGGTGGGCATTTTAATCTTAATTTTGTTTTTTAAGTTTTCCATTGAAATTTAACGCATGCCATGCTCCCAAATATGAAAGAGTCATACCCCTAATACCGCACGTAATCACATACGTACGTGCATATATGTATATGCCATTGTCTTGATTTCAGTTAAAAAGTTGACGTGTAAATTGTGCTAATTCCTTTGTATTTTTGCTTAATTTGTGTTGGAGAACAAATTTTCGATGCTGTAAAGCTTTAAAAACACAAACAAACATCGGCAAACATGACATGAGACTTAGTCACATGTTATAAAACAAAACATTAGCAATTGCTTACATTTGTGCATATGTGTGAGTGTGTGTGCATAAATAGCGAACTGTTTTACACAAATTAAAAGGTTGATTATGGGGACCAATTTACTGATTCGTAAAAAAAAGTTAATATAAAAGGGGCGTTTATTAGCTAGTTTCATGAATGTGTACAAATGTGTGTGTGACTTGCATCACAATGTGTGCTTATGTATGCGCGGCTGCGTGCTTTTATAAGTCTGTGGGCCAGCATCAACAGTCGCATTCAAATTATGCTTATTCGATTCCGTTTTGTGCTTCGCTTTACTTTTGTTGACCTGTCGAATTGTTGATGCAACAACACGAGCGACTGGCGTTCGCGATGATGTGAGCTTGAACGCCCCTCATTTAGTCTGAAATGTGAATTGGTGAATATCGGAAGCTGTGCGCCATGCAGCCTTTCTCATATTTGAATGTAATTAATTTCTCCGCTTAGCATTTAACCTATTATTTTCGATAATATGCACCCTAAGAAAGTATTGAATTCAGACTGGTTATTGTTATTGTTTGTATTTTTCTTTTAGAACGGCTCTGTCGTGATGTTTGGACGTGTGGCCTCATACAGATTTTTGGACTCACCAACCGATGGACGCTACAACCTCGCTTTGTCGCAATCACAGCTGGACTCAGCCTGTCTTTACGAAAGGTTAGTGCGTCCAATGAGAAAATTTAATCTTTTTACCATTTGTAAAACGTATTGTGTGAATTCATTATTGATGTTTAATGTTGTCTGCATTCCTTGAACATTTAATGATCTTTGTAAGCCTACGAATGGTCGCTTTAATTTGTTCTTCCTTCATATGTTGTTTTATCCGATTTATTTTTATGTTTTTAACTTATTTGTGATACCTTTGAAACATATTTTTGTATTTTTTATTGTTGTTTTCCCCACTAAACCTCTACGACCTCGCACATTCTTTTTAATATCAACTCCCACTTCACTCAATCACTTAAATTAACACACACATATACATGTAAAACTCGCTGGTATAAAATCGTTCGAACGTACGCCAAACAACGGCAACAACAAATGTACAACAATTGCCATTCACAGTCGTTCACCAACTTCGCCTGGCTCCTGGAACGATGAGGACGGCGCATTAAACTCAGTAAGTATGCAAGAATGAAATTCAAATTGCGAAATATGAAATTAAAATTTCTACCGAATCATTAGGCAAACAAGAACGAAAGTGGCGGCACCAGCAACAATAGCGGAAATGGCAGCGGAGGTGGAGGTATGAGCGTCACAGAACAATCGTTGGGTATGCGTGATCAAGAAGAAAACAAGATGCGCTCAGCTGATCCTCTCAGTCATGCTGGCAGCGCGGTCTTCGACGGACAAAGTATTGAGGGTAATTTGGAAAATGAAACCAAATCCATTTCAAGCTTAAAGTCGGGCGGCTCCAATAGCCAGGAAAGGTAATTTGATTACTAGCTACTTTAACAAAATTAAGATAAAAGCTTTTCAATTCTCTTTTTCAAATTTCGAAATAGCCAGCAAAGTATGGAGTTTATTCAAAAAAGCTGAAATCGACAGAACTCGAATTTTCAAGAGGCATAAAAATAAACACATACATTCTTTTTTTCCAATCAGTAACAGCTAAATTTACCGTTAATATATATGTTTGTGTTGCTCTTCATAATTTCAGTTCAGTTTTGTTTTGAAATTTTCTTTTAAACAAAGTGCTAAAACCACATTCGTTGCCAAATCATAATTTTAATATACAATCATTTAGTTTACATAGAATGTAAATGCGTTATACAACAACTTAAAGTTTAAGATTTATGTTTATATATTCTCTTTACAGATCCCCGAAAATGACCGGTAGTTCGGAGAATCAAGGCCAGGAGGCAATTCTACCCGCCGTCTTGGAATTTCCTGAAACACATCAGGAATTATTCCTTAGACACATCATAGGCGAATTGGATGTGAATGCGCCGCATTTCAAGCTGGCGCCAGTGTACTCTCTGTATTTATGTGCCAGGTAAAACAGTACTTACTTTTTAGGAGTATTATTTTCAATACAATTTTCTGCATGAATTGACTTGTGAGGGCACTAATATTAAATGGGCTTCTATGTGTAGCGTTTGTGCCCAGTAAATGTGTAGTAATTCATATGTATTCGCATCTATGTGCTTTCAATTCAATACTCGCTTAAATTTACTACTTCGTTTGAGTTCACGAGATCCTTATAGGAATTTAGAGAGCACTGAACACACACCATAAAAGAAAATTACCAGAAAATTGTCAAGTATGTTAAATAACAGTAAGTAGTAGTATAGAAACCTATAATAGAGTGCGAGAAGCTTTTTCTCAATAATGGCGAAGTTGAAATGTCTTATTGGAATCAAAGAGCCAAAAAGTGCTATATCACATGTGTAGATTTTCTCAAGTTGTATATAAGTCTAGAAATAAACGTGTAATTAATGACTTATTATTGCTTTAGATACCGGGCATCGACCCACTATCGTCCCGAACTGCAGCCCACAGAACGAGCCCACAAATTGACAATATTTCTGCATCATGTGGCCAATTTGATTTACACCGTTGTACAGGAACAATATTCCGATCCACGCATTCTGGCATTTTGGATGGCCAATAGTTCGGAGTTCTTACACTTTCTGAAATCGGATCGTCATATTAGTGCGTTCAGCGTTCAAGCTCAAGAAGTACTAGCCGAGAGCGTGCAAACTGCGTTTCGAAATTTGGTGAATTGTTTCCGCTTGGAATTGTCGCAGACCTTGAATCAGTTTCTCTCGGAAACCATCGATCACGACTCGGCTGCAGGACTAGTACTCACTGTACTGGGATCCGCAATGGCTTTGTTGCGTCGCTGTCGCGTTAATGCTGCGCTAACAATTCAACTTTTCAGCCAGCTTTTCCATTACATCAACGTGATTTGCTTTAATACGGTGAGCAATGAAAGTTTGTTGACCCCATTTTTATTTATAAAAAATTGTATATAAGATTAAAGCATGTTTTAACAAAGAATTGCCGTAAAATAATTAATCACGGTATGACTTATGTGTTTTCAGATTGTGGCCAATTCCCACATGTGCACAGCGGAATGGGGGAAGGTTATGTCAGAACGCCTCCAACTTTTGGAGTTATGGGCTGAACGTCAAGGACTGGAACTGGCGGCCGACTGTCACCTGGCAAAGATCAATCAGTGTGCACAGTTTCTCCAAGCACCAAAATCGTCCGTCGAAGAGATACAACAATTGGCCTGTTCCTGCTTCCGTTTGAACTCTTTGCAAATGTCCGCATTGCTACAGCAAGAAAAGATACCACGAAATTTAGTGGACACTGCAATAAGAATGGCCGAATCGGTGGCGGACGAGCTTACGCGTTCGGACGGTCGAGAGGTGCGCTTGGAAGAATCGCCAGAGTTGCATTTAGCTTTGCTGTTACCCGATGATGGCTTTAGTTGTGATGTTGTACGTGGCATTCCGTCCGGTTTGGTGGATTTTTTGAATCCACTACAACAACAAGGCATGTGTCGACTGGCTGCGCAGCCAACTTCAATTGGCTTGTGGACTGTCTACATGCACCAATTCAATGTAATTTTTCCATAAATCAGGAAAACTTATTTATGCAACTATTAAAATTTGTTGTGCAACCCCTGTTTTAGGCCCGTTCTTCAAGCGCCATGTCCAATAAATTGCCGCAACCTGAGGTTCAAGTAATAAAGCTGCACAAGAACGCCAACGGCATGGGCTTGTCAATAGTAGCAGCAAAAGGCGCAGGCCAGGAGCGTTTAGGCATATATATCAAGAGTGTTGTGCCTGGCGGCGCGGCTGATGCCGACGGTCGCTTGCAAGCAGGAGATCAGCTCTTACGCGTTGACGGCCAGAGCCTGATAGGCATAACTCAAGAAAAGTAAGGATTTCATTTCAAAGTTTTAAACTCATTTCTAATCATCGCATTTTCTAGAGCGGCTGATTACCTCGTTCGCACTGGTCCTATAGTCACTTTGGAAGTGGCAAAACAAGGCGCCATTTATCACGGTTTAGCCACTTTACTACAACAACCAAGTCCGGTCATAGCGCGCGGTAAGTCCAGGAGATGTACTTCATGTTCATAACCTAGTCATAAGTTAAAGGTATAAATATAGTTGCGTGGCTTATAATATCCGTAATATTAATGAAATGAGTTAGTTATTTGCTATGAACTTAGTTTTAAACACACGCCAGTAAATACGTAATTCGCTATAACGTTACTCAATAACAATGAATGCTAATGGCTTTTTTACTAAACTACTCCCTTACATGCTGCCAATTACAAAAAAACAAAAAAAAAATTTCGCAACATTTCAACAAAATTAATAATGTCTAACATAACAAACGATAAAACTAATCAGAGCCGACAGCTTCGGCATCTACGGCGGTGTACCATGACCAGCGCCGCCACTCGATGTACAATAATCGCTACTTCGCTTCGGCTTCCGACGACAGTCTAAATCGCAGCCGACGTGAATCTTTAGTTTACGTGCGTTCATCATCCCCACCCATGCGCCGCTTGAGCGCATCCTCGCTGCAGGAGGAACTTTGTGCTAGGGGTCACCAACTACACATCGATCCACGTTATCGCGACACGCGCCCGATTGCACGATCAGTCAGCAGCCTTTATCTCTCTAATGAGAACAATTTGAACAACGTCCAAAATAACAATAATTATTTTCATAATAGTCCAGTGCGCCAACGCACCAATAGTACAGTGAACACTAGCACACCGCCGCCGTCAATATACATAGAGGAGTACACGGATCCCGATCCAGATCCAGAAAACGCCCAGAAACGATCCTCCAACGATTCATTCACAAACTTATCCTATACTGAGGCTCATCAACCGCTCAATGAAGACGGCATAGCTTCAGTAGCCGATTCAGATGACATTCCATTTATTGATGATGGTTCACCCACGGAAGATGTGCCCACTTATGTACCAGTTCCAAAGAAGTTCAGCCATCGCAGCTACTTCAACGCCTAGAACGGGTACCGAAACCACCGCCTGGTATCATAAGTAATGTACGACGCAATGCTCCTGGTTACCGCAAGACAGTAAGTTTCGATTTGGAAGAGACGAAAGCACGGAGACGTGACAGCATTTCGCTGGATCGCGGAACGGGTATCAACCGCAAATTCCACACGCACGACGCCATAAGTAAATTCGCGCGTGCAGGTATTGATAGTAATCGTGCTTCCTCTGAGTCGTTAGACAAAAACGAGCGAGAGCGTATACCGTTAATACAAAAAATAAGACGAGAACTGAACTCACATCGTTCGACCTCCGGTAGCATAGCAACCAGCACTAACTCCGGCAGCGGCTCCAACAGCAACCGCTCTTCAAATGAGTCCATTGAAAAAATGCCACTGATAACTAAACCCATTAATGATTTAAATATAAGTAATGCAACAACAACGCCAACACTAATAACGACCACCATACGACCTAAGCGGGAATTAAATGCCATTCGTGCTACCTCCGGTGGCGGACTCAGCGGTAACCAACAGCGCACCAACACAAGCAAAAGGTCTGCCCCATTGCACAATCCCACCAATCTTGTAAATATCACAAACACTTCTGTTTCAAATTCAAAGCCCGTTTCCGTTTCCCGCACTTCTGATATACCATTCCATCTAAGCGCGGGCGGTAATCCAACGACAGCAGCCAAAACCAACACAGTTGTTACTATAAAAGTTCCTAGTGTATGTGAAATTGAAAGTTCCTCTGAAACTGTCCATAACTACTGTCCAGTGCGTTCACATAGCCATGCAAACATACATTTCCCAAATTGTCCAGACAACACCGATATGGATGCATCCACACCATGCCATACTCACACCACCACACTTACCGTTTCTCAAGGTCGACAGTTGAATTCACAAAATAAAGAGGTGGATCACCTACACCAGTTTAGTAAACCGTTTGGAGAGGGGAAAGTGCGTGAGATGACTGCATTTTTCGAACGTAACCAAACATTTGATGCCACTGGACACCCCAGAGAAGCCTGTTCTGGCTTGTCCAACGCTTTTTCAAAATCAGCATCGTATTTATATCCACCAAAATCTGCTACATCACCTTGCAAAACGAAGAAGAACCTTAGCAAACAAGAACAATTTGACATTTTACAGCAGCTAAAGGAATGGAGTTTGCATGGCAGTAGTGGCAAAGATTACCAAATAAATTTACAAGATAGTTCTTTTCGAAATAGTTTTGAAAACGAAATCAAACAACGAATTACCGAAAATATTAATATTAATACTCAAAACAACTCAGAATCTAATGCACCTACAAATCTAATTTCTGCACCAACGTTACTAACACCAGAATCAGAGCTATCCATCAGCACCACTTTTACCTGTGATTGTCCTTGTTGTGCCAATTGTAAGAAAAAAATCGTTTCAAATATCTCAGACCCTAACGAAACCATCCCAGAAAATGCCAAATTATCAATAGGCCCAACGACACCTTCTTTCAAATGCTACGACAGTTGCCCCAAAATTACGCAAAGCCAGTTGAAGCGACAGCACAGCGTTATGTCCACTGCGAAGGGTAACACAGTGCGCTCGGTGAAGCGTAATCAAAAAGAGCATCGGAATTCCGATGGAACGAAGCTCTCTTTAACGCTGGACTTGAGAGCAGGTAAAAGCACCGCTGCCACTACATCAACTGCGACAACTGAGTATATACATTGTCCACATTCAACGACACTATCAAATAAGGAATTATCGGAAGACGAAGTTGATGATGCAGCCGTTGAAAGCTGACCACTTGGCGACTAAAGCTGGTGACGACATTGACGTGTTAGAAACGTAGTTTTTGCTTAAGTACGTACCAATTGGATGCCTACTTGAAGAACAATCTAAAAAATATTTTTAATTATTTTATTAGTTAAAGGCATTGAATACCGAATAAAACAACATTTATATTGGCAACACTCGGATTGACATCCCATTGGTATAGATACAAATATCCCTACATCCTGTAGAAGTTTCTTGATGATTCTTTGATTGATTCATTTGTAGGACTTAACTATTACTTTTATTATAATTTTATCTTTTTTTCATTCGCATTTTGAAAAATGTTTGGACGGACGTACATTAAGGACTGACTCAAATAAAAGAAGCCACCTTGATCAAACACTTTTGAATACTCTTGCATATAACACTGATTTAAACCGCAATTTATTTCCATTTTTGTGTCTTTTTATTTGTGTAAATTCTTTCTTGTATTTATTTATTTAGAAATGCCACATTTGCACCTTTTATGTCACATACATATAACTGTAAATGCACCTCTCATGCTGTTGTACAACTAATTGCAAATCTCAAAATTTTAATAATCCACTTGTTTCCTTTTCATATCTAATATTCGCCCATAACAACATCCGCATAACACACCACTCCATGCACCACCAAAATCGTAAATTATAAATGGTTGCTTACTTAATTGGTTCCGATGCACGCTCGCTGCTGTGGCGTTTGCCCCTAATTAAACCATTATGAAATTGTTTGTGCGGAATGTATATATAACCTCGCTGTCGTCGTCGGCTCAAACGTACGCCTCGTGCAATCACAGGTAACCGCCGCATGTCTGAACGTGACCTTTCAAGAATGGGCGTAGCCGATTCCAAAAATATTGGCCCTCTCATACCCAATAATCATTTATCAAATAGTAAATCAGTACCAGCACTACACCATCACACCGGAAGTGGTACTATTTGTAAGTCAAAATTAACACATTTACCTTTTTTAATATAAAATAGAAAAAGTTAATTATTTTACAAAATTTTCAATTTTCGTTTGATTATATCTATACATTATTAGTCATAGTTGCAAATTTCTAAAAATACGCAAGCATTTAATAAGTGTTCTTTATCGTTTAGCCATGAACGCTTCGAAATCACGCAGCACCCACAGCCTCATCACCAATCCCCACACCAACTTCACTGGCGGCGTCAACAGCCTAAACAACAACGAGCAGGGCTTCTATCAGAACTTAAGTGTTTACCGTGCCCAAAATCAAAGTCAACCGATTTTAGCCGAAAGGTGAGACTTCTCAATTCAACTCAATTAAACTCAGTACGATTTTAAGTCTGAAAAATATATCTGAATACAACAATTACAACTTGAGGTCTGCTTGATTTAAAGCATCACTGATCGAGCTGAGTTCGAAAAAGAACTATATATATATTTGTTCACCTTGTACACCATACTAATATTTTCTTACTGTGTTGCACATACATATGTACATACTTTTACATTCACGTACTACATAATTTGTATATACACAAAGCTGCTAGAAATGCAACGGACTCAATAACAGAGAGTTTCAAAGGCTTGTCTGGATTAATGAAGAACCACTTCATTGCATTACATGCCCTCACATCATTTTATACACCTAATTGGTGGTTTAATTTGGAGGCTCATGTGCACATTGACCGCCAGCGGCAGCACTAAAGCCAAGTAGGTTTATTTGACTCACTAAAGAACATGATTCAAGATTTGTTTTGCATACTTCAGACTTGTTTTAATATTGTGATGGTCTCATGTGACAAAATATAATGAAAATTAAAATACCAATATTTTGATTTATAGAATTTAAGAACTTTAGATTTTCAGTAGCTTATTGAAAGCGTAAGGCTTGCGTACTGTCCGAAATTAAGGGGTTACAAAAACGTTTGTTGACACGGAAAAAGCATCGAAAGTGCAGCCCGCCTCTTTGAATAACTGGTATAGTTTGTTCGATTTGCTTCTCTTTAACGTTTGTTGAATCGAGGACAGTATCTCTTCTAATAATGCAAAGCAGAGTTTTGGGCAACTTTCATTTTTTAACGATTTGGCAAATGTATGGATTGTCAAGCAAAGCAAGGAAACTCGGGTGTGAATCGGTCATTAATTTTCTTCCAGCTTTTGAAAATGAAAGCTGTGGTACTCGAATCGCAGTCTTTATTGGTCTGTGATTCAGTTGATTGAGAACTGAAAATATTTATTTTTCAGAATATTTCACAAAATGTAGCTTATTACAACGTTTTTAAATATTACCAAAAAAACAGTTAACTCCTGTTGCATTTAATCTATAATACCCTTCACAAATAAGACAACAAGACATACAAGAAATTGAATTTGATAGGTCCGTTTGTATGGCATCTATGTATATGCTATAATGATTCGATATCGGCGCCTCCGACAAATGAGCAGCTTCTTGAGTAGAAAAGGACGTGCGCAAATTTTCAATTCGATAACTCAAAAACTAAGGAACCAGTTCACATATATGCAAAGACAGACAGACATGGATAGATCGACTCAGCTCTTCATGCTGATCATTTATATATAATTTTATATTATACCGTGTTCCATCTTTGGATATGTTTTTTTTATTGATACATTTAAAAAATCATTTTTAATATTAATTTTGTTTTTAATATAATTATATTAAATTAAAATGTAAATTTAATTTTAATACGATTTTTTGCGTACTCAAATTTGACTTAGAGGCAAACACAAAGTCCTCTTTCTTGCCTCCATTTTCAGCCAAAGTTTCTGCAATTCAATTTAAATATGAATAAAATATGTAACTGGAAACCTATTAAACGTATTTAACTTACGACGACTGGCAGGAATCAAAATTATTTTGTGCTTGAGGCACAACCTCCGGTTCCACAAATTCAACGACGTTCGCAAAACACTTATTTATGCAAGCTTGCTGCAATCTTAATTTACAAAACGCTTGCCATTATGTTTATTAGGATAAGACCAACTTAGAGCCAAGAACTTTACTTTTTGGTCACTTGCATTTCCATTTAGACAAATGCAGTTTTTCTAATGGTCACTTACCTAAATTTATTGAACTGTTTAGATGCCATTAGCAATGTTTCCATTGCTACGACTGCCAGATCTTCATAATCAACACGAACACGAATTTAATTCCTTAAAAACATTCTCAAATTTATTTTGGGAATGTTTTCAACCGGTCTTAGAAACTAGGTAAATTGAAGTAGTGCAATTCTTCCCTCTCTCCGTTTTTCCAAACGCTATTCAGGTTCTTTCTTAAAAAAAAATATTGGAAAACGGAACACAATCTTTGTTACTTGAGGAACTAATTATGGGGTAGTCAGAAGAGTAATTCGCAATGGACTTCTGAGATTCTAATGCATATTTATGTACTCATAGATGTTGATGTATATTTCTATATGTGATAGCATTCGTTTTTACAGACTTGTATGCACATATAGTCTTTAATAACATTTTGTTTTGCTTCAAATTTCTACCTCGTTCAGACCTTCGATGTCGCTTCATTCCGCAATGAGCACCCACAATGGAAACTCCTCCAACAACGGACCAAATCCAATACTGTCACCAGCAAATGGAACCGCGTCAATGCATCACCCAGCATTTACATCGCAACAACAACAGCAACTGCATCATTCATCAATAACTTCCCCAACAGGGTCTAACAACATGCCACCGACCCGCCCAGCGTCCGCATATTATCACAATGCCAACACAGTGCCATCGACAAACAACAATCAACTGCAACAGAGCTTGGCAGCACAACAACAACAGCAATTTATGCACCACCCACACAATATGAGTGCAAGCAGCAGCAATTTGAACAGTGGCAACATGACAGCAGCCACCCTTCAGCAGTACCAGCAGCAGCAACAACAACAACAACATCATTTGTCACAAATGCCGCCACACTCCTCATTGACGATGGGAAACCGATCGAGAAGCACACAAAATTTCAATCGGGATATGCAAAATCAACATAGCCTGCGTATGCAACAAATGATGGCGCCGTCAATGCCGAACATTAGCGGTTTATACCAGCAGCAACACATGTCAGCCAGTCAGAGCATGCAGAATGTAAATATGAGCGGAGTGGACACGGGTATTGCGTATCAAAATGGCGGAGGAGCTGATAGTTTTATGCAACAGCCGCATCAACAACAACAACAACAGCAGCAGCACTCACCAGCTGGTCAAACTCTTCGTCGCAATCCACGTCACGAGTTAATGTCGCAGGCTGGCGGTGAAGGTGCGCAACATTCGCCCAACCCAATGCAACAGCAAAACTTTGTATCGTTGCCGCCGAAGCCGGGTAGCATGCAACAAGTGTCCCCGATGAAGCAACAGCAGCAGGCCCAACAACTGCCTCCCACAGCACCGAAACCACATCCAAATCGCTTGCAACAACAGCAATATATGCAGCACCAACTACAACAACAACAAGGTCATCAGCAGCACCATCCGCCGTACCAGCAGAGCCTTGAGGATAAACCTCCACTGCCGCCAACAGCGACACATCCACTTTTCAAACCCACGCAGCAAATAACACCGGGCATGAATTATGTTGCCAGCTCCATAGATCCGCCCAAAGGTGGTTATGTGCCAGTGTCATCCACAGTAGCGGCACAAAACCAGAAAAACTTCATGGGTACCAATCCGTGGGAACGTGAGGAGCGCGAAAAGGAGGTTGAAATTCGACGGGAGCATATACGTCAATGGCGAGAGCAACAAATAGCCGAACTCTCGTCCTTGCCACAAAGAACACCGCAACAAGAAGAACAGTTAAAGACATTAATTCTGGAACGTGATTTTGAAAGACGCGCGCAGGAGGTGGAAGAGCATGAGGATGAGAGTGAAACTTCCTATGAAAAAGAAAATTTGCAGGAAGCTTACCGTCTACAAACAAGCTCTTTACAAAATCCGCTGACGAATTTCAGACAAACAGAAATAAAAAATACAACCCCCTCCGACAATGTAGGAGCAGGTTCTAACAGCACCTCCGGATCTTTAGACGCATCGCCGTTATTATCAGCGCGCAATTCAGCTGCTGGTGGATCAGATGTAGCATCGGTTCAACAACAACAACAGCCACCACCTTTGCCGAACAATCCACCCCCACCGGTTGGAGTCAATGCGACAACCGTGGTGCAGCCTAAAAGTATTCTGAAGAACAACCGTTATGATAGCGGCAACGGTACGGCACCATCATCGCCATCCAAATCGCAGAAATCAACGAGTTTCGCAGACGATAGACATTTACAAACTGAGCACCCCATTTCAAGTTTGGCCAAGGACCTTTCGCAATTGTCAATAAATAGCCTGGGTTCCACTGGCGGCCTCGCATCCACCTCGGGCGCTGGCACCTCTCCACCACACAATGCCAGCGTAGACAATTCAACGGTTCCACCGCCTCCACCACCAGAACGGAACAGCTCGTATCTCATAATGTCACAACAAAAATTGCGCAACTCTTCCATCGGACTACTAAAGACCGCCACAAGCAATTCCGCTGATTTGCTTAATCAGAATCAGAACTTGGTGAAGAAAGCTAATATGCTTAATAACAACGCTATAATCAATAATAATAATAACAACAACAACAGCTTGAATTCGCCCTCATCAGCAGCGGCTGCGAACAGCACGGCTGTGAACAGCAACAACATGACTCAAATTTCCACGCCGGAACTGTCGCCGTCAGGCTACCTGAGCAGCAGCAGCAGTAGCAACATGTTGTTGCGGGATAATAAGCGCGTCTCATTCCATGACGAGGAGAACAACTACACGGGCGGTTCACAGTTGTATGGAGCAAGCGGCACAGGGTCGTCTTCCGACATGTACGCCACAAGTGTCGACAACCAAATGCCTCTAGACCTGGATGCCATACTAGAGGATAGGAACGTAAGTGATTTGGAATCAATGTCCGCTCCTAAACCAAAATTGGTTCTAATTCGCAACAAAAATATTTTCATTGCAGCATCGTGCGCGCATGTTCGACAACACGGTCTTAGAAACAATGCCAACTTCACCGGATTCTGTTCTCTGGAATACAACAGTGCAATCCACTCCAGGTGTTATTGGAGCACAGGAAGTATACAGGTAAGCGCTAAACTCTCATTATATATCGAATAAAAAAATATCTAAACGGTCTCCTAATTCTAAAGGGATCCCCGCCAACGACGACTTGCCGAAAAACAGCAGCAACAGCAGCAACGCAGTACCGAAGCTGTCCCAGAGAAATTGTCGTTCAAAGAGAAAATGAAAATGTTTGCCTTAGAATCGGGAGAGGACAACACGCCTAAAGACAAACTGAAAATCTCACGAGCACAACGAGACATCGACGCTGTACACTGACTAACACCACCCATACACCAACAAATGTACACAACACTAGAGTATGCTTAAGTAAAAGAAAACCAATAATAACAATAAAAAAACGAATTTGCTAAGCAAGGCAATAATTTATAATATTATGTAATAAATAAAAAGAAACGTAGAGTAAATATTTAACCGAAGAAGTTGATGAATGTGAAGTTGAATTCCTTTTGAATGAAGAAAGAAACAATATGTTTATTTAGTTTTAGTTCTTTAACCTTGTACACAACAAACATTTAGTATTCATAATTATTATTGTGCATTAAGTGAAATGTAAAGTATTTCAATTGAGTAGTCGATACTAAGAAAAAGTTAATTCAATAATTTTTCGTATGCGTAGTAATTAGCTTAAGATCGATAAAGTATGAAATGCAAATGAATTTGACACTCGAAATATTTACCTACAAACTTTTATTGAAATAGGCAATATCCCTTACCGCGAACATATGTATGTTTATTCGTTTCAAAACTGAAGCAGTGAACTCAAGCGACAACAAACGTACTATTTTTATAACTAAATTTATTAAAAAAATTATTGTCATATTACGTATCATACCGTACGACAAGCCTGCGTAAATGTCAGTAAAAATGCAAATATAACTCAACATATATTTTATATCCGTTATTGAAAGTGTATATTTTCGCAAGCTGAAAACCCAGAAATGCAAAAATTAGTGTAACTGTAAACAAATATTCAACAAATACAAAAAAAGGAACACGAAACGGGTTTCTTTACGATGAACTATGGCTTTAATGAATAAATCATGAAAGAGGGAACTTATTATGAAATTTATTGATTGTAAAAAAATTCTAACAACAAAAATAACATATTTATATACATACATATTTTAGTGATGTGTGTAAAAATCGCAATGCTAAATTGTTATATTCGAATAAGTCACTAGAAACACATATGAATTTACAATATATAGATAAAATTGATTAACGTGCATTGCAAACTCGTTCCCTGTACTAAGAAGTTTGTATAAGGAATTTTGAAGTAAACTGCAATGCAACTCTAATTGAAGATTTCGTTTATTGAAATTAAAATGTCCAAACCATTTATGTATACATTTTGTAATAAGTATTCCGGTAGTTACACGTAAGCTTGAAAAGTTCAAACATGAACACTCTATGTTAATAACATTAAAATAAATCAAAATATATAATATTTCACAAGAAAACTTACAACCGTTCTTTGTAAAAACTTTGAAACTCTACCAATGACTAAAAAGTCTTCTGAATCTTGGACGATTTATTAATTACTTTATTTTAGAATGCCATATATAACTGCATCTCTACATATTTACTATTTTTGACTTCTTTAGATATTTGAAATCGCTGCACAACCGATTTTGCCTTGGACACAGACTCAAGACAAGAAAAATATACGCGAACAATAGATTGCAGCTGAAAATTACGTTTCGGATACATTAAATTATTAATTTGTTGTCATTGCATATCATCGCAACAAGTACTTAAACTACTTTTTGAATGCACTATCTTACTTCATTAGTCATATTTCATATACAACTACTAGGAAATAAATTAAAAACTTCAATTGGTACAACAAGAAGACCGTGAAATGCTTTAATCTTAAAATATAGAAAAAATTAATATTTTGAACATTTTACTAAAACTTTACATAACCTTAAAATTAAGTAAAAATATATGATATTTATGTATGTACAATATATGACTAGTTGGTGTAAGTACGTTTACTTATGCTTCTATTCCTAAACACTAAACGTTTGAGTATGTGTAGAAGGGTAAATGTTTATGAAGGAATTCAGGCAAAGCCTACTCCCGAATGTTTTAAAAAGACGAAAGAATTTATTAAAATTAACACTAATTGGACATTTTAATACAACCAAAATCGCAGAACTTGGCATATGGCATATGATATGTATGTAGATATAAGTATATTTACATACTTATTTGTAATGCTGCACCGCAAATCGTTAACAGTTACACAAACAGAAGCAAAAATATGTATCTAACAAAGCAGGGGAAACGTAAATGGTTATATTTAACAATCCGACTTGCAGATATAAAGAGAGAAAGTTTCTGAACTCGCTGAATATGAAATTAATTAGCTTTAATTAATATGTCGAAAATAATATTGAAATAACAGTAGTATGTAGTAAATGTGTCTTTATCCTTTTTGAACTATAGTAGAAAAATACAAACTGAAGTATCTTGAAAAACCAATTAACACTATGCACATTGTTGAGAATAAATATCTTAGAATAAAGTGTTCTAGCTTAGTTTTAAAAAGCATAATTAACGACTAAATGTGTTCTTAATAATCTATACATTTATAAAAATTATTTAAATTGCACAGATATTGCAAATATTGTTGTATTGTAGTGGCAGAAAATGGTGCCGGGTACAGTACTCGGCCGAATAAAAAGTAGTGTCCGTTCCGGTGACTTGCAATTCAACTTCATACAACCCAACTCTTTTTCGGTATTATGAAGCTCAACTATTTCATTGGTGTTGGCAACGTAAAAATGAAGATCTGTAGGAAAAATTGTGGGATTTTTCAGGTGTCCAGATTTCGAATTTGAGTTCAAATGTACAGCTATTTTTGTCATTTTAGTAAATGGTGGTGGTTTGACCTCTAAACTCTTGACGACAACACAAGAAATTCTACAAGTTTTTTATTTTTTGGTTTTGCGAGTAGCAATTCAAATTTAATAAGAAACAGCATCTAACATCACAGTCGCAAATTGCCTGCAAACTAGTGTAATTAAACAGCTGAAAATTTTTAAACGCAAAATCAAAACAATTCAATTAAGTTCTTGTTCACGAAAATGTGAATGATTATTAAAATGAGCAATAGTGTTGATTTCAACCACGATACTTAACTGTTGGGGCCAAAACTGATGTACTGTGCATAAGAAAAAGTCTTCGTGATCCTACAAATGATTGTAACTTCCTACCACCAAGTAAGTCAAAGTTTTATTGATAATTAAGTGACTTTTGAAAAATGTTTTTTGGCGGATTCGAACTCACTTCCGTTTGAATAAAGAGGCATTTTGGATTTCATTAAAGACCGTTTTCTCAATGTCTTCTTAGTGGATAAAACACAAATGACTGAAGAAGAGTGAAAAGTTTCAAACATTTGATTTTATTCGAAAATTATTTTCCTAAGAATAGTAGTCGATTGTATCGGCTTTTTGTATCCGAAACACTTCCCACGGTCCATTAGTTTTATTTTTAATCAGACCTATCCCGCAATCCATCGTAGCAAAATTTCCTATCACTGAATCCATGTGAATTCGAAACTTTTGTTACGATTAATGTTTAATTTTGACATTTCGAAATAAGCTGGGTAGAAGAAAAAATTTAAATTTTGATAAATAAAACTGAAATCGTTTATTTTCAAATTGAATTTACAAACAAAATAGGGATCCTCTAACTGCCACTCAGGAATTTCGAGCTTACATTCGGAATTGTACGAGTCGTATGATAGCAACTGCAATGGATTGCGTATTAGGTTGATTGCTTCCAAATTGTAGCTTGCCTTCCTATTTATTTGTACAAAGTAAATAAATAAAATATTTTTTTACCTACTTTCTATTTTTTTAAATACTTTTTTAAATAAACGCATTAAAGTTCAAATTTTTTTAACGTATCCATACTGACACAGATTTGAAAACTGTAATACAAAAAAACGTTGAACTTTCTACTTCGGTTTTACTGGATTTCAATTCATCTAGTATACTATATCGAAAACCTGAAGCGAAAATCCCTGAGGAACCGATTATTTTTATGAAGACTATTGCTTACTCGTAGAATGCAGTTACGAACAAAAGCGAAGAAATATAAAACCGATAACACAATTAATGATTTGTTTTTCAAATTCGTCCCACTGTACATAACTTGAATGTTGGTTCAACAGTTTTCGTAACCTTGTTTTTTATGAACGGTGACGTATTCGTCATGGTATGAGCGCAATCCCTCATGATGAAATTGGTGGACAGGACAACTGCTCACAACCCAGACGTCCGGTGAAATCATATCTGTGTTATGTAAGAATTTATTAATTTGCACTGTAATTATTTTTTTCTAGTGGCAACGCCAACATCATTTTTATCGATAGCATGTTAAAATCATATGTTTTTGTTTACATATGATATCAGGAACAAGTTTAAAACCCAATTCTTTCACTGTTGAAAATTGTAATGGATAATAAAATTGCCAAAGAAAGAATGTATAAAATAACTTCACAATTTGAAGAGTCATGTGAAAATATTATAAAAAACCCATTGATCTTGAATAATGATTGTTGGCTTTTGATTTGCGATTTACTGACGTTTCAAGATATATTAAATCTATCCAAAGTGTCACAATCATATAAAAACCTTGTGCAATACCTTGTATTACCGCCGAAGCTAACGAAATGGGAAATTTCATTTTCGTACGATATCATGGGTTTAGATGACTTTAAATTTGTTCTAGATTCTATTTATACAACCGTTCGAGAACTGCGTATATTGTTTCTACCTGAACAGCATTTTGAGCTTTTGAGTTCCTACCAATTCCCAAACGTCACTAAAATACGTATTACGTTATCTCGACCCATGGATGAAGCAGATATCTCTACGCTAAGCTGCGTGTTTCCAAATTTGCAAGAATTCTCCCCTCATGGAATTTGCAGCAGTGAAGCAATAGAATTATTTGCAAATGTGGAACATTTGACACTGACATGCTGTAGAAACTTAACTAAAAGTGATTTCGGACGAATACTCTTAACACTTAATTTGAAATCATTAAAATTAGATATTTTTAAAAAAGTCTCTCCTTTAAGTCGTGAAGAGCTTTTAAAATTCAGTAAAATTGAAGACTTAACTCTCAATCGAATTGAGCTGGGACTTATTCCTGGACTTAATTTATCCGATGTTCATAATCTAATTATATTTAGTGATCTTAAAGTGTTAATAATAACAGGTAAACTTATAGAATCAACAGAGCTAGATAAACTGTTTGAAAACATTCAATTTATTGTGTGCAGAGATGTGAGTTCTATAGAGATCGCCAACGTTTCTGATGACTTCCTTAGTACATATTTCAATACAGAAAAGTACGACTTTTTGAAACGTGTCAGTGTTTTAAAATTTATAAATACCACCATTTTGAATAACGTGATTGGTGTGCCTAGCAAGTATAAGGATCTTAGAGAGCTTTATTTTTTCTACTGTCATGCAGCAATAAATTTGGATATTTTAACCATTATATCGAATAGTCAGAATTTAGATGTAATAAGCTTTGAGGAGTGTGATATCCCACATATTGTCATAGGAAAAGCTTTTATAAGGGACCACTTAGGTATTCGGAGAAAACAACTCATATTGAACTGGTGTTCCAAAGAAAAGGTATCTGGTAAAACAATGCTTTTCTTACAGTAAAATCTAATTCCGTTAATTACATTTACAGAATCCTGATGTGCATTGCTATAATGAGTATCGCAATTTGATAAAATTAACAAATGTCTCACATATTTCCAGTAACTTTGATTCTATGACAATAGAATTTAAGTAATTTATACATATTTATGTACGTACAAACTGTGGATTATGCATACAAAACGTATTTTTAAAAGTGGTCTTAATGTAGATTTGTTAATACATGATTTAGTACTTCTATGAAAGTATTGCACAAAAATTTGATTATTTGGGATGACAGGAATGGTGACAATACAAACATGCTGATTCAAAATGAGTAATTAAGTAGATACTGTATGGTTTAAATTTGTTTACTTATATTTAAAGTCCTGCTTTACAAAATAAAGTCATTAGTTTACTTAAACATAGATAAGTGCCTAGTTGTGCACATTATTATTAAAGTTTAAATGCAACGAAACCTTGCAATTGCTTTTTATCACTGTAATGGTTTAACTTTTCTGATACCAAAACTTTGTCTGCGATACATAAATACTGAGGATAGAAAATTGCGTTTAAATGCTCTTCATTACGCAAGTCTAATTCTCCTGGAATATACTCCGAACTTGCCCAGTCCAATAGATATTTTTCCAATATCCATTTAGATGCCATATCTCTGTAGTAATTCTCGCGAAGTATATCAACTTTTTCAAGTTTTTCCAAATATTTCAAAGATTTATCATGATATTTTGGAGAGTCTATAGCTCGCATCAATAAAGCAGATGTCAGCAATGTCCACTTACTATCTGGTTCGTATTCCAACAAGCTTTCGCACGACTCTAGTTGCGTTTGTAACTCGTTTAAAACATTTTCCGTAAATGTAAAAGACTGGTTTGGTGGTTTGAAAAAGTATACACTCTGGTTGTATGTCTTTAAAGTAATTTGTTTCACATTGATGTCGGTAAAGTGCAACTCTAAAAGATATTGATCGCTAATATCCTCTAAAGCCTTATCACCGTTAAGGGAAGAAACCCATGTAGTATCTGATTTAGTACCGTTAATAGATTTCCAATTTGTAATTTTTTTCTTAATATTTCCCTTGGAATCAGTAATTACTACATCTTCTTCGGTTAAAATAATTGGATTAGTGAATGATAAGACCGCACGATTATTATCGCAGCGAAAAGCACATACATCTAATTCTTGACGAGAGTAACCTAATAACCATCTTTGATAAAACCATGCACTGCTATCATTTGGATCTGTAAATGCGGCCGTAAGTACCATTTCCAGTTCTTCTTTCAATTTTTCCTCATTCATTGCTCGCTTTGGTTGCGCCTCATCTTCATAGGGATACAATTGAGGTAACAATAAGCTGCGATGATGCCAGGATGAATAATTCGAGAAATTAGCTTTTATTTTTTCTGTACAAAAATCCAGTTCGTTTTGTTTAGATATGCCTGCTTTTTCAACCACATAGCGGCGATAATCCCAAGTGTGAAAATTTCGTTCATCCATTTTTAAATATTTGCTGCACAGCATGACTTCTCGCTCCCAATTAGCAGTAGGACTGTGTTCTAATGTCCAGCACCGATGATGCCAGCCATTGTACGATTTGGGATTTACTAATAAGCACTGTTCGCTAAAATTTAATTCGGTATCGTATATTGCTTGCCTCTGATCCACATCGTCGATATTCAAAGATTTTTGTTCAACACATTCCCTTCTAATGTTCCATAATGTTGAAACATCTGGATTTCTAAGTAGTATTTGCGAAGTAAGCACCAGCATTTCGTCATCCAGTTGTTGTAAACGACGTTTCTCCTGTATTTTTGCCATTGCGGCTCTATAAGCTTTCACCTTAAGTGTTTGCTCTTTTTTCTTACGCTCGCGTTCTTCTTCAGTTGTACGAACTTTCAGTCTTCCGTGCATGTTGGAATGGATGTTATTATTTTATTTATTTTACGTGATATAGGAAATTTTAATCAATTCACTGAGTCACTGATGCTGATAAAATGATGTCCACTTCTGCTGACACCAAACAGCTGACAACATCTACCGGTAATCGATATACCAATGTTGCCAGATGGTTATTACAAATACATTTGTTCAAAGTGATCATACATTGTTGGTGCATTCGTACGTCACGTAAGGTCTACCCGTACGTACGTTCATTAAGGTATTCAAAGCAACTTTTTTTTTATTAAAAATAAAAGAAATATAATATAACCAACATATATTTACCATATATAGGCATATACTTTTCTCTCCCTATTGCTAACAATAAACAATCTTTAGTTAATAGAGTATTAGTTATATTTTCAGTTAAGGCAGCCATTATTCATATTAAGAAATTTGGATTTTCTTTTGGTGGAGTTAAAAAGGTGACGTATTGTGACTAGGACAAAATTTAGATAAGTTTCATTTCTTTGTCAAATCATAACATTGTCAAAGATAAGATTTTAACATAATGTTGGTCTAGAAGAACTTGCTTTGGAAGTGAAAGTTTTAAATTCAAAATTACGTTATATAAATTTTGGAAATAGACTGGCTGATGTTTAATTTTTCCTATAGTTTATGTACACAATTATATTTAAATTGATCGAGTAGTTTGTGGCCATAGACCAATTTTTGAACTGGCCAAATATATCATCCTCTCCATTTCGATGTTGTTCCTAGACTTTTTTGAGCATTACCGTTATACTGAAAGTACGTATGGGAATAATTTTTACTTTTCTCAAATCTGAGTTAGAGGTGAAGAAATCGGTTGGGAGTTAGAACGAAAATTATTATAATAATAAATGGTGTAATATGGTATAGCCATGCTTCTGGGTACGCAGATATAATCGGAGGACTATACCTATTCTTGCATTCTCGACGAGCACGCTTCAAATGTGAGCAACCCTGTGACGCCTGGAGTTACGGCTAGTGAAAGTTTCAGCGGAGCCACTCTAACACATTCTGTTTAAGGGTTTGCTGAAGTATAATTGCAGCGTCTGTTCACCAAAGGTGCGGCTGCGAGCAGGCGTTGGAATATCTGGCTTCTACATTGTCAAGATGTCCATGCGCAGCTGGTTAATGTCCTCGTAAAAGTAAAAGTTGACATCACCACCGTCCAAGAAATGCAATGGAAAGGACAAGGACGGAGAAGAAGGTTCTAGTGGCATTTACTACAGCGGCCTTATAAAGGGGCGCAAATTAGGTGGGGGATTCGTGGTGGGAGAAAGACCCAGTCGTCGAGTCCTGGCATTCACTCATTCGGATGTGCGTCTAGCCACAATCCGCATCATCAAAATTTTTTAATATAACACCGATTTACGCCCACGCCCCATAAAAGAGAAGGACGATATGACCAAATATGCGTTTTACGAGCGGCTGTAGCACGCTTATGACAATTGGCCCCTTCAAGATTTAAAAATTGTGTTTAGCGTTTTAAACGCCACAGTGGATAAAGAAAGCATCTTTGCCTCCTTAAAGGCGTTGCTCCAGTGACGACAAACACAAATTAGTACTCCCCGATCCAAAGGGCCGAAAAAACAGCCCTTGGTCGGATAAATTCAAGGCATCTTTGGTAGAACATTTAGAGAATTCAGTCTTCAAGGCGAAACCTTTCCAAATGGGTTGAGGCCGATTGTCTTTGCATGTTTTATGGTTGTCTGTTTTACTATATTCCAACACAAGAAAATTCATCAAGCTACTTGGCTGTCTCCCGATCGAAAGGTTCGAAATCAGATCGCTCATGTTGTGATAGATGGACGACATGTCTCCAAAGTCCTTAACGTGTGTACGCTACGAGGACCTAACATCGACTCAGATCACTATCTTGTTGTAGCGAAGATACGCGCCCGCACCACCACAACACGTGCAAAATGGGATAGATACCGAGAGTTAAAGAGGAAAGCGAGACGCATGTGAAGGCAAAAACAGAGAGAGGCCGAAGTGCGAGAGTATGAAGAGCTTGAGAAGCTGTCCCAAGTGAGTGGCAGCTGATCAAGGAGGAAAACCCGAACAAAGCAAGTAGACCAATTTTGGTGGCCATTTGCGATGAATGCATAGAGGCCCTTGAGAATACTGACTACAAAATCAGCTTCGGAACTCCAAGGCTAGAAATTTTCCAAGGCGACGAATCGACTGACGAAGACGACATGGAAGAGGTCGACGACGCCAGCCAGATGTTACGGAATGTGGGCATCAAAAAAACCCGAGATGCCCAATAACTTAGCATGCGTACAGGTCAACCTCGAAGAGTGCTACAGCGAATCTGAAAACCCTCATAATCGAGAGGGGCACCGATATCAGCCTGATACAGGAGCCCTGGGTTAATGAAGACCATAAAAAGATTGTAACCTTTTTTACACACGAAACAAAGGTAAACCTAGGGCATGCGTTCTTATCAAAAGAAGTATAAATGCATTTCTTTGTCCTAATTATAGCATAGCAGATATCACAGTGGTAAAGGTGGAACAGAGGGAAAATACCTTCTTCTTGGTCTCGGCCTACTTGGCCCATGACGAGGACATACCACCAGCACCGCTAACCAAACTAGTAGAGGACAACAAGAAGGAAGATGTCCTAATAGGGTGTGATGCAAACGCAGGACACACTGTATGGGGTAGCTCCAGTATAAACACCAGAAGTGAGTCACTCTTGCAGTATATTCTGAATAGCAATCTAAGTATTTGCAACAGCGGCGAAAAGCCAACCTTTATTTTCCCAAGCTCTGATAGGTTTTCGCGGTGAGAAGAAGTGCTGGACCTCACGCTATCAACAGACACAGACAGCCTCGTTGTAGATAACTGGAGGGTGTTCGATGAGCCTTCCATGTCGGATCACTCCTGGATACTCTTCAGCGTCCGCGAGAAATACAGTACTCCTCTCAAATATCGGAACCCTAGAAGAACAGCATGGGAAAAAGTTACCAGTATAGCAACCAAATGCCTTGAAAAGGGAGGCAAAAATAGTATTAGTAATCCTCAGGAACTACATTCAGAAGTAGAGAAGTTGGAAAAAATCTTAACCTCAACTTTCAATAAATCCACACCGCTAACAGTTCTGAAAAAGAGAATGTCTCTTGGTGGAACAGCGAGCTTAAGAATTTGAGAACACAACTAAGGAAAGCTTTCAATAAGAGTTTTAGAACCAAAATCTGGCAGCCATATAAAGATATTAGAAAAAGATTCATAAAAGCAGTCAGGAAAGCTAAAAACGACTCCAGGCGATCTTTCTGCACATTGATAGAAAGTTGCAGAGAAACCGCAAGGGAAATGATTGGACCTCCTCGGCAAAAGAGAAAATCAAATAAGCCATAAATAGTTTTCCACCATTTAAAGCGACAGGTCCAGACGGGATCATGCCCATAAATGCTATAATTAATTCTCTGACACATGGTGGCATAGATGACACTGTGTGCAGATACTATCGATGCTTGAGAATACAAAAAGTTATGTGAGTAGAGGGACGCCTCGAGAGGGGTCCTCTCCCCGCTTCTATGGGTTATAGCGCTGAACGAAATACTACTCCAACTAAACGGTAGATGAGTGAAAGCAGTAGCATATGCAGACGATATAGTGTTGTTGGTATCAGGCATGTTTCCTTCAACCGTCAGCGAGATTATGGAAAGAGTACTACAAAGGTTAAACCTATGGGCTAAGAACAATGGACTAGGAGTTAACCCGAACAAAGCAGAATTGATGCTATTCACAAGCAGAACCAAAATCCCTCAGTTTCAACTTCCTGATTTAAACGGTACAACACTCACTCTATTCCCCACAGCTAAATACTTGGGGTGGAGATTGACAGCAAACTGTCCTGGAAAATAAATATAGAAAAAAGAATAAATAAAACATATATGGCCTATTATACTTGCAAGAGAATCCTCAGCAAGAATTGGGGCCTCAAACCTAGTATAATCATGTGGATGTATACGGCTGTCATAAGACCTATACTTACATCTGGAGCTCTGGTATGGTGGCCAGCGCTAAACAAACAATACAACATTAGAAAATTAAAGGAACATCTTTATTCACAAAACAGCGGCATTTGCGGCTATAAGAATAAAAGAATTGGGTGGTTGGAATCGGCAGAACTACGGACATACTGTAATCCTAAACATTCTACCGAGGCTGCGGAATAGCAGGGAACAAGGAAACAATTTTCCACTTTCTCTGTGAATGCCCAGCCCTAGCACAGATCCAACACAAAACACTTGGAATCCAACAAGCACCAAACCTTGAATGCATTTCTACTAAAAGCATATCAGACATAAGTATCTTCATCGAAATCTCAAAATGGTTTGATAGAGAAGGTGAAACGTGATAGCAGATAAAGAAGGTTCTACGAATAGTGTATCAGAATGGCACATCAAGTGCTAATTGAGCCCGATAGACAACGAGGCTGCACTCCTACCTACCTACCTACCTATTTCCGCCCTGCTATATGGTGCAGAGGCATGGATAATGCCATAATCTGGTGACTCGGCCTTAGGAGTGTTAGAGAAAAAGGTTTGGGGAAGATTTATGGTCCTTTGCGCATTGGCAATGACCAGTATCGCAGTAGTTCAACGAATTAAGAGACAGCGGCCACGCTGGCTATATCATATTGTCCGTATGAAAGAAAACCACTCCAGAGGAAGCAGAGGAAGTCCTCCACTCTCTTGAAGAGATCAGGTGGAGAAGGACTTGGCTGCTTTTGGCGTCTCGAATTGGGGCCAAATAGCGAAAAGAAGAAACGACTCGTGCGCTGTTGTTACGAAGGTGCGCAGTTAAAAAGAAGAATAAGTGTTAGAGGATTCATATGATGTGATTTTTTTATTTTTTAGATTACATTAGGTTAACAAGCTGCCTATGTTTGCTGTGGGAGGCTGATAACATACGTTGAACATATTCGTCTTGTTTCCTCCTGGAAAAACTCGTTTGACGATTTGCGGCAATTATCTATGTAATAATGGTGTGCGGACCCACTGCGAAGAAAGGTTTCAGTCCTATCGTGTTGGTTGCTGCCGATTCAATAGACAGATCATTTCTTTCAATATTCTTGTGGCGAGGCATCTATGCAAGCAGTACATGATATATGTACTATATGTATATATAACATACTATCATCACGTTTTATTTCTTTTCTTACGTCAGTGGCGATTCCCCCCCTAGCCGGGAGTTCTCGAAAGGCCCGTATTTTCTAAAAAATTAAGTGAATAGTTAAAAATTAGAATGTTTTTGATAGGTGATTAATTGGAGCATTTATTTACGTTACGTATGCTACATTAGCACAAAAAAGTAAAGTAATGTAATAAAGCCGGTTTAAAAACCATTAATCCGGTACTTAACGCAGCTGCAAAAAAAATTGAAAAATAGTATTCCGTTGAGATACCTGTTTTCCAATGAAGCTATTCACCTCAGGCACGTGTACAATGTAAATTTTGAAACCCGTCTTACTACATACACCTTATTGAATGCCATTAATTAGGAAAACTTTCATCAAATATTTGCATCGCTTTGAGAATATTTTGTACTTTACCCTTTTCTCTTCAAAGTGGTGAACGATCGTTTAGTGCTTTAGCAAGGGCTCGTCACAGCTTTAAGATCTGTCAACTGCATTTTGGTTGGAATTTTGAAATTTTCAACTCAACCTGTCAAAAAAAAAGTTCGGTTGAAGTGCTGTCAAACTTCAACTTTTTTGTGGATTACAAGAGTATCAACTACTACCAAGCAGATGTACGAGTAGTTGAACTGCGTTTATTTAGGAAGAGTATTAATAAAAAAAAAAATAGATAAAAAGAACTATTTCATTTATATATTTAAACTTTTTTAGTCAGTTATCAGTAAAAAATCAAGTTTTTCAATCAATCAGTTTTTCGAACATAAGAGTCGATACAATCTACTATTCCTAGGAATATGCCTTTTGAGTAAAATAAAATTTCTGAAGGGTTTTGCTCCTCTTTAGTCACTGGTGTTTTGCGGTGTTCACAGCGCACAAATATTGTGTTCATAATATTTAAAATCAAGTTTTTAAAAACCATATCGCATGTTACTTCAGTTAAAATCATTTAAAATACATTCTTGATAACTATTGGCAGCAAGGGAATAAAGAGTTGGTGGTGACGTTCCTTCATCTCATTTAGTAGAAATCAAAACGATTTCTTATTTAAACCAGAATAATTTGTGAATCAGCAATAAACATTAGTCAAAAGCCATTTATTTGACAATAAAACTTTGGCTTACTTGCTGTTAGGAAGTTCGAATGGATTTCTGTGATTTTCTCAAGCGCAGCACACAAGTTTTGAACCTAACATTTTTGCAATCGTAATTTAAATCAAAACGAATGCCCATTTCAATAATCGCCCACCTTGAACAAGCACTTAATTGAATTGTTGTGATTTTTCGTTTAAAAATTTTCATCTGTTTAATTATCTATGAAATCTTCATTTTTTAAATTGACAACACCAATGATTCTTCGCCTGAAAGTAGTTGAAATTCGTAATACCAAAAAAGAGTTGGGTTTATCTGAAATTGAATTGCTGTAACTTCAATTCCACCGAGTGGACTTTAAAACAGTTAAGTAGTATAAAAATAGAATCGTTTCATTAATTTGATCGAACTGTCAAGTCTTGCTATCCTATATTCATATATTCCTGTATAACCTGAAATCATATTTTTGACTGATTTATACATTTACATGATTTATAGATTTTTGATTTTCAAAAGCGTACAAAACAAATTTGTTCCACCCAGCATGAACAAGGAAGCCTACCAATGTGATGGATCTACGGCGACATGGACTATGTATATCCGCCGTAGATAAGCTCATAAATATCCAATGAATGCTCTGGTTAGGCCATATCTTTCTCATGGAAGATTGTGCTCCAACGAAATGCTCCTTCGACTCGATACTCATGGGTGGAAATCGGAAGCAAGGACGCCCAGATATTCAATGGAAGGAACAAGTGCATAAGGACCTGTCTGCACTAGGGATGTGCAGCTGACGTGACCTCGCAAAGAATGGAGGCAATCGCCGAAGTTTTTTGTTCTTGGCTCAGACCGACTCACAGTTGCAGCGCCAAAGAAAAAGAGAGAAATAAGTGAGCAAAACATTGAAGTAGTAAGTGGGAATATGGCTATTAAAATGTGTAAAGTATTACAAACATTTCTGTAGGAAGGGGGCCTCCACCTTTGTATCCCTAGGTCCGGTTTTCCCTTCTGAGGCTCTGTATGTTTGTCTATATAGTATTTCACATATGAAAATATGTGTATATATTTACGCATGCGGTTGCATTAAAAACTACTGATATATATACATCCATACATATGTACTTAGTTACTGCAATTCCAACATTCAAAGTTTTAACTTGCATGAACATGAACACACAAACATGCATGTGTATACAGTATACTATAGATGCTGCAGTGTAATATATTTTGTTGTTGCGCTCACAGAAATATGATCACATGCTTATTTGCTTACGATAGGCACTTATCCGCTTACTTTGGTTCGGATTCCACGGAATTATATCGTGTTTCGTATTTCTCTAACAATTCCACAATCACCCCTGCTGCTACTGTCACAGACTTTCTGTTTCTTCTGACTCGGTATTAAAGTCTAAATTTCATGCCTAAATTAGTTAATCTCTGGAAAAGTTGAACTCTTTCGCAGTATGTATTTTGAGAATTTATCCTGATCACTTCCCTTTGCCACCGTGTAAAGTGGGTTTTGTGTTCCCGTCATTTTTCTTATTAAAGGAGGAGGTAAAGAAGGCTTTGTGAAGGTGATTTTCGTATGCTGATGAACTGATGAATGAGAACTCGTTTTTTATTTGTATACTAAAAAAAATTAACGAAACAGCTTTCCAAAATTTCAAGGTAATGTAAATAGTCGAGTCTGACGAAGCATTATATTTTTCTGTCAAAAACACTAAAAAAAAACAAGAAAAAATGTTAACTTCGGTTGCACCGAAGCTATAATACTCTTCATAAATAAAAAAAAAAAAATCCAATACAAGCACTTGCTTCCGATCGTTCAGTTTGTATGACAGCTACATGCTAAAGTGGTCCGATATCGGAGGTTCGGACAATAATCTCTAATTCTAAGTATATTTTGGTATGTGGTACCACAGTGCCCCCTGGGCAAGCCAACAAGACAAGCTGAACTGAACGCATAAACTATATGAATACTACATCCACTGCGTACCATACTTATAAAGCAAACTGCACTGCACTTTTAAACTAAATACACAATACAGGGGAATATTGTCAGATTTATAATCTTACATAAAACCAGGAAAAAGTTTAGAGAATGCCCAGATTTTCTACGCACGAAAGAAAAATAATCGAAATATAACTGGCTAATGGAACACAGTGTAACAGAAGATACATATTAGGAGACTGCGCACCAAATTTACCTGGTTTTAGGACCACTGTTTTAGTCTTCAAAAATAGAAGCAAGGTCGCAGAAAAGCGTATCAACATACCAGCTCACGTTTATTATATGGAATAGCAATAATTTGGAATAGCAATTTGGACTAACTTTGATCTTTGGTCAAATAAATTCAATAACGTACAGCAATACTTATTGTTTATTTATTGGTTTATCACGAAATAATTTCCTGTAAATTCCAAAAATATTGGATTTACCGAGCGACTATTTCCTTTTCATAAGCTTTAGACAACTTTCACCGGGTGACTATCAGGCAGCATACTTCTGATTAGACTCAGGTGTGTAATGTTGTATATACTATATGTTTCATAGATTGTCGCTTTCTTTTTGAGTTTAATGAGTGCCGGATCCTGTGGATCCTGTGTCGAACACATATCTTGTTTTTGACCAATTATCAAAAAAGCGGCATCCATCGTGGGCAATATTAACCAAAAATCAAAATAGAAAAGGAAGCGTAACTTTAGGACCAATAACTTGAGGGCGATTGGTTGAGTGGCATGAATCTCTGTCAGTATTGACACATGAGTGAAGGATAAAGGGTGGGAGGGGCTTTGAGATCGGTAACAATTTCACCCGGACCCACAGTTCTTAGGGGAGGCTCGGTGTTCTGGAACAATGTTTAGCAGATTTTTTTCTTCAACCATTTAGTACAATCATCCACGTGCTTGGATCTACTGATATATTTATCTAAATTCGAACTACATATGTATATAGTATATCCGCTGGTTCGGTAATACCTCGGCGACTTGGTGGGGCTCTCACATCCGATCTGCTTATAGAACTCATCATCATTATATTTTATTCGTTTCTTTTCGCTGGCGAAGAGGGTTTTCCACTCTTCTCGTTGTTTCCATTGTCCAAATGAATATAAGGGTATATGTGTGTGTTTATGTAAGACTACTTATGTAAGTGCGCTTAGTGTGGCAAATGTGTCATTAGGCATGTTTCAATGTTTCATGCCCTCTTGTCATGCACAAATAATTATAATTTAATACACTTGCCGTCCAACCCTCGCCTGTTTCGCGGCTGTAAGCCTGCTGCTCCCTGCTGTGTGTTTCTCAGAGCAACAATTTAATGCGTGCGCTTATGTATTTTTGCATGCGGACGTGTCATCTGCACTCTGGAGAATTGTTCGCGTCCGCTTTTGTGAAACGAACGTCGTCGAGAATAGCGACGTGTGCTTGGCCTGAATTTTTAACTTCAGCCATTTGCGGACTATGGCAACGTCATTGTATGGATTTTTAATGACCTCGCTGTTCTTGTTCTCCAAGCATTTTGTTGCTTTTTACGCAGACTACAATGTCTTGCTTGCACCTATTTTAATTAACGGTAATTAGTAAAGTAAAATTGACAGTTGCACAAGAAAACCATGTTCATTTGCAATAACAACAATGTTAAGTCTCTATTTTGAAGTATTATATTCTATACAATTCGCATTCGAGCTCCGATCGAAATGTGCACAGTCCAACGGCTGTAAAGTTTTGTCATTTACTTTGATTCCCTCTGCCGGCGACATGCTGACTCATCTAATTTAAATTAGTGGGGGGTCATCTACACAAAATTTATTTCTTTGACGGTATTTTTATCTGGATGGATTTTGTAATGAATTTACAAAAATTAAAGTGAAGTCAGAAAAAACCGTAAGATGTATTTCCAGGAAACTTTTATCGTAACTTTAAAGGGGGGAGAGTTCCGGTTTCTCACTTCAATAGAATTTTAATATTGCACACACTACTGAATTTAGTATGGCAAGAAGAATTGCAATTGTTATTTTGGAAATAAATTGATTAAATGAAAAAAGGTACTTGTTGTTATTTTTCATTTTACAATAAAATTTGGAAGAAACATGTCAAGGTTTTAGACGTGGGATCAATGACGAGCTGACGAATCCATGTCCAGATGAAATCAAGGTGCATAATCGCTATATATATACAAGGTCTGTCGCAAAAGAAACAGAACTTTTTAAATATAATTGTTTCTGGTGGCGTCACCTATTGGTGGGTATATGAAATAAGAAGTTTGATCTCTTGTTGACATTTCGTAATAATTTTAAGATAATTGGATAACTACAATCGATGTTATCGATCAAAAAGTGACAATGCTTTTTGAACAAATAGCTAATATTAAATTTTGTTTTAAATTTGGGAAAACGTTTACTGAAACATTTCAAATGATGCAAAAAGTTTATGGTGATCAGTGCCTATCCCGTAGTAATGTGCATGAGTGGTTTAAGCGTTTCCAAGAAGGTCGTGAGGACTTCTGTGACGATCAGAAGTCGGGCCAAAAAAAGTTGTCTTCAGAAGTCAAAAATAAAGACAATGCTGATTTGTTTTTACGATTCCGAGGGTATTGTACACCGAGAGTTCGTCCCACCTGGCCAAACGATTAATGCTGTGTTTTACCTTGGTGTTACGAAGCGTCTTTTGTCACGCATTCGTCGTGCTCGACCACAATACCGTGAGGCAGGGTTCTGGCGCCTGTTGCACGATAATGCGCCGTGTCATCGGTCGACGCTTGTCACTGATTTTTTGACAAGAAACTCCATATTAACCATTACTCACTTACCCTACTCACCTGATCTGGCACCCTGTGATTTTTACCTATTTTGAAAACTTCATTTGCCCACGAAAGGACACTGGCTTCAGGACATTTCAGCTATCCAAAGGCGACGACCGATATTCTCAAGAGCATTCCGAAAAATTACCTTAAACACTCATTTGAAATGCTAATTTACCGGGCTAAACACTGTATCGAACCACAAGGAAACTACTTTGAATAAAAAAATATATCTTTTGAAAAATATTAATTTTTTGTTGTTTTTTTAACAGTCCTGTTTCTTTTGCGACAGACCTTGTATATATAGTTGAAGTTGTATGCGTTGGAAGGCTGGTGTCGCATTTGGACGTACGGAATACACAGGAACGGTGTCGTCATTGAAATGTGAAGGAATTATATCTTGGCTCAGCCCTGTATAGAACGGAGTGTTATGTAGAGGCTATCATCTAATCACTTCTGTTAGTTTAATATGTGGTGTATTGAATTCTATTGTATTCTTCTCCGATGTTGAGTGTATTGGTGTCTCCGAGTGGGGTGATATCCTTTTACCGTTCCCAGATGTAGTGTGTCAGTTTTTTCGAGAGAAGTCCTGTTTATGGAAACTGTGGTTTATCTCTTCCAATTGGGAAGACAGGAAAGCAATTCCAATCCAATTGCATGCAATTTCGTAATTGATTTCATTGATGTTTTACAGTTTCCTATGTCTTTATAACACAATAGCACTTTCCCAATTTCCTTGAATTTGTCCTTGAAATATTTCAATAATCCTGTATAATAGTCGCTGTGGATGGTTTTCACGCTCAAACTATTACATAACTTTTTGCAGCTGACCGATGGTACCAACCTTGCAAACGATTCATAGCGTATGTTGGATTACGTTGTAAAATGATGGAACCATATCTCATTCATTGTCACATATCGACGAAAAAAATACGGTTTGTTACCATAGAATATCTCCTACTATTAATTATACTATATATTCGTTGTACTTATTTACTTATATTTGCCGCTTGACTGCCCAGTATGGACTTGCTAATTATAGCAAAAGCCCTTTTGACCCTTCTGTTTTGCCAACAATTTCAGCTTGAAAGATTGCATTGTATGAATTACTACAGAGAAAGCCTGTTCCTGTTCCTATTTCATCTTTTGATCCGTCGGTGAAAATTTAGATTTCGCCGGTCACATAACCATTGACCCATTACTGGAAAATTAAATCTTTGTTTTTAATTTCTCGTGGATCTCCTTTGCTCGGTCGTATTGCGCATTTAGCTCAAGAGCATTAATAAGACCGAGGGCCTTAGTGAGGCGACTCTGGCTGCAATGGTCTAAGATCTTGAGCCGGCTCGCCGTAAGCATTGCATCATATTTCACTTGCATATGCATTGGCCGTATATCGGGAATAACCTCCAGTGCTGTTGTTAATGTAGTTTTGATTGCTCAATAGTCTCCGGCATCTCCCGTCTTCTTTTCAAAAAAATCATCGTTTCATAAATTTCATTGTTCATATTCCTCCCTGGGTTGTGTTGAAGCTTCACAGTTTTAGCTTCTCTGTAGAATTAAAATTAATTGCATTCCCGGATTAATAAAAGTATCAAATTATAATTCCTGCTAAGATTGCCCCCAAATTGAGTACACAAAAAAATTTGAAACTTAGAACTAAAATTTGCCGAAATTTCAAATTTAAATTATACCCTGCTAAGCGCCTGTATGTATGCCTTTGTTGAAGTTACTTTAAATTATAAGCAGCTCTAGATGTCGAAAACACTTTGGGGAAACATGTTAGTTACATTTAACTGCAGCCGACTTCAAATCGCAGTAACGACCGAAAGTATACCGAGTTGCCAATTCGCATTTGTTCCTCATTCCACTTCTACCGAACTTTGCTAGGCATATAAATATGTTTTCGAATGAAATCAGGCCGTCACTGGTGTTGTTGCGACATACATAAGGACCGGAAGCACAACAACAACGACATCAAGAACCTTGTGCTGTGCTTTGCTATGGAAGTTCGCCGCGATTGGCATTGCATGCGCAACCGGCGGAGTACACGGTTAAGACATTTTGGGTAGACCGACATTTTTATTTAATTCTATCTCACTGTGTGCACTTACAACAACAAAAACATGCAAACTTACACTTAAACGATTATTTCTCTTGGAGTGCACGCATTTATAAATTTATATATATTTGAATATGTACTACATAATTATTCCGGCGTAAACGTGGCACTGGTAATACTATATCTATGATCTTTGAAGATACACATCCACATGTACATACATACATATGCATATACGTATGAATGTATGTTTTCACAACAACCTCAGGCTGTAATCTCACCAGGATACTTTAATATCCTGTCCGCATGCTGCCTGCCTGCCTGTCTGCGTGGCTCTTTGCCGCAGTGTGCTTGGCATTAAATTGAAAATATTGAAATGGGGAACGCAATCTGAGCAGCGTGCGAGCGGCTCGGGCAGCGGCAGCCATGTAGCGCAAACGATTTTAGCTGCACACTTGGCGCTTCGTACGCCCACTTCTCGTTCACTTAATTTTTCCCTTCCAATTATAGCGACGCCTGAGTGAGCTCGTCCGTCTGACTTGTGTTGTTGCCTCGCCTCCTCGCCTGCAAAGCAATCCTTCCACTGCCTCTTCACAATTACAAATATTACTTTTCCTCCTCTTCTTGTTCACCCACTTCTCCAAGCTCTAGGGGCAAAGGCATGTTGTGCCAAAAATTATAAATTTCTTTTCATTTTAATGCATTCCGCTATTGTTCTCCCTGCTGCCACGCTGCCGTTGGGATTGTTGTGTCAGCTGTTGTTCGTTGCGGCCTTGTTGTTGTTGCAGCTGATGTCGCCACTGCCGATTTGTGCATCGTGGAGTAGAAATTTAATTACATTTTATTAAGCTGAAATTAAAAAGTTTCGTTTTTACGCATTCAAAGGCAATTTGGATTTTATGACGCCGCTGCGACGTGTTGGCATTCCTCTTTTCCCACATTTTCCTGTTTTGGACTTTGTTAAGGGCAACTGAGTTGCCGTCTTACGAAGTTCAAGTGGATGGGAATTCCCTAATGACCGTCTTATAAGGCGACAGATAACAAAATGAATAGAATTATTACTAGAGCCTTTTTGGTAATCTGATTATTTTCAAATTACCAAGTATACTCATAAGTAAGCGAGCGTATTTGCAGAATATACTTACTAGCTTGCGCCAAACAATAGCTTTTTCGCCATATGTTGTACAGTGTATAATAGTTTTGTTCATAGATGACAAGACGAGTTGAATTCTGTGCGCCTGTTTGTTTGATGGGCGGGATCCATCTTTTGTCGCGACCACAAAGTGCCGTTAAGTGAAAACAAACAAACAAGCGCCATAACTAAGAACTAAATTAAGATACCGAGGAAAAAAATTTGAATTTTTAAAATTGGACCTCGCCCCGCACCAATGTGTGCTCTTGTGACAAGAATGGTTGAAATCGGGTCAATATTTTCCTAATCGTCCATTTGGGGATATAGTTAAGATAAATATTTTCGAACTTCCGTGTGACGTAATGCTCCATCTCATAACAGTATTTGGTCAATCCCAAATAGAAACTCACTTTCCTATTACGAATTAAGAGGGATATCCCATAATTCAGACAATATGGAAATGGATGAATAAACCCTCGGTTTTACGCTCATCTTCGTAATGTGGGAAGTGTGAGAATACCGGCACCAACACTACCCTAAGTCAAGGTGTCGAGATACTTTTGCTGATGGCTGAATGGTCAGCCCGTCAAAATTGAGCAATTGATCGCGAATGGTCTCCTCCGATACCCGGACGAGGTCGGAGGTAACTAATACCTTTTGGCGGCATAACGGCTCTATGAACGAATTGACCAAACCTTTCCACATTACTCGTGGGACTAACTATGAACTTTCTTCTTCTTTACTGGCGTAGGCACCGCTTACGCGATTATAGCCGAGTCAACAACAGCGCGCCAGTCGCTTCTTCTCTTCGCTACTTGGCGCCAATTGGATATTCCAAGCGAAGCCAGGTCCTTCTCCACTTGGTCCTTCCAACGGAGTGGAGGTCTTCCTCTTCCTCTGCTTCCCGCGGCGGGTACTGCGTCGAATACTTTCAGAGCTGGAGTGTTTTCATCCATCCGGACAACATGACCTAGCCAGCGTAGCCGCTGTCTTTTAATTCGCTGAACTATGTCAATGTCGTCGTATATCTCGTACAGCTCATCGTTCCATCGAATGCGATATTCGCCGTGGCCAACGCGCAAAGGACCATAAATCTTTCGCAGAACTTTTCTCTCGAAAACTCTTAAGGTCGACTCATCGGTTGTTGTCATCGTCCAAGCCTCTGCACCGTATAGCAGGACGGGAATTATGAGCGACTTATAGAGTTTGGCTTTTGTTCGTCGAGAGAGGACTTTACTTTTCAATTGCCTACTTAGTCCAAAGTAGCACCTGTTGGCAAGAGTAATCCTGCGTTGGATTTCCAGGCTGACATTGTTGGTGGTGCTTACGCTGGTTCCAAGATAGACGAAATTATCTACAACTTCAAAGTTATGACTGTCAACAGTGACGTGAGTGCCAAGTCGCGAGTGCGACGACTGTTTGTTTGATGACAGGAGATATTTCGTCTTGCCCTCGTTCACTGCCAGACCCATTTCTTTTGCTTCCTTATCCAGTCTGGAGAAAGCAGAACTAACGGCGCGGGTGTTGAGGCCGATGATATCAATATCATCGGCATACGCCAGCAGTTGCACACTCTTATAGAAGATGGTACCTTCTCTGTTGAGTTCTGCAGCTCGAATTATTTTCTCCAGAAGCAGGTTGAAAAAGTCGCACGATAGGGAGTCGCCTTGTCTGAAACCTCGTTTGGTATCGAACGGCTCGGAGAGGTCCTTCCCGATCCTGACGGAGCTTTGAGTATTGCTCAGCGTCAGTTTACACAGCCGTATTAGTTTTGCGGGGATACCAAATTCAGACATCGCGGCATAGAGGCAGCTCCTTTTCGTGCTGTCGAAAGCAGCTTAGAAATCGACGAAGAGGTGGTGTGTGTCGATTCTCCTTTCACGGGTCTTTTCCAAGATTTGGCGCATGGTGAATATCTGGTCGGTGGTTGATTTACCAGGTCTAAAGCCACACTGATAAGGTCCAATCAGTTTGTTGACGGTGGGCTTTAATCTTTCACACAATACGCTCGACAGAACCTTATATGCGATGTTGAGGAGGCTAATCCCACGGTAGTTGGCGCAGATTGTGGGGTCTCCTTTTTTACGGATTGGGCATAGCACACTTAAATTCCAATCGTTGGGCATGCTTTCGTCCGACCATATTTTACAAAGAAGCTGATGCATGCTCCTTACCAGTTCTTCGCCGCCGTGTTTGAATAGCTCGGCCGGCAATCCATCGGCACCTGCCGCTTTGTTGTTTTTCAGGCGGGCAATTGCTATTCGAACTTCTTCATGGTCGTGCAATGGAACGTCTGCTCCATCGTCATCGATTGGGTTCGCCTTCTCCTGGTGTTATGTGTTCACTGCCATTCAGCAGGCTGGAGAAGTGTTCCCTCCATAATTTAAGTATGCTTTGGGCATCAGTGACTAGATCACCTTCGGGGGTTCTACAAGAGTATGCTCCGGTCTTGAAACCTTCTGTAAGCCGCCGCATCTTTTCGTAGAATTTTCGAGCATTACCCCTGTCGGCCAGCTTATCAAGCTCTTCGTACTCACGCATTTCGGCCTCTTTCTTTTTCTGTCTACAAATGCGTCTTGCTTCCCTCTTCAACTCTCGGTATCTATCCCATCCCGCACGTGTTGTGGTCGATCGTAACGTTGCGAGGTAGGCAGCCTGTTTTCTCTCCGCTGCGGCACGGCACTCCTCGTCGTACCAGCTGTTCTTTTGCGCTTTCCGAAAACCAATGGTTTCGGTTGCAGCTGTACGTAAGGAGTTTGAAATGCCGTCCCACAGTTCCCTTATACCGAGTTGTTGACGAGTGCTCTCAGAGAGCAGGAGTGCAAGCCGAGTAGAAAAACGTTCGGCTGTCTGTTGTGATTGCAGCTTCTCGACGTCGAACCTACCTTGTGTTTGTTGGCGTGCGTTTTTTGCTGCACAGAGGCGGGTGCGAATTTTGGCTGCAACAATATAGTGGTCCGAGTCGATGTTAGGACCTCGGAGCGCACGCACATCTAAAACACTGGAGACGTGTCTTCCGTCTATCACAACATGATCGATCTGGTTGGTGGTTTTTCGATCCGGAGACAGCCAGGTAGCTTGATGTATCTTCTTATGCTGGAATCTAGTACTACAGATAACCATATTTCGGGCCCCGGCGAAGTCGATCAGCCTCAACCCATTTGGGGATGTTTCCTCGTGGAGGCTGAATTTACCGACCGTAGTGCCAAAGATACCTTCTTTGCCCACCCTGGCATTGAAGTCGCCAAGCACGATTTTGACATCGTGGCGGGGGCATCTCTCATAAGTGCGCTCCAAGCACTCATAAAAGGCATCTTTGGTCACATCGTCCTTCTCTTCCGTCGGGGCGTGGGCGCAAATCAGCGATATGTTGAAGAACCTCGCTTTGATGCGGATTGTGGCTAGACGTTCATTCACCGGAGTGAATGATAGTACTCGGCGACGGAGTCTCTCTCCCACCACGAATCCAACACCAAACTTGCGCTCCTTTATATGGCCACTGTAGTAGATGTCACAAGGACCTACTCGTCTCTGTCCTTGTCCCGTCCATCGCATTTCTTGGACGGCGGTGATGTCAGCCTTTATTTTCACGAGGACATCAACCAGCTGGGCAGCGGCACCTTCCCAATTAAGGGACCGGACATTCCAGGTGCATGCCCTCAAATCGTACTCCTTATTTCGCTTGCCATGGTCGTCATCAAAAGGGGGGTCTCTCATCCGAGGCTGTTTGGTTGTTTTCATTGGTGCGTTTTTTTACGTGGCGGGTCCCAAACCCAGCGCACAACCCTAAGTAGGGGATATTTCGCCTTCTCACTTTAGCTCGCCTTCAAACGGATGTTCTTAGGCTACCCAGAGGATACTTGGTCAGAGACCGGAAGTCGTGAGCTGCTTGAGTCATATGTAAAAGAATCGTTTCTGGCCACTCCCAAGTGAATGGCGATCAGAGAACTTTCCTCACTTGCGTGAACTTCTACACATGACTCCATCCTCCACTAACTATGAACACAAACAACAAAAACAAAACAACCACAACACTGTCTGCTGGCGGTTCAGTCGATGAAAAGGAGATAAAGCGACAGACAGAGGAGGTGGAGAAGTATGAGAATATGAGTTATGCAGGGGTGTGGAAACAAACAGTTAGACACTTTGGCGATGTGGCAAAGGCAATCCCTTGCGTCTATAATAGACGAAAAGTCTATATTATCTAACGCCTTACAGGAGGGAGGAGGTCGACGTTAGATTGTCGATTTTAGGGAGCTTTACTCCTATGAAACCCTTTGATGTTACAAGGTAAACAAGTGCTCGGACCAGACCTCTTTGCGCCTTGGGTCTACTATACTTTCTCTGCGAATGCCCAGATCTATCACACTCCCGATGTAGAACTCTTGGAACCCATCAGGTACCAATCCTGACATAAGTAGTTACATTGAAGATACCAAATGATTTGCACATAACAATGAAACAAAAGGTCTTACGTATAGTGTATCAAAATGATACAGTTTAGCGCTAATTGAGCCCATTGGGGCGACCTGACTACCTTACGCCGCATTTATCGCTCAATATGTCAGAAATATTAGTGAAATTAAGAAATAATCTCTTTTTAATAAGGATATAAGTATCTTCTTGTCTAAAATGGAAGAAATCAGGACAATACTTCCTTTAGTCACCATATACCTAATATATGAATATCCGCTTGACTTTATACCGTATATATGTGGAATACTAGTTTATTAATACACTTCTGGGCGACAAGGTAACCAAAATCCATCTGACTTATTTAGCTCGTTAAGGTAACGGTGATCGACAAGCATCAGATGATGCTGATTCCGTGTGATATTATTATGTTAGCTTTATTAATGTATGTAAGAGTGAAAGAATTACTGTAACTTATAGGATAACAATATAAAGTAGAATGTAGGATAACTTAACCTTTAGTTGTACTAAGATAAATGAACTTATTATTAACCTATCAATGCATGAATTAAATATATTTAAAGATATGTTTAATGAGCGTGTCGGCACATACATTAGTCAATCTATGGGGTTTCTTAATGAAATTCATTGAAACTATATTTCTGGTATAATATTCTAATACCAAAACTGGGTGGAATCTGATCAAAATAATCCCTTGCGCTCAAGGAAAATTCACAAGAATTCCGTATTGATCTACAGGTATATATAGTATTATATAATTGATACTACAGTTTAATGCTGAAAATGTACGATATCGATCCACGAATTATCTACACTCTCATATACTATTTGCAGGTCGTAATAATCACCACTTGTGCTCGATATTCGTCGAATTGTTAAAGATTTCCACGTTGAATGTTGAAGTGCCAACAAGACAAAGAACCGCTCGAAGTAATGAAAATACTCGTATTGCTGCCGTTCAGGCAAGTGTTGCTGCAGACAGCTATTTGTCAATTCCAAGACGTTTTCCAGAATTGAGACATGGTGCGAGATTTAGCGCTGAGTTCCGCGCTATTGCTTTTTATTCGGGTAATTTTATTTTTGCTTAGGCAAGTTAAAAGGGAAGACATGAACTTCTCAAATAAATAATGTTTTGCTTCGCCCAACCGGTTTTTAGTAGCCGAGAAGACGGCGAGTAATTAAGAAGGTTCGTAACTGTAAAATGTAATTAATTAATTAATGTTTTGTGCGAAAAAGAAAAATTATAGGTCGTAAAAAACACGGGTATTTCTACTTCCCGATAGATAAGGAATAGAGGGAATTGAATACATTCTGATGAATTAGGGAGTTCCAGTCATAAGTTTTCCCTTGAAAATATAATTAGCTGGTATTCTAAATATTTTTCTACAATGATACTCGTATGAGACCACCATGCACAAGAAAAACATTTCAAAACTGTTTTCTCTCATTGAACAGGTTTACTTTTCAAAAATGTACGCGCACGGTTTTGACGCTGATTTCTAGCAATCGTCAACTTTCAGCGGGCACCTTAAACTCGTTTAGTTTCATTAGCTGCTTCGACAGCATCCGACCATAGGGAAAGGGGTGTTATATGAATATAGTGAGTTATGTTTATCCTTTGTGCACGCTTTGGTCATACATATTTTTGTTTAAAGGGTGTTTAATAGCGATATTCTTCAATATTTCTTGCATTATCTTCAAACCTTGTTACCCAAATAATATAAATGGGTATGTCAAAGAACAAATATCAGGTGGCCGATTTCAAAAAAGTATTTGACACATTCAAATGTAAGAACAAGAAAGAAGTTGGATCTAAAGCTAAAATACGTTCTTGAACTACATACTATGTATTTCCAAGATATTCTTTGTGTACTTGATTTAGTACAGTAACACAACTAGCAGCTTTAAAATATTTTATTTTCTGAGTTACTACGTACGAGTATACAAACTCATTTCAGCGTGAGTATTCTTTATAACAATACTAAATTCAAATTATTTACTCATTTTCTTTTGCGGTTGCAAATTTACGGATTTTGAGCTGTTGAAGATGTGGGTTGCTGGCAATTATTGGGATTTTTACGATCTTTGAATGGCTGCATAAGAATGGCTATGGGCACACATTTCCGATTACTTGTGTTTCATTAGTAAGTGCATGTGTATCCTATCCATGCTCCGTCGCTTAGAAAGTGCATTCATATGGAAATAAGTGCATATGCGCTGACACTATTGTGTTCGTCGAATCCATTTGGACCTTCAATGCGCCATTCAATGGCTTGGCTTTCGATGGATGCCCTCTTCACTCTTCCTGTTTTCAGCATTCGCTTGATATTGTACTTGTTTTGTCTGATGATATATGGTTGTTGTTGACGTTGTTGCTGGCAGACGACAGACCATAAGTGGTAATAACAATTCCGTTCGAGAGGCGTTTCGGTTTTCAATGACATAAATGCTCTTCGGAATTACACTAAAGCACGATTTGCCATGCTTCGACCAGCATCTACATATGTATGTATTCATATGGTTACACAAGTGTGTTTGCCTATGCTTACATGTATTCATAGGCCTGCAATTTCATTCCCGTAGGAAACGCAACTCGTATATTCAGACGATTTTATTGCATAACAAAACAAATTTCGAAAACGTCAAATGTCTCATCCCAAAATATTTTTGTAGAAACCTACAGATTGTTAAATAACATTATGCTCGCGGTAGAAAGTGGAACAATCACTTACACTGACATCTGCTCACATCTGAAAGATTCGAAGTCAACACTTTAACTTCACTAGCCGCCATTTATAGTTCGAAGTATAATATAATACACACAAGCTTTGCTAGTAGAGAACATTTATACCCTTAAGTTCATCAAAAAGTAAGACTTTTCCATTCTTATGTGTTATTTTTTATGTGTACGAATAATATTTTAATATTTTATTTATTAAATTTATCAAATTCGGAACTGTACTTTTTCCTACAGGGATGTAAGTATGAATGTGTTAGTTTTTCAAGCGAGTCGGTTGCTGGCCTAAAATGCAATTGACATGGCGAGACATTCTTGCCACATGACATATGAATGCATGTACAATTATACTTATAGGTACGATAAACTCATACTCGATTGCATACACGAGCCTTTTAAGAAGACTTGGATACGAGTTGCCATTCATTTTTGTTGCGACAACTGATAAAGATCTGAAATTCTAGACAAATCTAGTCGATTTACAGGTAATTTTTGCTTAAAAATGTGGAGTAAATATTTTGATACTTTTCGAAGTTATACTGTTCCTTAAAAGGGAATTGAGTCAAGTTTTCTTGTTGACTCAACCAAAACTTAAACTTCTACTTTTAGTTATTCAAATACATAATTGAAGCTACTCTCTTCTCTTTAGATATGGGTACGCATGTAGGAGTGCTGTCATCACGGGTTCAATTGGCGCTGCAACGCCATTTCAATGCAATATCGTAAGACTTTATAATCAATGAAATTACTTATTTATATTCGTTATGCTCTGTCCGTAAGGACAGCCATTCAAGGTTTGATGCCTGATGGGTTCCAAAAAAAATGAGTCGGTTTTCTGATAAAGATTTGCATTCATAGAGAAAGGAAAACAGTTTTCGTACTTCCAGGCCGAAAGGTCCGTGTCCCGTTATAGTAGCAGTAAGTATATACTATTTGTAGATCTATTTCAAAACCATAGCTGTCGTATTTGGACCATATCTGCTTTGTTATCTTGCAATTTGTTGTTGATTTCCATCTGCTCTGAGAATTTTGATCGAAATGCATATAAAGATTTGATCGTCCCCAGCGTGCATGATATTAATTACATCTCGGATTAGTTTAAGGAGGTTCCTAGCTTTGCCAACTCGTCTGCCTTTTAGTTGCCGAAAATGATCCTGTGACCGAAACCCAAATTATGGGCAAATGTAATCGACTTGCCAGTGAGCTGAAAGCCTTGTTATAATTGTTAACTACACTGGAATTAGTTCGTTGATTTATACATTCTCCATAGGTCCTCTGTATAACTAGCACTTTTGCTTGGAATATGATGGCTGAGTATGGTAGACGAAGAGAAAGTGAAATGCCAAGATCATTGGAGTATAGCCCCGGCTCCTACTCCGCAGTCCATTTGAACCCGTCAGTATAGATAGAGAGTAACCTTCTTATCTACTAAACCTCTTTTTTATTTACGTCTAGAGGGTAACCTTATCCGAAAGTGATTATTTAAATCTATTCTTATGAGGATATAAACACGTCTATGATCAGTTTATGCAGGAGCATATTAAGAGCTTCGGTCGGACATGGCTTAATGTGATGGGTCCATAATGCAGCTCTTTGTATTCCATTTAATTTCCTGATATTTTTGATGTAAGTAGGATATACATTTATTTTGGAAGTTGGGAACTCTAATTTATGACTTCCACGGTTTTCACAAATGACCTTGTGGCAAATCAGATAAATTTATATAAAAAGTATGCTCTTGAAAGATATTCTTAAAACGATGTGAATGTTATAGAAAATTATTAAAATTGTTATTCAAAAGTCTATTTCGGACTTCTTCTTCTTAGCCGCTGTCTTTTAATTCGCTGAACTATGTTAATGTCGTCATACATCTCATACAGCTTATCGTTCCATCGAATGGGATGTTCGCCGTGGCCAATGCGCAAAGGACCATAAATCTTTCTCTCGAAAACTCGCAACGTCGACTCATCAGTTGTTATCATCATCCAAGCCTCTGCACCGTATAGCAGGACGGGAATAATGAATATCTTATAGAGTTTGGTTTTTGTTCGTCGAGAGAGGACTTTACTTTTCAGTTGCCAACTCAGTCCAAGATAGCACCTGTTGGCAAGCGTAATCCTGCGTTGAATTTCCAAGCTACCATTGTAGGTGGTGTTTATACTGGTTATTAAATAGACGAAATTATCTACAACTTCAAAGTTATGACTGTCAACAGTGACGTAACAGCCAAGCCGCGAGTGCGACGACTGTTTGTTTGATGACAGGAGATATTTCGTCTATCATCGGCATACGCCAGCAGCTGTACACTTTTATACAAGATTGTACCTGCTCGATTAAGATCTGCAGCTCGAAATATTTTCTCCAGCAGGAGATTGAAGAAGTCGCACGATAGGGAGCCGCCTTGTCTGAAACCTCGTTTGGTAACGGCTCGGAGAGGTCCTTCCCGATCCTGACGGAGCTTTTGGTGCTGCTCGATTATTCTTTCACTCCTTCCCAAGATCTGGCGCATGGTGAATACCTGGTCGTTTGTTGATTTGCCACGTCTAAAGCCACACTGATAAGGGAATGCTTTCATCCGACCATATTTTTCGAAAAAGCTGATGCATGCTCGTTATCAGTTCTTCGCCGCCGTGTTTGAATAGCTCGGCCGGCAATCCATCGGCCCCGCTGCTTTGTTGTTCTTCAGCTGGGTAATTGCTATTCGAACTTCTTCATAGTCGGGCAATGCAACGTCTGCTCCATCGTCATCGATTGGGGAATAGGGTTCGCCTTCTCCAGGCGTTGTACTGAGTTTATATTAAATACGTATTAAAAATAAAATACATTTTAAACAAGTGTACTTTTCTTTTGTCAAACACATCACAACTCTTAAATCTTACTAACTATAAATTTGTATAAGTGAGAAAATGTACTTTTATATTCATGAAACAGAGTACATGTAATCGTTTGTGTGAAACGAAAAACTAATTATTTACCAAAAACTCCAGAGACATTAAATTTTATCACCTAGATTGTAGTAGATAGCTTTATAAGAGGCTGTATCAAAATTGGATAATGGCGATGCCATTCTTTTAGGTGAAACACCATCTATCGAGACTTCCTTGTCCGATTTTAACCAAATTCGGCAGAAGACTTTCTTCTAATACTCCTATGTCACAGTGTAAAAATAACATAACACATTTTCAAAAGAAGAAGCAATAATTATAACCAATACTGTTCAAGCCCCTAGGTGTCGAATTTGCGGACCTCAACACATATAGTTGACTTTTGACAGAAAATATCGGTTAATGTATGATATATATAATTAGATTCAGAGAAAACTCCTTTCTGATAATATTATGTCTGTGCGTCAAAAATAGGTTGAATCGGATTAATACTTCCTCAAGCCCTCATACACCTAATACAATTTTCCAATAAGGATGATACGATTTCTAAGAGTCGTTTCGGTCATTTTCAATATGTCATGAACTGAAATTTTTTTATTGTATTCAGTAAAGTTTGAAATTTCATCATGGGAAGATATACGCAAGAACAACATTTACAAATTATTCAATTTTATTACCAAAGAAATCGTTCTGCAACTAGAACTTTTCGTGCGCTTTTGACATTTTATGGTCGTAATAATCGTTCATCTTTGCTCGCAATTCGTCGAATTGTTGCGCAGTGTTGCTGAAGACCACTGCCTATCGACCCCAAGACGTTCTCAAGAATTGGGACTGTCTCGAACCACAACCTGGCGGTTTTGGAAGAAGAATCCAATTAAAATTGTTCTCACTCAAGAACTGAAGCCATTTGACTACCGTAAGCGTCGTGAATTTTGCTGATTTTGCCTTTTATCTGAGTGGAGCGGTAAATAAACAAAACTGTCGGTGGCGCCGCACCCCTTGTCAAAATGTTTCATTGATCAATTAATATATTTTTTAGGTGAACAATAGTGCAAAAGTTGTCTGGCAGAGTAATACATACGCGCATTTGTATGGTCGAAGTGTTCCAATATTTCGCCTTGACAGTGATTGCTTTAAACACGTCCCACATCCGCGAAAGTAGAGCGAGCAATTTTCGGCAGGATCTGTCTGACATCTGCAGACACAGCAGTGCTTCAAATTTTTCCTAATTCTGTGCAATGTTTTGATCGAATATTGGTAAGCCATTGTGAACTCACTCCAAATTACGATTTTCTTAGATACTTATTCACTGCGACGTTAAACTTTCGGATACCGTTATCTGCATTGAGACTATAAATTGAAAATAAACTACTCTTTCTCCCAAGTTGGATCCAGCAAAATTTTTATAAAATCGGTTGAATAGTTTAGTTAATAGCGCACAAAAGCCGTGACATGACTGTTTTTATATACATATAAACTAGTAGTTCCGGCCTCACTTTGACAACGGAATACATTAAATACTATTACGTGGGTTACCTTTTATTTTTCGTGATTAGAGAACGTAAATAAATACTATTCATCCAAAATCGCTTTATTGTTTTTTACAATATTTTTTATTAAGATCTTGTTTGACTCAATTCTCGAATCACTTTTGCCACTCTGATTGAGATATCTCCAAAACATGGGTTCTGAACGCATCAACGGCCTTTTCTGGTATCAGAAAACGTTTACATCCTAGGTTATCTTCCTGATTTCTTGAAAGACAGGAGAACTCAGAATTTACTGTTCTGCATTGTGGTAGGGATGCGATATGTTCAGTTGTTCCAAAAAAAACAGGCAACCATTTGCTCGGAAGTTGTTCGTGCACGAACAACTTTTGTTGGATTCGCCTCATCTTGAAATACCGGTACAGTCGACTGCTCTTTACTTTCGGGCACATACGCATAAATTGACTTTTCACCTTCTCTCACGATTTCATACACGTGTTTCGAAGCCCATTATTTCTCTCGACCAATCGACAAAAGGGGCTTTTTTAAGCGATTTACAGTCAAATGTCCATGCAATATTACACGTATGCTGGCCAAACTAATGCCTACAGTTGTCTCAATCACGCGATAGTCAATCAACCCAGAAAGTTTTAAAAAATAATCACGCGATAGTGTTCGCGACTAAATTTCTTTTTTGGCCAAAATGAATATTTCAAGTTACTGTAAACAACACAAATAGCGTTCGCATGTCGAAACGATGTATGTAACATCAAAAATGTCAAACTTTACGATAAAGTTGTATGATGCAAGATCGCAACACTACGGTTGCCAAATTCAAAGATATAGAAGGTAACCTACGTTATATATTGGTGTTATAGTTTTTCTTATTTTTATAAAGTTTTTAAGAAATGTTTCAATCAGCTCTCCATGGAGAATCAACATAAGTATTGTGAGTTAGGCGCTTCTAGTGCAGGGGTGTAGGGATAGGCTGAATAGCCTTGCGGATAGAAACCGGGTACACCTGGTCTGGGTGCCTGGTCATAAAGGTATAGCCAGTAATGAACTGGCGGACGAGCTCGCCCGCTCCGCGGCCTCCAGAAAAATGGTAGGACCCGAACCCTTTACGAGGGGGGGTCCCCACACCATAAAGGAGCTGCTCCGTAAAGAGGAAAGAGTAGGCAGAGAGGAGTATTATCTACAGGCTCATGGCATGAGACACGCCAAACTGCTAATGGGAGGTTACAACCTGAAGAGGTTCAATATTATAATAAACCTCCCAAGGAACAAACTCAAGCTGCTGGTCGCATGGTACACTGGTCACTGCAGGTTGAACAGGCATCTGCATAGCATGGGCCTATCAGCTTGCGCCAGCTGCCGTTTCTGCGGCATGGAGCCTGAAACCCCGGAGCATCTGCTGTTTGACTGCCCAGCAGTCTGTAGACGCAGATCAAAGGCCCTTGGAGTGCTGTCTCCGGATAGGGGTCGCATTGCCTCGCTACCGCCTGGACTTTATCAATGGGCTGGGTCTAGGCGAGTCAATGTGAGTAAGGAGAGGGCACAATAGACCAAAGGTCGCAGTGCATTCCACATCTGCATTCATTCATTGTGAGTTAAGAATTTCGTTTCTAGGACATACAATGATTCGGAATATTTAACTACAATTATAAGAAGATCTCAAAGCATAGACGAAATTCAAATTCAATATGCGCTCAAAAGAACAGTAGAAAGGAACAGGGGGTGAAATATAAGATAAGCCTTAAAATACTAACAAGCCTAAGGTAATTAGACTCCAAATCCCAACGGCCACTGAGGATGGTGAACTTAAAAAAGCTTTTATTCATGTGGGCGTTAAATATGAAATCACCATAAATTAAAAGCCATCGAAATAAATCAATAAAGATTAAATCTCAAGCATAATCCACGCCAATAAAGCGGACGTTGGAGCGTTCTGGCATATATAACCAGATATCTTTACTACATGTGTATGTATGTATGTAAATGCTTACTTATGCATGTATGTATATACGCATCTGCTCGCACATTAATGCGCTTCCAGCAACTACAAATAGTCGGCTGATACAAAAGTACGCTCATTCAACTAGGTAGCCGCAATTTCAATATTTAGCAACTTTCTGTTCTTTATATACAAACATACATGCATACTTATATAAATGCGGATACACGTATCAGACCACTTCGTTCTTTTGCATGGTTGTAGATCAACATTTACAAAGCAACATCAGTATGTATGGTATGTCGCATCTTGTAAAGGAGTATATGTATATTTTAATTTTTATTACGTATACATACAATATAATTATGTATATACATATTTCAAGATTTCAAAACATATGTATTGTAGTAGCTGCTATTGGAATATTCGTGATTACACATTCATGAGATTCAGGTGGGTCAAATGCAAAGTAGAACTCTTAAACGCTTACTTATATACAATTCATAGATACACACACACGCGCGTATAGTCATACATATGTATTCGAATCGAAGTAACAAATTTTCATTAAAATGCTGAAGTTGTTAAGCTACTCAGGGCGTAGCGGGAGATACAAAGCAGATTAAAATAATAGCAGAACTGAATATAAAATACCCAGCCTCGACAACTATGCACCCCATAGACTGCATAATGCCAAGCGCTAGCACACACTCGCACAATGATTTTGAGATTGTAAGGATCTTTGTTTCCAGTGACGAAAACAATGACAAAGTCAGTGAAAAAGATTTGAAGACAATGCAAAAGTCATTCATCGGTGGATGAAGCGACTCAAATTGGCGGGCAGAGCGACAACAAAGCACTGAAACAATAACGCGACGCCGTAATCGTTTGCAGTGTTTCCTCTATGAATAAGTTGTGAGTAGGCTTAGAAAAATGTCTCAATATGGATTGGCAATGTTACACAGTTATAGTGTACGAGATACGAGTTTGTTCAAAAGAAAGCTTACAAAATAAAATTTCGCCGGCTTGTGGAGACTTTGAATTCTCTTTTGGAGTATTGTCTTAATTTAAATCGCAAAACCTTAGAGGTGGCAAATCGAACAAGCAACTGGTATAAATAAGTGGTATAACCAAGTAAACAAAGAATAACAAGCGGATATACTCGTATGTATTACATATTATACAAGTATGTATAAAGCAATCACTATATTAGGGATATGGAGCTTAAACCAAGGCTTTGTTTTCATACAGAAGAATTTTTTAGTTTCAACAAAAAACCATGTGCGGAATCGTTGCGAATGTTAAAAAGGCTTACGGTGATTCAGTTTTATCAAAAACACGAGGCTACGAGCGCTACAAAGCCTTTAAAGACGGTCGAGAGTTCATTAAAGACATGCCTCGTTCTACCCGACCTTCGACCTCTTCAACTGATGGAAATATTGAAAAAGTGAAGGATATGGTGCTCGACAACTCTCGCAGTTAGAATGATTTTAGTGGATATTTTGTGTGTGAAACAATTTCTTTCTCAACTCGTTCCGATAAAGCTGATTTTTTTCAAAACGAGTACCGTAAAGAGGTCTCGGTGGACATGCTTCATCGTATGAATTCCGATCCCACATCCATGGAGTGAAGCCGATGAGACATGGGTTTATGAGTTTGACACGCAAATAACCCAACAAACATGGAGCCCTTTTTTAGTCGATCGAAGAGATAAAATAAAATTCGCTAAAGGAGTTGAAAGCCTTCCCAAAATGTACTTATGGAAAGTGTTTCGAGGACTGGGAAAATCGTTGGCATAAGTGTATTATACATATGTGCATACTAATGATATGTTAGTTATTTATGAACGTTTAAATATTTTGCGTTTTATTTACAATCAACAAGTACTTTTTTGTCACAATACATTGCACATTGGAAATTGAAAGATTTATAAAAAGTAGACTTGATTTTAGTCTAATTACGTGGTTGCATTAAGTTAGATTGAAATTGTTCACATGAGTCCTAAAATATAAGACTTCACGTAATAGTGAGCAGTGTCATTTCTATTGCCCAATTTTGACTTCGGGTGCTATGAGGCCCTTCTCTATTATGCGGATTTATTATACTCTTACAATCAGTTGCTCCAGATTATTATAGTTTTGTTCAACCAGCGGTTATACGTATCACCTAAAACTAAGCGAGATAGATATAGGGTTATATATCCATATATAAATGATCAGGATGGCGAGAAAAGTTGAAATCCGGTTGACAGTCTGTCTATCCGCCCGTCCGTCCATCCGTGCAAGCTGTAACTTGAGTAAAAATTGAGATATCTTGATGAAACTTGGTATGTAGGTTTCTTGGTATAAATTTCGAGTTCGTAGATGGGCGTAATCGGACCACTGCTATGGCCACAAATCGCCATTAACTGAAAACATATAAAGTGCCATAACTAAGCACTAAGTTAAGATATAAAGCTGGCACCTGTGGCCACAATTTTTTGAAAAAGTGGGCATGGCCTTTTGAGGCGAGTAGCTTTGGCCCTGCGGAAGGAATTCATAACGCATCACATCATGATAATAGAAGAAAACTGTCAACATTACTTTGATTTTTAAGCGACTTTGACGTGTTTTTTCGGTTTCGGCTCGCCTTTAGCGCGATGTTCGCTAGAAATTTCATACCGCAAACAAAATTTAATCGCACTTCTTAATTTAATAAATTTGGGCATAGTAAAAATCAAAGAGTTCACTTTTAGAGGCTCACAAAACGACTCATATCTCAAATACTAATGAATATCTTCCTTATGTACAGCTGCAAACAGAAGTGTCGTGTCTCAGCGGAGAGAAAGTAGACTGCCTAGCTCGCAACGTTACAATCGAACACAAAAAGTGCGAGGTGGGATAGATACCTGAAGAGGGAAACGAGACGCACTTGCGGACAAACAAAGAGAGAGGTCGAAATGCGTGAGTACGAAAAACTTGACCATCTTGCCGACAGGGGTAATGCTCGAAAAGTCTACGAAAAGATGTGGCGACTAACGGAAGGTTTCGAGACTGGATCATATTCTTGCAGAACCCCAGAGGTGATCTAATAAGTGATGCCCAGCTAATACTAAAATAATGGAAAGGACACTTCTCTCACATGGTTGGTGAACCCGATTCCCCAATCGATGTATCGTCATTAGACGTTTCATTTCCCGACCATAAAGAAGTTCGAATAGCAATTACCCGTCTGAAGAACAACAAAGTGGCGGGGACCGATAGATTATTGCCGGCCAAGCTATTCAAATACGGCGGCGAAGAACTGATAAGAAACATGCATAAGCTACTTTGTAGAATATGGTTAGACGAAAGCATGCACGTCGATTGGAAGTATGATCTGCCCAAACACGAAAACGGGAGAGCACACAATCTGTGCCAACTAACCGGGGCTAAGTCTCACAAATATCGCATATAAGGTTCTAACGAGCGTATTGTGTGAAAAATTAAAACCCACCGTCAATAGGCCTTGAAAATCAACAACTGACCAGATATTCCCCATGTGCCAAATCTTGGAAAACACTCGTGAAAAGAGAATCGACACGAACCACCTCTTCGTCGATTTCAAAGTTGCTTTTGACAACATGAAAAGGAGCAGCCTTTATGCCTCGATGTCTGAATTAGGTATCCCCGCAAAAGTCGTAGATATGGAGGATGACAACATCTGACGAGTCGACGTTGCGAGTTTTCGAGAGAAAAGTTCTGCGAAACATTTATGGTCCTTTGCGCGTTGGCCACGGCGAATATCGCATTCGATGGAACGATGAATTCTTAAACTTCTTTTCTTTTATTACCAATGCTGTAATATTTAGTACTATCTGTGCCTGAATTGTATATGTTTTGTCTTGATTAGGATTTGAAAACGCGTACGGCTTTGTACGGGTATCAACGTGCTTCATTTTTCATTTCTCTCGAGATTTTTATTGTTCGGATATTTTATTTGAATTCGCTGCTAGATCGTTTCCTATGCGCACATTTCCACTTACGAACCGTTCACTCAGTCAGAAGCCTCTGAACGTTTTGTACACTTCTAGGTATATTTATATGAAAATGTGTACATCTTAACAACACACAAATGTACGTACAACTGTGTTCGAAATAATAGCAGTGGTTTGTGAATAATATAATAAAAACTAGAACTACGCGCTTTCAGCGCTAACTAGCGAAAATACCGCAAGACTTTTCTGACAACCTAATATGTTTCACGGACGGTAAAACATGGAGGTGCCAAAATCCCCATACATTGATTGGTGTTTGTCTTACTATGGTACAGGTCCGTTATTTTGGATTAAAGAAAACATGGATGCCAAGTTGTAAGTTGGAACAATGGTGTCGACACGCTGAATGGAAAATACCGTTGCTATTATTTCGAACACAGTTGTACATACATACATACTCTCGGCATACTTTTGAACCAAATAAAATAACCTTTTTTTCGTCAGACCACAAAATGCTGCACCATTTTTCAACTGGCCAGTGTATGTGTTTTTCAATAAATTGAGCTTTGTCCTGTACATGCCGCAGTTGATGTAATGACTACTTTGTTTTCTCATCGTGAAGGTAGTAACACTAGTATTTAGCTCATCTTAAATTTTTAGAGCCTAATTTCTCGGGATTTGGTTTCCATTTTTTTGCATTCGCAACTATTTTGGCGGAACATTCGAGTAAATATTCGATACACTTCCTTCCCTCACTGCTATTTTAAAGCAAAGAACTAGCATATAAAATAACGGGACTCCATTAATCTGGTAACTATTACAAAAATCACTTTAAGCACAGAGTGCCAATATTTAAGCCCTTTATCAAACATTGAAGAAATTAAATATCAAGGAAGCTTTGAGTGTAAAAATAAAGTTATTTTAATTTTAGCAAAACACTGCTATTATTTCCAACACAGTTGTATATACATACATATATGTGTATTTATGTAGTTGTTTGCGTATGCAGAAGTAAGCATTTGAACTCGATGCGGCGACGACACCCACTTTGGATTGCCAAACGGCAAACGGCAATCGCCAAACGTTGAGACGTGTTGTTGCGATATTCACAAAACAGCAGCAACAACAACAACGATAGTAATGACGCCACTGCACCGTTACTTGATAGCGGGCTGGAGGATTGTGCATCTCAGGAAGCTTACTAACCATACATATGAACACATAATATATTACATAAATGCATGTGTACGTATGATTGGAATTCAGTAAAGTATGTGTGTGTTTGTACGTGTATTCTACGGACACATTCGTGCGTTTCCCGTTGCAGCCCACAATTTAGCCTTTTGTTTGCTTTATTTTATGTATTCGCATGCAATCTTCTTTTGTCGCTTCCAGCTCCATTCGCGTTATTGTTGTTTTAGTTGTTTTAGTTGTTTTTGTTGTAGCTGCAACTCGCATTTCCATGTATTTTTAATCGCAATTCAAATCAAATGAAAGGAAGTACTTTGACAGCATTTCGAGTACACTGCCGCCAATGCCGCGTCGTGCTCTCCCTAACGGTACCATGGTGTGGCATTGCTTTGGGTATCAAATAGAGAATAATTAAATTTTTAAATATCACATTAAAAGGGATTCATTGCACATTCAGGAAATGCGCAACGTTCACGAATGGAGTTCGAAAGGGAGGTATGGTACAAACAAACATTTACATATGTACATCATACATACATACATATGTATGTATGTATATGCATATGGTATGGGACAATTCCTGCAGCTACTTGCAATTCATTCTTAAACCGAAAAGCTTTTGAGTGGAAAGCGCGCACTTATCCGCACTAAGTAAAGCGAATGGAATGCAAATTTTTAAAGCATGTCGTTTGAATAAAATTTTCGTCAAATTCGATTTGAAATATTGTTCAATAATACTTGTGTTTATGTAAGTATTCTGATACCTCATAAACATATGGAAGCTCCGTTTGCAGGGTGAGAGAGATTATTAAAATTCCTATTAAAGGAGTTAGAAAATTCGGAAAATAAAGAAATTAATAAATGGGACAGATAGATACTTACATAAGTAGTTAGATATGTAGGTATACCTGTGGTCTTAATGAAGCTCGTCAATACAATTTTTTTTTTGGTGCAACGTCCGAGGCATCGTCAAGAAGCTTTCATCCGATAGTTACGATTCCGTCTACAATAGTCATAGTATGGTGTTACCAGTCTACTGACAAGTCTGCCGATTAAACAGCGAGCTGTTAGCACTCCTACTAAAGTTCTTATGTAATTATACCCTGAACAGGGTATATTAAGTTTGCCACGAAGTTTGTAACACCCAGAAAGATGCGTCGCATACCCTACAAAGATTACATATATAGAAATGATCAGTATGTTGAGCTGAGTCGATTTAGCCATGTCCGTCTGTCCGTCTGTTTGTGTATATACGAACTAGTCCCTCAGTTTTTAAGATATCGTTTTGAAATTTTGTAAACGTCATTTTCTCTTCAAGAAGCTGCTCATTTGTGGGAACTGCCGATATTGGACCACTATAGCATATAGCTGCCTTACAAACTGAATGATCGGAATGTTGTTGTTGTTGTTTTAGCGGTTATCAGTCCCCGTTGGGATGGTGAGGGTTATCAGTCATCTAACGGGAGGCCCAGGAAACATGCTGTTTCGACGGGGTCGGACCAAAGGGAAAAGGGTGTTAGATGGGTTGGGTTGGTAGGGCATGCAAAGAGGTGGTCAGTGTCATGCAGAGACTCGTTACATGCAGGGCATACGTTGGGTATGTTAGGGTCAATTCTGGTAGGAGTTTAATCTGCTACAATATCCAGAACGAAGTTACGCTAGGGCCACTCGCGTTTCTCGCGGCAACTCGAGCTCTTCGTCTGCGATAGGTGGTGGGTTGACTCCAAGAACGCCATTCACGGGAAGGGAGTCGGTGAAGGTGTTGATGGCTCCACTGTGAATGGCGGTCAGTACCTGTCGAAAGTCTGTTGCGTCCGAGGTCCGGTCGGCGTACTGTACGACGTCGTCAACGTAGTCGAGGAATGACCTCTTGATGCTACTAGTCCGCCACAAGCAGATGGCTGCAAGGATGGTTTCTACGAAAACATCCCAGCAGAAACTGCTTGGAGAGGAGTTCATTATGGTCCTTAACTGGGAGCATAAGCGCTAAGTGCTGTTGTGGTACTGTGCACTTTTCGGAATCCATGCTGGTGGCTGGCTAGGCTCAGGTGGTGAGTGAAGGTCGGGAGTAGCAAGGCCTCAAGTATCTTCATTACTGGGGAGAGGAGAGTTATTGGTCGATAAGATTCCCTTTTGTTAGCGGATTGCCCAGGTTTCAGTAATGGGACCACTCTTCCGACTTTCCACACATCGGGTATTTGAAGAGTGGTCAGCGACAGGTTGAGGACCTTGGTGAGATATCTTACTCCCGTCGAGCATAGATGCTTTAGCATTGGCATGTTGATTCCACCAGGACCAATGGATTTGGAGGTAGGTAGGTAGGTAGGAGTGCAGCCCTATCGGGCTCAATTAGCACTGATGTGCCATTTTGATACACTATTCGTAGAACCTCCTGTATCTGCTGTTACGTTCCACCCTCTCTCTCAAACCATTTTGAGGTTTCGATGAAACTACTTATGTCCGATATGCTTTTGGTGGAAATCCATTCAAGATTTGGTGCTTGGTGGATTCCGAGTGTTTTGTGTCGTATATGTGCCAGAGCCGGGCATTCGCAGAGAAAGTGGAGGATTGTTTCCTTGCTCCCTGCTACTCCGCAGCTTCGGCAGATGTCGTTGTAGGGCATACCCATTTTGGACGCATGTACCCCAAATGGCCAGTGCCCTGTTGTGGTAGCTGTTATTCTGTAAATACTTTTTCTTGACCTATTTAATAGGTCGTTGGTTCTTTTCCTGTCGTATGTTAGCCATAATTGTTTAGTTATGACGCATTTTGTACTGTTTTTCCACCTGTTGTTTGCAATTTGTTGAAATTGTTTATTGATCTCTCCTTTGATCGATCCCAGCGGGCTCGGTATGAGCTCCGCCTCGGATTCATTGAGGGAAGCTCCTGCCTTTGCCAACTCATCTGCTTTTTCGTTACCGAAAATGTTCCTGTGGCCGGGAACCCAGATCAAGTTTAGTTGGAGCTTGTCTTTTATTGTGCTTAGTGCTCTCTTGCAGTTGTGAACTATACTGGAATTTGTCATGGGTGAAGACAATGCCAGGAGGGCCGCCTGGCTATCCGTAAATATAGTTGCTTTATGTATATTCCCGTGATTTTCTAATAGAACTTCGCAGGCTTTTTCTATGCCTAGTACTTCTGCTTGGAAGATGCTAGCCGAGTTCGGTAGACGTATAGAGAGAGATATGCCCAGATCAGCGGAGAATACCCCCGTGCCCACTCCGCAGTCCATTTTGGACCCGTCGGTATAGACTGAGGTGGTACCATCCTCTGCAACTGAGCCTCTTCTCCATTCTCTTCTAGATGATATCCTCACCTGGAAGTGTCTATTGAAATCCAGCTTTGGGAGAATGTAGTCTGATTTATTAATAGTGAGCTTATTCAGGATTACACTATGTCCGTAGTTCTGCTGATTCCAACCTCCCAATTCTTTTATTCTTATCGCCGCAATAGCTGCTGTTTTTTGAATAAAAATGTCCATTGGTAGTTGATGCAGGATCACATTGAGCGCATCAGTCGGACATGACCTGATTGCGCCCGTAACACCCGCACATGCTGCTCTTTGTATTCCATTTAATTTTCTAATGTTGTACTGTTTATTTAGCGCTGGCCACCATACCAGAGCTCCATATGTGAGTATGGGTCTTATGACCGCCGTGTACATCCACATGATTATGCTTGGTTTGAGGCCCCAATTCCTGTTGACGATTTTCTTACAAGCATAGTAGGCCATGTATGCTTTGTTTATTCTTTTTTCTATATTTATTTTCCAGGACAGTTTGGCGTCAATCTCCACCCCCAAATACTTAGCTGTTGGGGATAGAGTGAGAGTTGTGCCGTTTAGTACCGGAAGTTGAAACTGAGGTATTTTGGTTCTGCTAGTGAATAGGAGGATTTTGCTTTGTTGATGACACCCTGAACCTCCTCATCGGTGAAAGTAAGTTGCGCACCGTCGTTTGACATATTGCGCAGCCGTCGGTTAACACATCGTTTGGCTTTGTCTACCGAAGGGTGCAGTGTAAACTGCCGGCTAAAATAGCTCGCCCGCTTCTTCGGGTCTGAAGAGGCATGACCATTGAATTGAATTTCAACTCGGTCGTCATGTCTCTTCGGGTCAGACAAAGCTTCGACAGTAGCCCTTACTCACACCGGTGGAGAGGTTGCAGAACTTCAGGTGCTCTATCCATTTCGTCCGCTTATGATGGTTTACCATACGCCGAATCTCCAAATTGGGATCTCTTATTCGGTTATCCCCGAGATCGGCATGGCGTAAGGTGTCGCGCTCGTTAGTTTAAACGGCTGCTTCGGCAGGGAAGTTGGGGCGGATTTCCGCTATGGGATGAAGCGAGCGGTAACTGCTGCGATCACCTTGCGGAATTGACGTTCGCCAACGCATGCGTCCGTAGGAATGAGTAGAGCTTTGAAGGTGCTCTCAGTAAATTCTGTGAAACCGACCCAGTTAGCTTTGTTAAAGTTAACGAAGGTACGGTTGTCCACAGAAACGAAATCGGCAGGTTTCTCGATCGAGGTAATTATGGACTGATGGTCTGATGCGAGAGTTAGCATAGGTCGCCAGGTTATGCTATTTATCAGACCACCACTAGCAATATTACTATCGGGCGAGCTGCTACAAGTGCCCATAACTCTGGTGGGGCTTCGTCATTCATTGTGCAGAAAGTCGAATCGTCAATCTGTTCCGCCAGCTCCATCCCCCTACGATCATTTGACAGGCAGAAATGCCAAAGATCGTGGTGCGCGTTAAAGTCGCCTAGTACCACCGCGCACTTAAGTATATTCGGGTGATATACTGTTGGGCAACATGTAACTGGGGGGATGTATATATTAAATATTTCGAGCTCGACATCGCCTGACCGGATAGCTATACCCTGACATTCTAGGGTAGTATCCCCGCGGTCGATGTCTTCATCGATTAGACGATACTGCACGGTGTTGTGCAATATGAAGGTTAGGCCAACACCATTATCTCACTCGCGATCTTTACGTATTACGTTGAGACCGGCACAACTCAGAAGATCTGAGTGGCTGTTCAGCTTGGTTTCTTGGACCGCAGCTATCGATAAGCGCTCCCGATTCATGAGTGCAACTATCTCCTCGATCTTGCTCTGGAGTCCGTTGCAAATAATTTGAAGTAGCTGGGTTTGTCGCGGGTGTCCGTGGGTGATCCTGGGGGTGAGAGAGTGACGTGTGGGTGCTGTTTGTTGCAGCTGCAGAACCCGCTGGGGCGGTTGTCGCACTGGGATGTTGGTTGGCGACGCCACTATTGTGTGTTGCGGGGGCAGACTCCTGCAGCATGTGGCAACGTACGACTCACTCTACTCACGTGTGGTGCGCAGGCCGGAACCGGCAAAACTCAGAAGCCCTTAACTGATGTAACCTTCCGACGTACATATGACTTGACAGATTGCACAGCCGTAGACGCTAGCGTCGCGGTATTGCGTAGGCAACATGGGGTCCATTCCCTGTGAGTTTTAAGACCTGAGCAGGTTTTAAGATGGCTCCATCCATTGCATGTATTGCACCTGACGGAGATGGAGTTTGGATGGAACCTTTTTGCGCAAACGCAGCAGAAAAATTCCTCCGGGTCCGGGTTGGACTCAATGCCAGCACGAGTGCAAGGCGTTGCTCCAATGACGACAAACACAAATTAACACTAACCGATCCAAACGGGATTAAATCGCCGAAAAAACTGCCCTTGATCGGATGAAATCCGAGTCAATTCCGGTGCATAGAACTGGCTCTCGTGGAAATGATCGGAATCAAATGCTTGCAAGGGAAACTTCCACATTTGACGATATGTCTTCACGAAATTTGGTATGAGTTATTTTTTATAGAAATAATGTAATTTTGGAAGAAATTATTCAGATCGGCTCACTATAGCATATAGGTGCCACATAAACCGAACGATCGGAATCAAGGGCTTGTATGGAAAACTTTCGCATTTGACGTGGTATCTTCACGAAGTTTGACGTGGATTACTGCTAAAGGTAATAATATAATCTCCGAAAAAATTGTTCAGATCGGATTACTATAGCATCTAGCTTACATACAAACTGTACACATAGTTACGAAAGGAAATACACTTGTGAAGGGTATATTAGCTTCGGTACAGCCGAAGTTAACGTTTTTTCTTGTTTATTAATTAAAATATGCCGAATAGCTTGACAAAGATGACATCCGAATGTTTACCCCGACGCCGTCAGGGATACCTAGATACCGTATAAGAGGTAACTTATGAATACCTCAAAGTAGTAAGACTGAACTGGTTTTATTCATTAATAAATGCACGGAGGCGCATTTACAATCCATGGAAGGAATGTGTCATCGGCTTGCGGACTATGTTTAGCATCAAAGGCTCACCCTACTTTTGCAAAGATCGTAAATAATTTAGTGAACATTTTTGAATTTCAAACTGATAAAGCGATTGTTAAATATAAACTGAGGATAAATTGAAAAGGTACACATATTATAGAAAAAAATTAGGCTTAAAAAATTAAACTATTTTGAAAGTTGAAACAAGAGAAATTTTCGTTAAGGTTGGCTTTTTGTGGAAGGTCACGCAGTAGCGGCCAATCCAATCCAAAGCTCGTTCGTTTCTTTATTGCAATATCAGCTTTTCAGATGGAATGAATTCAGACGTACTGATGTATTACATTCGTATTCATACATACATACATATATAGTTTGTTCACCAGCGCACAGGTGTTAAAACTTCTCGCCATCTGAATGTTGATTTTGAGTATTGAACGCTTCAATACGTAAGTTTATCTAAGTAAGTGACTAAAAATGTTTCCACTTTGAAGAATGACTTTTTAAGTCAACCAGGCCAAATACGTTATTGTCTCTGCTTATTATAGTAAGTTTCCATTTTAGTGTGCTTAATACATACAGATGTACATACAGATACTTATGTGTATATACTTACGAGCGTTTAAGTTCATACACGCATACGTTCGCAGCTCATTGAGTCCGACGTGGCATTAGTGCCTCCACTCTTCAATGGACCTGGGTAAAAAAGTGTTTTCCGAGAACAATTGAAGCGTAAATTGCTGCACAAATACTTGCTTACGAGCACGACATCTGATACAAATTTGCGCTCATTCAACTCATGGCAAGAATCTCACGTTCCGGTTGCGCCCCAGCACAAACATCGTCACCGGCATCACCATAGCCATCGATATCACCAAAAACGTCAACAACAGCAAGACTACCGCCGCCACCACCAACGTCATCATCAGCGGCGCCGTGGTCATTATTGTGCAGATCATAATCTGGAGCCTCGTCGAAGCTGCCGTCTCACTGCTGCTCGGCACAGCGGCGTGAATGGGTAAACAATCACTTTGTAGTGAAGCATGAAGTGGAAGCCACTTGATGCACGTCGCTCACCACATGTGTACACAGGGATGTGTGCATGTATGGACGGCAAATAAGTCAGTTCACGTGAAAACACATACATTGGTATGTATGTGTTCGAAGAAAACTGTCGTGTGTGTGCGTGTGTACTCCATACCGACATAATTATGCTATTTTTTGTAGGAATATTAATTTCCATTTTCGTTAATGCAGTTTCATTCAAGTATTTCTTTTCAGTCACGATTTATGCACGCACTCATCAGATGTTTGCGCAAGTAAACAAAATAACAACAACACAAACATACGTCGTCCCCTCAGCGTCTCAGCCGTCAGCTAGTTATCTGCATGCTTTTAAGGTTCGCAATTGTAGCAAAGTATTTCGCTTCGTTTATCAGAAAAGTTGCGACGTCAAGATGAATGGTTGATTAGTGGCTGGGGTTCGCTCTGGATATGGCAGCGTTCTGTTGGTGACTGCTGAGCTATTGCTGCATATGAAACACGATTTGACACAAACGAGGTTGGCGTATTGAATGTCTTCAGCATCTGCGTCACAGCCAAGCGACATATCGAATTTACGTAAATCGGTTGCACGTAAATTTGTCGTTTTCTACCGACGTGTAACTGCCATTTTTTTTTTAATAAATAAAATATCTCATTGCACAAGTTTATATTATACCTATGTCAGCAGTAAGAAAGATAATAACTGGAAAAGGACAAGGCTCTGGCTAAAAGCGCTAACCACAAAGATGGATGGGACTGTGGAATTACTTTGCCTACTTCGAAAGAAAGGTCTTCATTTTCTCTTTCCGCACCAACACTGGCACGTATTATGTACTTACTACTGTGAGAAAAAAATAGTACGACTTCTTAATTTAAATTTCGCCCGAAAACCCATTATTGGTTGGTATGACTATCCGTGACATCTGTACCAAATGTCTCATCAAAATAATCATTAGTGTTTAGTATACGTCTGTCTTTCTGAAGTACATAAGATTCTTTCGGCGATTTTTGTGATAATAAAATTATTCAACAAAGACTTTCCATTGAATTTTGTGTGCGGAACCAAATTTCTGATACCGAAAAGTTCCGAATGTCTGAAAAGGCCTTCAGTGATAACGCGAGCAAGTGTTTTTGATTGGTACAAATTATGGTATTAAAAGAGGGTCGAGAACGCGTTGACGACGAACCTCGTCCAGGGCGGCCATCAACATCAACTGATGATCAACGCGTCAATATAATAAAGAAATTGGTGCTTGAGAACCGCCGACTAACAGTAAGAGATCTTACTGGCATCGTTGAAATATCGGAAGGATACGTGGAAAGCATTCTGAAAGATCATTTCATAAAACGTATCATGTTATGCGTCGTTTGCGCAAAGCTATTTGTAAAAAGAGGTCGGAATTAAGGGCCGACAACTCTTGGTTTTTGCACCACGATAATGCACCGTCACTCCAAAATTGTCCTCCAACAACAAATTAGAGCGATACGCAATATTTTCTTCAGTTAGGAAAGTCAAGGGACCGCTGGGTAGAGTTGAATGAAATTTATTCAGCTACTTGCTGACCCCGCAAGTCCTGCGTGAAAGAAAGAAAGTTAAATTTATATTGTGTTGAAAATCATTTTATTTGCGATTTTGCTATATCTTTTTCAATGTAGCACAGCTTGATAAACAACATGTTTTGGTTTCTGTTTCGGTGCGTAAATGTACATTTATCTGGACGTGTGAAAAACATGGTTTTTTCAGATTTCACTTCACTTCTAGCGACTATCCTTTTGTCCTCTTCATTGTTATGCAATTTTCGCTGGAAACTGAAAACGCTTGAACGGAAATTTCAAATGGATGGAACCCAAAGGAATTCGTGGAAGTAAGAATTCTGCCCCCTTGTGTTCGATAGCTCCGTAACAATCAATCGGGTTCCATTACACAGTTTCGGTGTATGAAGATTGCGAAACATAATAATGAAAGATCCAACTTTGAGACGCAAAAGATGCGGCGGGATTCCCAGTCTCTCCAAAGAATTTAGAAATTACACTCAATAATTCACGGCTTCGTCTGCATTGTTAAGACGATCAATCGATTAGTATGGGCGCAAATCTCCCGGAACTTGACTTTGAATCTTCCAGTTGAAGTCATTAAAATCGGTATTTTTGCGTGAGCACTCAAGGAATTTTAGTTACGTTAATTTGGCCAATGTTCGGATAAACAATCGTGATAAGTTCATCTTTCGTTGAAGTGACAAAAGGCAGGTGAAATTGATATCAAACCACTGGAAGTATCAACCAAAATATGCCCATTTCCAATTCTTAGTGAATACGATGTAAAACGTCTTCGGCAATGTCATAATTGACGTGGTTTTGAAGGATGATGTGTCGAAATGATTATCGCGAAAAGTGTACGAACTTCAGTGGCATGCGAAGTAGCCAGTAATTATCATACAGTACCGTTCACAATACGCAGTAACTCAAATGAAGTTGAACCGCATACATTTATCAATAGCAACCGAAGGTTTTTCGAGTGGATTGTATAAAAAAGTCCTAATTCATTAGTTTAGAACACACCTGGATATCCATCTACTGCTTGGCTTATCTCTCTGCGTAACCATTTCTTCGACGATGCATTCCATGTATAGTTAATATCAAGGCATTTCGGATCACTGACGAAAATTGAGAAAAAAGTCGTCAATGTCGATTTTGTTGTAGGCGGTGTTTCCGTTTGCTGTATTCTCTGCGTTGAAATACACTCTCTGGTCTTCTCCAAATGAACTGCGAGATGCACAACAGTCGGAAAACGTTCATGAATTGCAAGAGTAAATATCTTACAAACCGCTTCACTGCAGTTCACTCATCGATCTCATCTCGTTCAAGGCCATTAACCGCCATGTTGCTCTCTTTCGTGACGTACTTGCAAACGTATTTGATCGGTTTCACCAAACTGCAATATTCAAATTAGACAATAGTATGTGGATGGTGTTTCGGGCATTTATTGTCAGACATATAAACTGAAGTGGGATTTTGGAGTCCGCAAGTTCCATGGATCATGGTTTGGTTGGTTTTCACTACTTCGTATAATTCTGGATCTATTTCTGGATCAGGAATTTCCGCAGAAATGATTTCATCAATTCGATCTATTGTAACTACCATTCACCATCCAAAGAAGAATGTATGCGTGCGCAAACATCTTTTTTGCTACTCAACAGAATACATCCAACATTTAACAGCACCATATGTACATACGTTGTTTCAAGATAAAGTCCATGGAACGTCGTAGCTGTTGTTTGAAAAGCCGTGCTGTGACATCGTGACGATCTTTCTGATTGATCGCAATTCAAAAAATCTGTAATATATGGACATTTTGCATTGCAAGTGAATGTACTAAACAAATCCGCACGTCCATAATTCCGCGCGTTCAGATATGTAGTCGCATCCTGCGAGTACTCGTGCATTTGCTTTGGGCTGCCGATGTATGCTGATGGCAAAAAGAACGCCGACCGATATTAGTACGATTTCTTCGTGGCATCGTAACAAATTTCAATCTGTAATTGATCACTTTGTATGAAACACACATAAAGTTTTCGCAGAGCAATTTTCAATAATTTACCTTTTGAATAGCTGAGATGAAAAATCTCAAAATTTACAAATAAATCAATTGGAAAACAAAAGAAAAAAATTGAAAAAAAAAATTTGTATGGAAAAGTCACTTTTTGACCGACAAAAACCCAAATTATTTCTATTTATAATATTTGAAAATAGTAGTAGTATTTTTAAAATTATTATGTTTTGTTATTTTAAATTTCTGTCAAGTCAAAAGAGAACCATATTTAAGGGTGCTAAGCTCTTCTGTTATAAAATAAAATATATTATGATAGTAAATATATTTAAAATTGCAAATTTTCACGTCTCTGACTAAACCTAATCCTTTATGTTTCAGAAGAAAGGCATTGATAGTCGTTTATTGAAAAAAATTAATCAACTTTTTTAAGACGGAAAAGGGAGTTTGATCCATACATAAATTTTGAGCCTTGCAAGTATGCCAATCCAGTTTTCTATACACTTGTTCTAAATCTCGATCAGGCAGACCTTCTGTTCTTTCGGCGAATTTTGCTTCATTCGATTTCGACGGATATTTAGGAGTGTCATTCGTTAGATTATTGAGATTCTTCCTCTTGCTCAAGCAATGTTTTGTTTTAACTATTTCGAAGCTATCATCATGGGCACAGGACCTTTACTGAATGCTTTGTCCAACTCAAATACTTCTGTTCATGATAAGGTAGGATTCCTAAAACACTTCTGCAACATTTCGCGTTGTAAACAACAGCTGCCAAACACATACTAATACACATATGGAGTTCAGACATTTTAAGATTGTACCAATCTAGCTACAGTTTAAATTGCACCAGTCCGAGTTCGAGTTAAACAGTACTGGGTATATTAAGTTTGCCACGTAGTTTGTAACGCTCAAAAGGAAACCTCAGAAACCATACAAAGTATATCAACGTGGCGAGCTGAGCCGATTTAGTTTTGCCCACCTGTGAGTCTGTGTACACGCGATCTAATGAGGTTTTGCGATAGCAATGCTAAATTTGCGCTCGGTCTTTCCTCATCAAAGCGCTGCTCATTTCTCAGAATCGTTGATGTTGGACCAATACACCATTATTCTGACATTCTTACGTTACAGAGTGAAAATGGGAGAAATCGGGCTACAACCAAGCCTACTTCCCGTATAACATAATTTACAATTTCATTTGATTAATAGAAAGGAACAAAAACTGCACAAAAAGTGCCTTTGAAGTATGTGACCTTACGAGTATAACCGAAAATTGTCCAAATCGATCCAAAACTGTGTAAGATTCTATGTGCAAAATATATGGACCCCAGTGCCTATAATTGATTTTTTCCGAAAATATTGGTCAATGTGAGAGACATATTATATAATTCAAATTTAAAAGAAATCTAAATTACAATTTTGTATCTTAATTTAGTGATTATATTTACGCAATTTATAGGTTTTCGAGTACAGACGGACAGACGGTCAGACAGATATCCGGAGATCAACACGTCTCGTCGTCCTCATCTTTTATATGTATGTACATACCCAGCGGGATAATGGTTCACCGCTTACATTTTTCTTTAAAGAATGCTCCGGATTCTATGTAGAACTCTTCGATACTAGGTAATGCATAAAAGTAAGCTATGCGGCAAAATTCTACTGCGTTCATACAACATACAATCAAGAAAATACATAACAAACGTTATAATACAATATGTAAACAACAAATACAAGTTGAAATAAAATTTAAAAGTAAATATTTTCATTATTTCGGCAAATTGTCAGGCATTTGAAGAAAATTTGCAGAAAGTTGGTTGTGTTGAGCTGCTATTTTATTTAGCCACCTAACGCCGGTCACAGTGACTCTACCATTTTTTATTTTTTAAATATTCCCGTTATTATGCAAGCTGCGCAGTTGAAGTATGAAACTTCTTTTAAGTTAATTTTTTGTTAATATTAAATAAAAGGTACAAAAGAGTTATGTGCGGTTTTTGGTGTTTTATTATTATATTTATACTTTAAACACTAAAATTAAGTAGGTAAACTTTGACCGACGTTAGGTGGTAGTGTCTAAAAAAGACGTTAGGTGGCTAAGGGTTAAAAATTTTGTTTGATTTTGTGTTTAAACTTTGAATAAAGAAATAATATTAATATTCTCGAAAAGGCATATAAGAAGACTAATTAAAAATGAAGAAAGTAAATGAGTTTCTATTTTGTAAGTTTTTCGTGTTTTTACCATTGATGGAAATTTATAATTACATACGTTTTCAACTTTTTTTGTAGAATGTGTAAGAGTAGAAAGCTTCACCGAATCGGATGTGTTCACCAAACTCAAAAACACATCAGATTCGTCATAGGCCCTTTCGTTAAGTCTCGTTGCTTGAAAAAAAAGACGAAATGAGACTCAGCCACAAAATTAAAAGAAAACCAGTCCTTTTTATACGTACACAAATACTTATTTTCATAACGAAATTCATACATGTATTTTCATAAATAAATCAAAATTAACATACATTTTGTTCTATTCTTGAATTCTTCGTCCCTATGGTAAGCGAAAGGGGTGATCTGTTACTTTTCGTAGAACATCGCCGTTTCATCGGTCGGAGTAAGCGATACAATCATGCTGCATTGTTTACCTTGCTCGCTTAGCAATGTCTACCATGTCCCGCTGGGATATATCTAAGGGTGTGCGAATATTCGAAATTTCGAATTATTCGACGCGAATCGAACCGAATTATCCGATTTGAGATTCGACCCGAATATTCGCATTATTCGAATCGTTCAAATTATCCGAATACTTCGAATAATTTTAATATTTGACTATTTCAAACACTGAGATTGAGACACTAGCGCCAGTAGTATCTGAATCTCGTTCAAGCATCTGACGTACATCTGTCATTCTCGTTTCCAATATTCAAAAAATCAAACATTGGTTACTTTTCTTTAATTGAATAAATGTCTTTCCATAATTCTGAAGAGGAAAGTATGATTGTGGAAGTAGAACCTGAAGTTGGTGTGGGAGATGATAATGATAATGTTGTTCTATTACTGCAAAAGAATAATTTATTTACGATTTTACTTCTTCGAAATAGTTCTAACAATTCGAAATATTCGATATTTGACTCGAATATCGAATCGATCCAAGGATTCGATTCGATATATCTATGTATATATTTATCTATTTCGATTGGGTTTAAGTGATATAAACAACCGACTATTCTAATACACTTTGTAGCATCATGTTGGAAGAGTATCAATATTGTTGCTTTTTGACATTTGCCGGATCTTATGTCAGAAATCGTTGATAAACCATAATGAAAGCCGAAGAATAGTAATAAATAAATAAGATAAGAATTAAGTTAACACCCTGAGACTCCCGGGATCACAGAAGGTATGATTAAGATAAATAAGATTCTTGGTTCTGGAGTAAAAAAATTTAACTATTTTTTGCTCAAGCACGGCCATATTAAATGTTTGTGTAAAATTGTATGGACCACTTCCCATCAACGGGTGTTAAATCACTGTAAGGGAATGATACGTTTGTGTGCGTATACATACATGCATACATATATGTATATGTCTGTACGTGGTGTGGCGGTTATTGCCAGAATGTGTTAAATTGAGTCTATCGATAAATGTAATTAATATTGATTCGAAAGACACGACATTGCTTCATGCCAGATGCCTGATTGAAGTAAAATGGAATTGTAAAGAGCAGGGAATCTATGTATCTCTCCATAAAAATGTACTTCAACTCTTGCTTACATAAGCACACACACACACCGACCCATGTATGTTGGCCGGAATGTACGATGCTATCTTAACGACCGTTGGGGGGACATTTTCAGAGATGTTGTCATAAGATACCGGCAATCGGCTTCGAGACTGCTTTCGCACTTACACTTATTGCTTTCAGTTGCCGCTTTTATGCGCTGAACATAAAATGTGTTGTACGATATTGTTGCATGTATCTGACACAGATATTCCGCATGGGGAACACACAACCGTACATGCAAAGTACAACATACTTGTAGCAGATATCGCTAAGTGCGTGTAGGTTCACCAGCTTTCCGATACACATCAGTTATTTGAAATAACATTTGCGATATAATTTTCGTTGCACAAACGGCACATGAAACCCAGCACGCGAAAGCGGGACGGAGGTGCAGGGCAACGCAGCCAAAAACCGACAAGCGACAGACAGTCCGACAACTAGTTCAAAAGAAAGGGCTCGAGTATGATCGAACATTTTATACTCGTTCACGAAATCGTGAATGTATTATAATCCAATCAAAGTTTGGTATTTAACTACGAGTTATATTGTTGATCATTTAGTTTAAAAACTATATTTTATTCCTCTTCAGCGAAAATTATATTAAAATCATCATTAAATGAGATGAGACAGAAGATCGGAATTGATATGGTATTAGGTTAACCGGAAGTTTGAAAGTTTCGATTTGGAGAATTTTTTGGCAAAGGCAATATTCGTACAAAGTTTTCTCCGGATTTATTGATTCTTTCTTATTCGTGATTTGTATACAAGAAAGTGAAAGAATCAGATAGAATTTAAAATTGTGCTTTATGGGAAGTGGACGTGGTTCCTATCCGGAATTCAACTCGTCTCGTCGATACGAACAACCGTTAGATGCACAAAACCATTATACTCTAAAGCAACATACTACAAGAGTATAACGACAGCAAAAATTAGACATGCTATTATTGGAAATAGTTGTCGACTGCGTTTCCTCTGACCGCAGTGCTGCCTGCGTCATACTTGTACTTTGTACGAGGCAGTCGGTATTCCTGTAGCGTGTTTGAAAAAATGTTCCCATGACAGCAACAATTCAAATGAATTGTCAATTGCACAGCACGTACGCGCAAACACAATTATACGCATTTATGCGCGAACAAATGCCCGCTTGTGTACTTGACTGTGTTCAAATGTATAGTTATGTTGATAAAAACGGCAATGCGCATAAGAAATGAGAGAAGTTAATAGATATTCATAAATGTGTGAAATGCAACTCGTTTTCGGCATATTTATGTTCTTTCCATTAAATCAAAACAAAAAAAGAAAAAACTTTAATTACGGTTATACCGTGGCAGCTATATGCTGTCATAATCCCCAAATTTCAGGAAGTTGTCGCAGCATATGAAATAGTTTCGTATCGACGGACGGACAGACAGGCGGACATGACTGAAATGACTAAGCTCGTCATGATGTTTATATATGTACATATATATATACACAAGTATACATACATATATCTCAGCTATTATGGGGTCTCCAAAGTTCTTCTTAAATTAATAATTGTTTGGCTAAGTTTCATTACGGCTACCGGTGCCACATCTTTGCAGCATGGTGTTCAATAAACACCCTAAGGATTAACTTCCACAAAGAGTTTTCATTAGTCTATAGTTTTAAAAAACATTTTACATACTTCAAACATATAATATTTGATAGGGTCCAAGTCTGTTGCAATCATGAAATTCACTCTCTTTCATCAATAGTGTTGAATTTAAAGAAATCTTTTACACACTTCCAAGTTATTCGTCTTCTTTACATACAGTTTTCTTACATTCCATCGTTTCGATATACATATTCTACCTGGTCAGCAATACCATGAATTCTGTGCAATGGCCAAACGGTATTGTATGAAGATACCATTGTTTAAAATACTTGGATTCATAACAATGATAGCAATAAACTCAAACCTATTACTTGTAAATCAGATTTCATTACGATTATACTTATCTACAGAATATTTATGGTAACATTTCAAACTGAAAGATTTCATTTTACCTTCCTCCATTCTTAAAACATAGTGTCGCTTTGATTTGGCCACTTTATTTGGTTATTTTGTTTAGTATATTAAATATTGTTATATTAAAGATAGGAAATAAACTCGTTTCTAATCTTCCGAGTTCAAATATTTGGGTGCTTTTTAATAAATTTAATCCTTCATCGAACAATTTATTCGTCTTTCAATCCTTACTTCATTTTTTGCTTTATTTCCTCTCTTTCCAATGGAAATGTCAGATTGCACCTGGCAACACTTAGTGTTGCCTAGTGAAGAAATATATGTATATAGCAACCTACGTATGTATATTTTATGAACTATTCAACTCAACCAAATACGAATGATTTTTGACCCCAATATCGTTTTGTTAAGCTGAAAACTAAATTTAAGCTGAAATTGCTGTCACAAATAAAGAAATCTAACTCGCGCTGCTATTGATATGAACACAACTGTACATAGCTATGTACGAGTGCATATAAAGCGTATCTGGTGACAATGGAACCTTGCTATTTCGGCACACATTCAACCTAACCGCAGCATGTGGGCTTTGTCATTTGAAAGTAAAATTCGCTGCTTAGTTCTACACACTCACACACACATATGTATATGCATGTGCATAGGTATTCTTTCAATTTGCTTTATGTGCTCTTCTTAGTGCACAAACAAATGTCAACAGGAATGAACTTACAAAGCCATACTTTGCCTTTTGAAAACACGCGTGTGCACAATGTAACATTGTATAAATTATGAATTTACTTGTCAAAAGTAAATAAAAAAAAATTTTTTGTTTACTGGTCTTGTGACCTTTATTCTTTAACTGCTATTAACAATTTTTATAATTCTTAAAGTAACTTAAGTAACTTAATGCGCTTGCCGTTCTGCTGACGTCGGTTCCCACATTCCGCTGGATTTCCAGGGAATCACGCCGCACTGCGCTAAACGCATCGTCAGCACTTTTGCAAGTAGAACGGATGCGCGTGTGCTTACAATGTTATGGTTGATATTATTGTTGCTAACTTTATTGTTGCTAACTCCTCCCTTCTTAAAATCAATTGTCCTCAATTGATCAAAAATATGGTAGGTTGTCAAAATTGAAGTATGTTGTGGGGTTTGCTGTTTTTGGTATTATTTCTGGTACTGCTGGGTCCTTACCTTTGGACGATGTTTCTGATGTAAAGCTTGTTTACAGGATTATCTTCTTTTTCCTATGGCAGAAGAATATTATTGAAAAAGCTGCTAGAGTGAGAATGGCCATGATTGCCACAGAAGTTTGAGTGGTATTCGTATTATTCTGAAGGCGATCCAAACGTTTTATGTTGTCTATGAATAACTCGTGGATTGATTCCAATGACAAAAGATTTATTCTTTCCTTTTCCGCTGGAGCAAATTGTGTTCTGACTGGTAACGCCCCGGTTAAAAGCGTTTCGCCATTGTAGAAAGAATCGTTATTTATTTTTATGGTAAGATTGCTGAATTTTACGACGAATGTGCCTGCAACAGACATTTCTTCCAGGCTATTATTTACGGTACCATTAAAGTTGTTTAGTAGAATTAGTCCAGGTTGAAGTATTTCTATTGGTTTAACATGATTTGCGTTGCTATATTGACAAGTTGGATTTTGTTTACTATTTAGAAGTTTTGTTATGCAGGTTTCATTAACCAAGCTAACAATTTGGTCTTTCTTACAAATAGATATAGAATTTATTGTCTTACACTCGCTATTTATTCCAAGTATATTATTTTCTTTCTTAATAATATTATTGAAAACAATATTTATAATCGTATTATTTCTCTTAACAGGTTTAATTAAAATATTTTCATAAGTTTCTTTTTCCGTAATTGGTATTTTTACGATATACGCTAACATTGTTGAATTATAAAGGACGCTTGTTTCTGCAAAACTTAAGGCTTCTTCAGTTGATGAAAAAGGCATCTTTTCCTCTTCTAGTGTTTTAAGAGTTAATTCTAATTCTTTCTTGTTCAATAAAATGCTATTTACTAATTTTAATTTTGCCCATTGGATAGCATATCTAATGTTTACAATTTCTTCCTTAACTAAACGTAATCTATTTTGAATACTTATTACTAGTTCGTCGTTGAAGTAGCTGTCTTTTGATATTGCGTTTGCTAGTTTGTCCGTAATTACTGTGAGGTTATTCATACGTTCTGTTAGTGCTTGATTTACTAGAAATTGTTTATTGTTATTGTCGTTTCATTGTTTTGTGTTGTATTCTAATGCAGCAAAATCGTCGTGATCTGGGGTTCCAGCTAAATATTTCCATGCTGTACCCAGGATGTTAATTGATCTTCTAATTTTTCTACCTGATGGTTTAATAGACTTAATTGCTTCTTTGGTCTGTTCTATTTCTTGTTTTAAAGTTGAGTAAAATATACTGTTTGTCTGTATGTTTTTGTCCGTGAATTGCTTTACCTCTGCCAAAAATTGTTCGTACAGTTCAACGTTGATAAGGTGTATTAGTTTAAACGTTCCGTCTTGTATTTTGGTCAGTCCTTTGCTTATTGTAATTATATGAGCTGTTGAGAAGTCTGTAATTTGGAAGTCGGTCAGAGACAATGTTGTCGCTGTAAGCGTTAGTCTGCAAAAAGAAAAAATTTAGTACTTAGCTTTTAATATTACTCTTATGAACTATCCTATTTGACTCGGTCAGTACCGTAGTCGACCTGTTTTCCTTAACTACTTCCTTTTTATACCTAGGTGAGATTTTAGTTCCTAACCTATTGTGGACCTTCACGTAAATCGTTTCTCCTGGATTATAATCAATAATTGGTTGTAATTTGCTATTGTGATTTCTAAGATCTTGTTGTTGTTTATCTTTTATTCTTTGAATATTATCTAATCTAGCTTTTTCGAATTGTTCGGGGTCTGTGCTTACTGTACGACCGAAAAAAATTTCTATTGGTCTATTATTAATTGTGCTGTGAATTGAGTAATTATATTCATAGACAGCTCTGTCTAAAAGTTGTGCAAATGATTGATCTCGATTTTCGGCTTTTAGACAACGCATAATCTCGGAAAGTGTTGAATGGAATCTCTCGACTTGGCCATTCACTGCACTTTTATATGGCGGGGATTTGAAAATTTGAATGTTTAATATGTCTTCCAACATAAAAGTAATAGTCGCTGAATTGAATGCCTTTTCGTTATCAAAAATTACGGTTTTGGGTACTCCAAACTGAAAGAGAAGTTCCCTTAGAGGTTCTTTTATGTCTTGAGTAGCTTTTGATTTTATTGGTTTTACCTGCGCATACTTTGAGAATTTATCGACAGCAGTGAGCACGAGATTGCCTTCTGTTTTGTAAATATCTATATGCACTATTTGTCCTGCATATGAGGGGATAGGTGTCTCTTTAAAGACGGGCTTATTAGGGTGTCTATCGTACTTATTTGTTTTGCAAATACTACATTGTTTGACTATCTTATTTATTTTGTTATTCATGCTGGGGAAAAAATATTTCTCTAGTATATGAGATTTATTCTCTCTACCATTACGATGAGCTCTTCTGTGTGTTTCTATGATAATTTCTTCCTGCCTTTGTTCTTCTAATACATCTTCTACTTTTCTTCGTGCAAACCTAATACGATATTTATTAAAGTGGATTGAAAAAACTTCTTGTATTATTCCCATTATTGGTTCGGGAGCGCTGATCCCATTTATTACTGAAGGGTTTAAATATTTTTTCAATAAAGATATGATTGTCTCCTCGGAAAATTCTATTTCTGTTATAGTGTGACGGTGAATAGTTGGAAAAACAATTTGAAATTTATAGCTTGATTCTGTAGACCAATTGAAAAATATCTGATTTTTGAAAACGTTTATAGGTACATCTACGAATTGAATCAAGTTTTGACCTGAACTGTCATCGCTATGGGTCATAACTGACATTGAATTTATTTGTTGCTGTGCTGTAATTCTTGATAGTGCATCAGCCACAACGTTACTTCGTCCAGTTTTATGAAATATTTCGTGATTATACTCTTCTAGTTCTGCCTTCCATCGTTTCATTTTACTGTTTGTATTTTTGTTGCTTAAAGCGAAAGTTAGGGGCTGATGGTCTGTAAAGATTTTGACCTTAGCGTGCCCGTACAAAAAATTCCGTAGAGTGGATAATGCCCAGACAATGGCTAGCATTTCCTTCTCGTTTGCGGCGTAATGTTCCTCCGCCTTACTTAGAGTTCGAGAAATAAAAGAAATAGGTTTTCCACTTTGGGAAAGAACGGCACCAAGTGCAAAATTTGAGGCATCAGTTGTGAGCTCAAAATCGTTATTGTAATTTGGAAAAGATAAAATTACCTCATCCGAAACCAATGTATTTTTAATTTTCTGAAATGCTTCTTTAGCTTGTTTATTGAATTCAATCGGTACTTTTGCGGACTTGTTTTTCGAAATTCGGCCTTCTTCGCCTCTTAGTAATATTGTTAATGGCTTTGCTAACTTCGCGTAATCGCGAATAAATCTACGATAATAGCCGGATAGGCCTAAAAATGAACGCAATTCTTTAATATTTTTGGGTTCGGGAAAATTAGTAATTGCTTCTACCTTTTTTGGGTTAGTTCTAATGCCCTCTTGTGATACTATAAATCCTAAAAACTCTACATCCTTTTGAAAAAAGTGACATTTGTCCAGCTGAACCTTCATATTTGCTTCCTCTAAGGTTTCGAAAACTTTTCGAAGATTCTGTAAGTGTTCTTCTTCAGATTTTCCGAATATTATGATATCATCTATATACACATAGCAAATCTTGCCTATATGTTCATGGAGGATATCGTCAAGTGTACGCTGGAAAATGGCGGGCGCATTTTTCAGCCCAAATGGTAGCCGAGTAAACTCGAACTTCCCATTATTCACCGAAAATGCCGTTTTTTCTATGTCTGAAGGCTTTAGTGGGATCTGATGGAACCCGCTTTTGAGGTCTAGTGTGGTAAAAAACGAATTGCCGCCTAAATGCGATAACATACCCTCTATTTCGGGTATCGGATATTTATCCGCTATAGTTAAACTATTTAATTTCCTATAATCGATCACCAACCTATACTGTTTATTTCCACTGGAATCGGGTTTTTTTGCCACGATCCACACAGGGGAATTATAGGGGGATCTGGATGGTCTTATAATGCCATCACTTAGTAGTTTTTCCACCTGTTTCTCTACTTCGCCTCTAAGCGATGCTGGATATGGATAAAACTTACTATATATTGGAGAATCGGATGACGTTCTGATCTCTCCCACTACTTTGGTAGTATAAGTTAACCGTTCATCCGGTTCTGAAAATAAGTTGGGATACTCTGTAACCAATTTCTGTAGAGCTATTTTTTGATGGGGAGTAATGTTGTCATCGTGTATTTTGATAGCATTTACTGCATCTGTTTTTAATTCTTTAATTAATATTTTTAAATTATTTTTAATTGTCAAGGTTCCCTCTCTAATGTTAATTACAGCATCTAGCTGCCGAAAGCTATCATAGCCCAAAATGCCATGAAAAGTTCTTAAAGGGGTAGTATAAAGAATTTTAAAGTTTCTGTTTGATTAAAAAGCTGTAAAAATGTGTGGTGTTTTATTTCTATATCACCAGCAATAGTTTTCGCTAAAAATATATCTTTGTTTTCTAGTACTTTTTTTGCTAAATTGGGTTGAATATAATTCTGGCTGGAGCCAGTGTCAATTAAAAATTTGAATACTTCGCCGCTCTTCGTGCGGCATTCAAAGTATGGCAACGAAGAGCATTTTAGCCTAAAAAATGAATATCGCTATATTCGTAATATTGTCCTTCATCCTGTATATTGTCGTCCGCCACACCAAAATAATCATTCAGATTATCTTCTGAGGCAGTGTTCGAGGTAGCGCTTGGAGTATTACTTATATGAAAATTGCGTTGTGCCTTTTGTGGCTTGAGATTTCGTTCAGAAGTGGTCTCTGGTGGCCTTTTGCCGAATAATTGATAATTTTGTGGCCGGTTCATATAGTTAATGCGGCGTGAGCGCAAAGTTTCGTCTATTTCCATGGGCACCGGCGGTTTTGGGGGGCGCATAGGCGGTTAGTTAAAGTGTGTTTGAGCATTTAAGTTCCGATCAAATCTTTGATTTGGAAAGTTATGTGAAATAATTTGTGGTTGTGGCTGTGGTAAGTAAGCAATTTCAGGGAAGAAACTTTGTTGGTTTACTTGCCTCCGAAAATTTCTTGAAGGTAAAGGTGGTGCGGTGTTTCGCTGCATCCCTCTACGATCCATATTGGTGTTGTGTGCGTACCGTGTGCGGAATCCCTGATTCTCCAGCTTCAGGCACAAGTGTAATGCTTGGGGCAGATCCATTGGTTCCTTCATGCCCAATAGTTTAGGCAAGTCGCCGTTGAGGCCGCGCACAAACGTATCTAGCGCTTTGTTTCTGTATGTGTGAGTAAGAAGATTACGAGCCTCGCTACCCACCTCCATACAACCTAGTTTATTAAGTATTAAAGATAAATTGGAATAAACGGCCTGGTAAAATTCTTCAATTGACCTATTTCCCTGAACCAAAGAAGTCATTTGGTATTCTAGGGTAGATACATCACGCTTGTCGGCGTAATGTAAAGTTAGACACTTACAAATAGCACCCCAGTCTAAGGGTGTATTGTATGACTCAAGGGCAGCGTCGGCGTTGCCGACGTGCCCTTACTCGCTTCGTAAATATTTAATATTCGATTTACACTTTTCTTCCATGAATTGAATTCGGCGGGATTTCCCGAGAATTCGCGTAAACATTTTACCACATCGGGTATCTTGTCTAAATCTGATAAGTTACTTGCATGTTCTATATTGATGGTTTGATCGCACGCGTCTGCTAAGCCCGCATTCGGGTTAAGGGTTGCCCTAACTATGCTGGGCCCTTGCCTGTTTACCACGTCTAAAGCTACCCTTCCTATTAGGTTTACGAGGTCATCTTCGTTTATTGTAACATTAGCTGATCCTGAATTTCCTGCAGGATTATTCGCCCTAATTATTGGTGGACGAACCAGATTATTTGGATTCGACATTGTTTATTTTGTTGTGTCTGTTGAAGAGTTCGTTTTTTATATTTTTTGTCACTGTCCACTACTCTGTACGTGTCGGTTTCTTTTCTACTTCAATAACGTTTTAGTTTTTGCACTTACAAATTAATGCTTAAAATTTTTATTTCAATTTTAGTTTGGTAAAAAAAAATTCACAATCTGGGTTTCACTTAATATTCTTAATTAGTAATTATCACTTAACTTACAATACGATAACGACTTTCATTCTTCGCCTCTTGATATTCTTGGTTGTTAATGTTGATAGATGCTGATGAGTTGGCTTGCGTTCAACGCGTCCTTTTTGCTCTGCTACTAAGGGGCCTGCTCTCACACTAGCACAGTTGTTTTTATTATCACTCCACGTTCTCCGAAGAAGGATTCTTAACGCCTTTTTTTTCCTTCGCGACGTAGGAGCTTATTTTAGCTCGGGCGCCAATTATGAATTTACTTGTCAAAAGTAAATAAAAAAAATTTTTTGTTTACTGGTCTTGTGACCTTTATTCTTTAACTGCTCGCTTAACTCTAAATTAACAATTTTTATAATTCTTAAAGTAACTTAAGTAACTTAATGCGCTTGCCGTTCTGCTGACGTCGGTTCCCACATTCCGCTGGATTTCCAGGGAATCACGCCGCACTGCGCTAAACGCATCGTCAGCACTTTTGCAAGTAGAACGGATGCGCGTGTGCTTACAATGTTATGGTTGATATTATTGTTGCTAACTTTATTGTTGCTAACTTATATATAGTATGTATTTATGTAGATAGATATAAGTACACCCAAGCGTAAATAAGTGCATATGGTAAGTGCAGTTTCGCAGAGAAGTCTAGGATCTAAACGCTGAAAAATTCCAAGGGGTTTGCGGTGCACCTGCAGTTCCCAGGGGAAGGATTATAAGCACATACTTATAATTCACGCTCTACAGCCCAACAATGGGCCAGCCTAAGCACGCTCAAGTCTAGGCATGGGGTTTTCTCTCATCACACATACACGATCCTACTGCTCAGCAAAATGGCGAGCAACAAGCTTTTACCGTCGTCCGACAATAAAAGGATCCTACAAGTGTTACATGGACGCCTTGTTCCTGAAGGATTTTCACGAGAAATCTACCATGCCAGAACTTTGACTTTGGCATTACCGCAGGATGACCGATATTAAAAAGAAAAACTTATTTTGTCTTGACCGCTATCACAGCCGCACCAACAACAACAAATTTTAAAACCAGCGTAGACGTTTTAGTTCAATCAGACCAAAATTGATAGTTTCATGTGTCTTTGTTAGAGTGGTTGCTAGGCATAACATTTCGGAAGACAATATTTTTAATCAAACCTATTTAGAATGAAAGTTAATCTGAAGATTTCTTCCCTTGAAATTACATAATTTCATGAACAGCACCATGCTATCTAAAAAAGTGCCATGAATGGGAACCATTTGCTCAATGTGTAAAAAATGAGGAATCTAACTATAATTGGCACTGTGAAATAAAGATGGAGGTGTCAATAAAATGTTATATTCGCACATTTTTAATAATGGGTGTGTTTAAGGGTAAATTTAATTGACTTTAAGGGTTATTTGTGTACATATTTTTCCAAATGTGAAATAAAACCCAACTTTTCGATGATAAGATACATATGTATGTTAGTTTTGAAACAGATTTGGTAGGCATATCGGCACCCAAAGAATTTCTCTCGTGGTAACACTGGTTTAATGTGACCAACTCTAAAACTCTCAGAAAACATTAATAGGAAGTTTAAAAAATACCATCGGTAGTTTTTCTCTTTGAAATCAGTTTATTTTTCGCTGGTTTAAATTATGAGTACTGTAGAGTTTTGTACACTTAGTTTTGATGAAATAATCTTTGGACTTATTTATAAAACAAGATATGTATTGACAATAACGGAAAACACAAAAAAACTAATAAAATGATATTTAAACTTTTCAAACAAATTTTGTGAAGTTAAAACCCAATGCGCGCAACGAAGCCAAGAATGAAAAGACGATTTTGAGGCCACTATGCCTGCAGGCAACCTATCGGTCAAATCACCAGTCAATTACCGAACATCACTATCAGAGATTTCTGTTAAAATTTCTATGAGTTTCCTAAGGATCGTTCATTCTTTTCTTATAAATTGGGCTTATGAGTTCTATGGTGTGTATGAGTTGGTTTCAGCGAAAATTCTTTCAAGGCATTGGAGTTTCCATGGCTGTGACCTACTGGGATGTTGTCATTTGGTATTTCCATTCTATATCAAGTGAAGTTTTGTGACTTTGTGAAAATTGTTGGTGAGTCTAGTTACGGCATTAACCATCGATAAACAAAATAAATTGTAGGTAGTGAGACAAAAATTAAACTATTGATAGTCCAGTCGATTGTTTTGCAGCTCTATTGAGCAGTAAGCGAAGACACGGTAGGGCAAAAAATCTTGGAAAAATACGACTACCTGTTTAGCATCTTTGCGAGTTCGAGGTTTAAACAGTCAATAATATTAAGCTGAAGTAGGTTTTTTATTTGTTCAAATCTCGATACCTAAAATACTGCTCTAACACATCCTAAATAAGTGTGTAGAATAAAAAAAGGAATGCTGTTTTAATTATTAAATAATTGTAAAGTTTTTTACTAAAAATAGTGGCACATAACTTTCCAGATACCTTGTTAAAATGCATATTAATGATTTTACAAAACATATTTTTTTGTACAATTCTTATTTTTACCACCCTAATGTGTACAAGAGACAGCTATACCATATTAATAGGTACTATCTTATCTTATGTATGTTTTTATGACGTAGGTAGTCAATTGGCATGTGCCACAATTTGTGGCATCGACCGAGTCGGTATTGGCAAAGCATCGATGACGACAGCAAAAGCAATAACAACTGCAACAGCAAAGGCAAAGGCAACCGCGACTATGGTGATTTATGGCAGGAAGTCGAAATATATTTACTTACTGTACATGCTCACCAAAGTCGCTATAAATCAATAATGAAATTTACGTGCGCTTTTCGGCAAAGGATTTTGAAATTTATTAGATTCGCGTGGCACATTGCATATTCGAAGTATAAATGGCTCTTATCCATATCTACCAACAACTAGGTATTTATACATATGTATATCATATATGTATGTAAGCGTGTGTATATGTTAAAGATAAGGTTGGAGGAGAGCAAATATTCACACTCGTGTGGTAAATTGCTCAGCGCGGCACTAAAGTGCAAACTCCACTCATTTCAAATTTATGCTTTCGGCTATCATGAGTTGAGATTTATGTTGGCCTCTCAACTCTCGTTAATGGCCCAGGTATGCATTAGAACACCCAACGGTATTAATAAAATACTTCAAACAACTTATACGGTTATTAAATTGTTTGCTCTTTCTACAGTTATATTGTAGGTTTGTACACTTATTTACTACGAATCCGTCTTAAAGCCTCTTTAACCCTGCAGTTGACGTTCACCGTAAGTGACGGAATATGTGGCATGGGTTACAAATGTATGTATGTATGTCTGGCGAATTTCAAACTATGCAATAAAACACACTAATTTCAAATACAGTTGACTCTCCATAACTCGAAGTTCTCCAAAACTCGATCTCTTCAATTGGCAATAGAAGGCAAATCTCATACAAATTTCCTTCCATAACTCGAAATCTCTCTAACTCGAAGTTTTTTTTGTCGATAATGGTGATTCGAGTTGGGAAAGTTCAATTGTATTTCTTTAATTAATTGTTCATTGTTCACTGGATATATTTTTTCATTATAACTAAGAAAAAACTTAAATAAATTAATAATTTTCAGTTTAACATAAGTGGTCCGCGCGATCACTACCGGGTTAAGAGTCAATTATCATGGCCCAGCCTGCTTAAATAGAACTTTGTTGTTTTATTGGGACTTTACCGCGATTGACTTATTTTTCCATTCGCGAAAGCTAAGAAAATCAGCAGAACGTTGAATAAGTTACAAATTATATTAATCAGAAAATTTTTAAGAATGTCGTTTTCTTTCCAAAAATACAAAGAAGATTTTTATCTTGATTTTTATTGGTCAGCACACATCACTCTACCTAAATACAAACGACGTTTTCTTCGTAATGTTACAAAATTCAAAGGCGCCACTTTGTTTAGACATGATCAAGGCACCAAGGTAAGATATCGCAAAGTTTCGTCGCTTTGGTTTTGCTACTGTCGTAAATAGAAGGATTATTTAACGATCAGGAGCTTTTGTGAGTGGACACATATTTAACACACTTCTTAGACTGTCGAAATTTTTTAAAGTTTTAAGAAATATTTATTTTCGAATACAAAAAATTTTGTTGGTGAGAGATTATTTAATATAAAAACTGTGGTTTTGAATTAAATTTAAATTTAAATTTATGGATTAGATATGGCTAGAGGTTTGTGTTGCACGGAAGAAAAGCGGGCTATAATTGTGCAGTTAAGAAGTGAAGGGCAGTCGGTAACCCAGATTGCAAAAACGCTTGGGTGTTCAAGGAAGCTCATTTATAACGCAATTAAACATTTTGACGAATTTGGGACAGTTAAATCCGCGGTGCGAGCTCCTAGGCCTCGCAAAACCACCTCCAAAGAAGACAATCTAATTCGTTGGATTTCAAAAAACGTCCCATTCAAGATCTCTAAGCAAATTAAAACCGAAGTTTATGCAGTATACGGAATAGAGGTTACATCTAAAACGATCGGACGTCGTTTGAATGAAGGCGGCCTGCGTGGATGCTTTTCACAGAAGAAACCGTTTGTTTCTAAGAAGAACTTGGAGGCACGCCTTTCATTCGCACGAGCCCACATCAACAAACCACTTTCTTTTTGGAAGAACGGTCTCTAGAGTGATGAATCTAAGTTTTGTAGATTTGGATCTGGCGGTAAACGTTACGTTTGGCGCCCCAGTAACCAGCAGCACAATTCTAAGTATACACAAAAAACAGTGAAACATTGAGGAGGAAATATTATGGTGTGGGTGGCCTTTTCTTGGCACGGTGTTGGACCTATCGTTAGCATAACGTCAAAAATGGATCAGTTTGTTTACAAGAACATGTTAACAGAACACATGAATACATTTGTCGACGACCATATGCCTCTAAGGTGGCACTTCATGCATGATAATGACCCCAAACATACTTCGCGTTCGGTGAAAAATTTTTTGGAAGACCAATGCGTTCCCACTCTGCAGTGGCCAGCTCAGTCACCTGATCTCAATCCAATTGAGAATTTGTGGAGTGAAGTTGAGAGAAAGATTGAGGGCAAAAAACCCAAAAATTTAGAAGAATTGTGACAGAACATCGAAAGTGCATGGTTTAATATACCTGTGGAACAATGTAGACGTTTGGTGGAGAGTTTGCCTAAAAGATGTTCTAAAGTGATCTAAAATAAGGGTTTCCCAACGAAATATTGAAGTAAAATTTGGTTCGGAGCGGATTGCCAAAGTTTTTGTAAGTAAACCTGAAATGTGCTAAGTATGTGTCCAACGTAGTAATCATTTATTCTTACTTTTTTGTAGGTTTTGATTACATCGTCCTTTATGTTATTATTTAAGTTAATCTGTCTGTGAAATATGAATATATGTGAAAATATTAAAGTTTTTAGTAAAGAAAAGAATTTTATGAAACATTTTTTCTTAAAAGTACGAGTGTGCTAAGTGCTTATATGACCACCACTGTATATTCTATAAAAGTAACAATTTCCTCGGAGATTGTAGCGTTGCTACTCCGTGTGAAATTTCGTGAAGATATCTCGTGAAATAAAAAGTTTCCCTTCCAGGGACATAATTTCTTTCGTTTTCTTGGGCGTGTTACAAACTTTGTGGCTGTGTTAAGGATATAAAAAGATGGGTCGTAATGTGGAATCCTATTAAAAATTTGTTCACTGTTCCATGTTTAAACACAAATATTCAAAAGATAAAGGTCAGAAACAAAAAACGTCAAAGTATGGTTTAGGTAAACCGCTGTGTCGCAGATTCCATCAAATAAAAACCGGTCCCGTCAGTTCATGAATAATTTTAATCCGTTTTTACAAAATAATAATGTTTATTGCATAGCTTAGTACTTTATATACCCTATTTAAGATCCACATGAAACAGAAATCTCTCTAATTATTATACTCCAGTATTTCCTCGACTAAATATAGTTGTTAAGCCGTCCAGGCTAACTCTTTTCGATAGGCACGTGCCGCTGGAGAAATGCAATAAGTCTGTGCTATTTTACGAACGTCATAAAATGCTGAAGCTAAAGTATTTCAATATACACATACATATAATGTATATAAGTAGGCATGTATGTATGTACACACTCTGCACTTACATATATGTACCGCGGCACATCCGCATGTTCTAAAACCCCATATTAACGGATAGTCATGCACTCGTACAATCGCGGATACAAAGTTTTACATTTCAATGCATTTGGCTGTGGCCGCGTGGCATTGAATTGCAATCTCCTCCATTATCATCGACTTTTGAATTCTTTCAAACGTCGGCCGCGTAGTGGGCGCAGCAATTACTCGGTCACTTGGCGCTTCTGCATGTGCTTCCACTTCTTCACCGACTGCCGCTTAACTCACGCACAGCCATCCATTTAGAGCATGAGTAGGCGCGCCTGCACTTTGCGCTTTGTGGCAGCTCGTTCGCCGAAGTTGGCCATAAAACGAAACTCACTGATCGACCGTCCGCTGGAGAGGCCAGAGGCTGCACAATGCCCCTTCATGGAAGGACGGGTCCTGTTCGATATGCCTATTGTTGTTGTTATTGTCATTCACTAGTGACGGTTGACTCTTGTTACTTCAATCACTGATACACACACATAGACACACGAGCGTTCTTGCTAACGTCAAGGCTATCATCGGCAGCTATGACGCTTGAAAGTACTGTGGTTGTTCGACGTTGTTGTTTTTATCGTTGCTATCAATGAGTTACAAGTTTATTGTTTTAGTTTTAGGATTATTGCAGCATTTTGTTTCGTTGTAATTCGTTTTATGACCTCACAGCAATTTTTATTGAAATAAATGGTTTTCTATTTGCTCCGACGGCAGTCGTGCTGTGAACGAAGCGTGTACCAACTGCACGAAAAAAATCTGAATATACACAAAGGTTTATGTATGTAAGTATATATGTATATGTATATAATTTCTGAACTGACATAACTAATTTGAGTACAATATTCTGGTTTTCCACTTCGTCTTCATTTCTCTGTAATTAACTTTCGAAAGAACTATGTACGTCGTCGAATGTTGATGCCAGCTGGCTCGTCATTTGTAGTTAGTTCAAATCCTCACTCGAGCAGAAATAGGGTTAATATCAAGGTCATCAAGGTTAGTTCTTACGTTTTAATTCATTAGAAAGCAAATTGAAAAATGCGTGTCGTTTTAAAGAAAAAAACTTGAAGACTATAGCTTTTGAGAGTATCTCTTATGTAGTCAATATGATACATTCTCGGCGACTAACTGCTTCACGAAAAAGTATCCTTTCTAATTGATACATTCTATTGATATTTTGTTACTTCAACTCTTCTTTGCGGTGTTCTGAGTAACAGCTTGTTCCGGATATCCCATCTTCGATACTTAAAGGGTCTGTACCCAGTTAAGAAAATCCATACCCATAAAGCCTCCTTCCTGGTATTAATAGCATTTTCTACAAAAGATAATGTTTCATTAACACGAAAACGTCTCTTGTTCCGTGTATTCAAATTCATTGTGCGACGACCGTGAAATTTAAAAACGTGTTTATGTTTTTGGAGTGTAATGGAGTATAGTCATGCTTATGGGTAAGCAGTTACCCTCGTAGGCCTATACCCAATTTCTACTCTTGCGTCCTCGCCACGCACCCTGTAAACGTGTAACACTTGTGTTAAACGCGGTAGCCAACCCTTTGTGTAGCCAGGAGTCACGGCTAAAAGCACATATGTATTTTGTTTAAGGGTTTCGTGAAGTATAATTGCAGCGTCTGTTCATCAGAGGTGCGGCTGCAAACGGACGTTGGTCTTGAGACAAGCGGATCGCTATGTAAATGTGCATAAAACTCCATACAATGCGCCCAGTGATGTTGGGCGCTGTACCTGTATTTGGGATTCACCACGTAGAAACCACTCCCAAAGAAAAAGAAACAAAAGCCTAAAATAAAAGAACCCACTTTTGATGACGACGACAGCAAAAGTAATAAGGACTTTTATTTAAAGGCATGCACCGGAATTGTCCGGAGCCTAATTTGGGAAATTGCTGGCATTCTTGGTGGGAGAAAGACTCGCCGTTCAGTCCAGGCAGTCACCCTGATAGATAAGCGTCTAGCCATAATCCGCATCTGATCAAGAATTTTCAACATATCACTGATTAGTGCCCACGCCCTAATGGAAGAGAAGGACGTTATGATCAAAGATGTGTTTTATGGGTGGCTGGAGCCCACTTATGACAACTACCTACCCCGCCACGATGTGAAAATTTTGCTTAGTGATATTTAGCACACTGCCGGAAAATTCAGCCTCCATGGAGAAACCAAATGGATTGAGGCTGGTCGACTTCGCAGAGCCCCGTAGTACTACATTCCAACAAGAAAATTCACCAAGCTGCTTGACTGTCTCCGGATCGAAAAGTTCGAAACCAGATAGACCATTTCTGCAGTGTCATTGACATGCGTATACTTCGAGGACCTAACATCGACTCGGACCACTATCTTGTTTTAGCGAAGATACGCGCCCGCTTCTGTACAGCATATATATACATATATATATTCCCTCTTTCTAGGAATCTAGTTGTAGGGTGATGTCTGCTTTGAGTAGTGCATCTGCTTCACAGTTACTATAAATATCACTATGTCCTGAAACCCGTTGCAGGTTTATGATGAAATATGATTTTAGATCCGCTAAGCAATCAAAACATTGTTTCCCCTGTTTAGTTGGAGCAGTTGGTGCACGGAAAACTGCTCCTATTCGAATAAAGTTCACACAAAAAACCCTTGAATAATATGTCGTATACTCGTATGGTTCACACCGCTTTCAAGTGGATTTAACTGCATAAAATTTTGTATTTATTTCCATGTTTGTGATATTTGCTGCTAGTTTAATGATTTGGCAAAGAAATTTCATTTAGAATTCTTCACTCAATCGCCATTCAAATGTTATATATATGTTTGTATGTATGTAAGTTCATGAGCGTGTATGCATATTTGGGTGTACGTTTTAATGACACCCGTGGGGCAGCAAACAATTGATAGGATTTTCGTTTTAATAGTATTTGCGCAGGCATTATGCCGTCTCTTACGTTGCCTTGGAAATTAAGTGTCTGTGCGTTTTGTACGTTTGGAGACATTTGTGCACATGTACATAGTTAACTGGCATTGTTATTGTAATGATAATAGCAAACTCATATAGTTATATCACTAGCGGTTGCCATGGCAATGGGGTTGGTTATGGGGATGCTGATGGGGAAGTTGGCAGTGGTAAAGATAATGTTATGACAAAGGCAATTGCATCACTTAGCCGATGACTGAGCTGTTTGCTACCCCTAGCTACCCTCTAGACCGTCCTGCTGGTCGGCCTGACCATATTGTTATTTCAATAATGGACACATCGTTGGCGGTCGAAGCGGATTATATAATCTACTTACATGAGCAACAATTGCACAAACATAATATAAATTATTCAATTAACTTATATTAGTTTCGGAAACGCCTTACTTTTATAAATACACACACATAGTCATATATGTAAATATCTATCCAGTTACCCTGCCAGCCACGAGCAGTTAAAAAACCAGTGAAACATTAGGTACAAAAGTAGTTAAAAAAGTGGTTAATATCCCCAATCGACAGCTGATGCAGGGTTGCATTTTTTGATTCCTACTTTTAAAATTTCTTAAAATTTCAAACAAAACTATTTAATTTAAATTTTTATTTTTTATTTTTTACATATTTACATAAAATTTATTATAATTTATATAAATAAAAATATATTTAATTTAAAAAATAATTATTATTATCTGAAAAAAGATTTATTAAAGAAAAACATTATTGATACCTGAAAATAAATAATAATTACATTGAATTTGTAATCTCTAAAAGAAACAGAAAAATTAATTGTATAAAATGATAATAATGTCTGAAAGAAAAGATTAATTAAATAAAAATAATTATAATATCTGAAAGAATAGATTAAATAAATAAAAATATTAATAACATCTGAAAGAAAAGATACATATTATTTGATCATTTAAAATATAAAACAAACATTTGTTTTCACATATTATATTGGATTGTGCAGGCCGCCTTAAACGCATAAAATACATATCTACATATGTATGTATGTATTTATTTTTGCGTATTCTATTGGACTGCGCAGTCCAATTTCAAAGTACACACACTTATTTTCACATACTTACTTAACAATTTATATTTGCTGCTATTTACATTTCAGTTTTGTTTTCCAAAGCTATAAAAACAAATGAAGTAATTATTTGCAAATTATTAAAAAAAAAATCACATAAAAATCATTTACTGGCTTTCTTGTTGTACGAGCCTCCTTTACGATGGTACGATTACGAATCACATTCAAATAAATGAAGAAATGAAAGAAGCGTTTTTCATCGCATTTAGGTAAACAAAAAATAACCCGAGAATGTGCGTTGGTGTTAGTGCATAGAGAAAAAATGTGTTGTTGCATAAAATATTTGAGAAAAATGGTTAGCCGTGGGTGGCAGGGTATATGTACATATACATACATACATATATTACAGCGAAAGCTCTTTTAAGCGGGCATCTCTATTAATCGTCCACATTATTGGTTCCTAACATTTTTTGATGTATATTTAGGACAATCTGTTAAACGGACATCTCCATTAATCGGACCCCGCTTATAGGACATTTTACTATATGTGACCTGGTCTACGAAAAGGGAGCTAACGTGCGAAAACTAGTTTTCTGGGAAACCGCTGTTAAAAATAAACTGTTAAAAATCAGTTTCTCGTTATCTCATTTCTCATTTTGACACCTAAGTCCCCTTTCCGTAGACCAGGTCACATATAGTGAAATTCCCCATAACGGAAAGTCCTTATATCCGGACATTTTTAGGAACAAAAAGTTTTCGTTAATATTTACATATATAACCGGATATGAATACGTTCTAATGAACGGACACGGACACTGTTGTTAATATTTCGCTAAAATTATCTCTGATAAACGGACAAGATTTCATAAAGTGTGCTAAGAAAATTGTGTTCAATTTCTTATTCCGGTTTCGTTTTTTGTAATTCTAATTATTTTTGTAGAGTTTTACGACAGTTTATTTTAAGAAGAATACGCAAAAAGATCACCACAAACAAATTAATTTTCGTTGGCGCCGTCGGTTTCGCGATGACTCAACGGAAACTGATGGGATAATTTTAATTTATTCATCCCAGCCTGACATTGGCTCGCATTTATTAGTTGAGTAGAGATATATTTCTGTGTTGCAGCTTCTTATTTCTTCTGTAATAATACGTTTAAACACACATTTTTGACACATGGATCTAGCCGGACGATAACACTGCGACGGTGGGTATCCGGTTATGAGGAGTTTTACTGAATATGTTTATTTTTGAAAACAATAATGAATATTTTCAAAAATTTTCAAACCCAAAACTCTTAACATCTACCCAAGAAATATTATTTTCATCAATTTCTTATTTAACTGAAAAATTCCAGTTAGGCCTACTTACGACTACTATCAGCTAAAAATTACTTCTTATAGTTATGCAGTTGTGTCGCTATTGCTGAAAGAAATCGTAAATTGTGCCTCTTTATCTGCGAAAAGTGACTTTAATCATCTGTTATTTGATATGTGTCTTCCTGAACATTTGTCATTTTTCGAGTTTTAACTCTTTAGTAGCGCTTGTTCGAATTGTCTTATTAAATTCTACAACACCTCTAGAATATTACCCTAAATTTTCAAGGTTATCCGAATAATAGTTTCGGAGATACAGACTTGAGAACTTGTGCGCTCGAGTCCAGCTAGGCTAAGTGCCTAGTCTTTAAGCCCGTTTTTCTCGAAGCTGTGGTTTTGAAGTCGGTTTGCAAGATTTATCGAGAACTACACAACCTTCATTAAATTTTACACAGGTCTTTGATATACAATTTAAAAACTTGAACGAAGGATTTTTTCGATTACAACTATTTGAAAAACAAAATTTCGCGATTTCTTTGTAAAAATCCAATTTTCAGTTTTTTTTCCTTCGTACAGGTTCTAAGTTAACGTTTTAACTAAAACACATATCTTTTCACTTTAGATGATCCAATACTATTAATTGTCACCATCATGTGAAAAATGGACAAAAACACTGAAAGGAACTAATAGCTCCCTAAATATATACTTCCTATACGATTTATAAACATATGTATCTAATAAATCCTATATTCAAAAGTCGCTTATATGATTCTCGAAATCTCACGGCAGTTGCAGAAAAAAAGACTCATCAAGTTTTTGAATAGCAGCAGAAAAGTCTTCTAGGCATAGCGATATGTTTAGCGATTTTCTGGGGTGACCTATATTTATCTCGAGGATAGTAGTTACCAGGTTAGCAAATTAATGCTTGCTTACAGACGGTTGTAACAAGTAATCCAGGTAGCTTTTTACCTTCATCATGAAGTTTTATTAATAGTTTCATTATATTCAAATCCAAAAGCAACCAGAAATTGTAATTGAAATTTTGTTAAGAACTGTCTTAAATTTCTATGCCAAATATGAGCGCGATCTGTCAACCAGCTTCTTTACAGCAGCTGCTTCAGTCGCTACACCTCTCTAGTACGTTGCGACTTTTACAATGGAAAAAATCGAACAAAGAATTTGTCTCAAGTTTCGTGTGCGGAATCGTTCCGAATGTTGAAAAAGACTTATCGTGACTCAGTTCTATCAAAAACACAATCCTACGGGTAATACAAAGACTTCAAAGACACTTGAGAGATCGTTGAAGACATGCCTTGTTCTCTTGTTAGAGAAATGGCAAGAGAGCTCGACGATCCGTTCGAATGATTTTGGTGGAAAATTTGGGTATGAAACACGTTCTTGTTCGACTAGTTCCGATAAAGCTGAATTTGTTTTTCAAAAAGAGTGCCGTAAACAGGTCTCCTTGGACATGCTTGATAGTGCGAATTCCGATCCCACATTCACGGAGAGCATTATAACTACCGATGAGATTTGGGGTTATGAGTTTGACATGCAAAAAAGTCAACATGCATCGGAATGGAGAAAAAACGAGCAGAAACCATAAAACACATACCAAAGTCATTAAAAAATCAAGGTGGTGCTCATTGTTTTTTTCGATATTTGTGCGTTGGTGTAGCATGAATTTGTTCCGGGGGGATAGACAGTCAATAGGAAGTTATATTTGGCCGTATTGAGGCGTTTGGGTGAGCGCATCCGACGAAAACGCCCCGAATTGTGGAAGAACCATTCATGAATTAACCACGATAACAATGCACCATCGCATCTAGCGACGATTGTAACCAAATTTAAAGCCAAGAACGCATCAATCAACCACCGTATTCACCAGATTTGGTTACGAGTGCTTGTCAAAATGATCAGCAGCAAGTAAATATAATTTGATTTACCGTTATCTATGCAAAAAGAGCAAAATTTAAGCTATAAGCTTCATTCATGCTTTTATACGCATAATTCTTCCCTTTTGTACGCAGAATTCTCAATAATTTCTTTAACGCATTTCATTTTTACGCCGAAGTTGCACATCACGTTTGTACGGCTAGCTATTCTGGCAAGTTGATATTTATTTATCGATTAACTAAGCCTTGATTGGTTTTACTTTAAGCTTAAAGGCTTATACAAATAATTCGAATTTTACGTAGCATTTGTTGAAATTACTGTAGGTAGATGAGAACATACACTCCATAAACATATGTACGTATGTATGTATGTATGTATATGCGTACGCATATCTATTCACAATTAGCGTCAATATATTATACACATACGATAAATGTGGCGAGCATAAGCCGAGCTAATCCATAAACGTGATTGCTACATAAGTATGTATATGGCATCGGCGGGGCACGATGAGCCGGCGCGAGGCGACGGATAGAAAATCAGCAGTCAGCAAATATGGCAACAATAACAACCACTTTCACAGTAAACAGTAACGAAAATTCCAAATGCTGAAAAACAATGATTAAACGGCATCTGTAATAACAACAACAAGAACAACAATATCGCCGAATTGGTGAATCTAAGGAGGACTTAACGTTTTGCCCACAGGAGGAAATCTACGGAATGGGCCACAGGCGCTACTGCGAACGTGAACACAACAAAGGTTGAAATAAAATATTTGTAAAAAGTAGAAAAACGGCAAGTGGGACACGGAAACTGAGATGAACACGCAGATTCACAGCGGTGTATATGGCAGACAAAGCCCTTCGTCCACACAGGGAGAAGAGAATAGCGCGCAGATCTGAGTAAAAACAAAGACTTATAAATATTGTGCATACATACATACATACATACATTGTTTGTTTAGTTGGTTGGAAGGGAAGCAGCTGCTCTATAGGTACTGCAAGCAATACAAAACCTGATTTAGTGAAACCAATTTCCAATTAAAACTATTGAAATTCGTGCGAATGCAAACTAGTCTCAAGATTACATGATCCTCTTTGGACAAAGCATTTGCAATTATTTACGAGAGTATCCGTAGCAAATTTGGGCACGATTAATTAAAGTTGGAAAAATAAATCTCAATACTCCGCAGATTTTACTTTGAAGAAAAAAATGTTTCTTATGAACGTTTTAAAATTTACAGCTACACTTTGTAAGCAAGTTACCACTTTCGTAGCATTTGTTGCGACGTTAAGGGGCCCCTGAGTTAGCTCATACACGGTACTCAGAAAATCTCTCTTGGCTATTAAAGAGTCGAGAAAAAAATGTGAAGCCCTCCCCCTTGTGGCATACCTTTACTCACGTTTCGATCAATCTGTCGCAGAGAAGACTGAGAGTGCTTGAATGGTTCGATTCGACCCCAAATCTGTCTGTAGCTACTACGTAAGTTGCTATATATATATTTCTGGACTGGGCAACACTAAGTGTTGCCAGGTGCAATCTGACATTTCCATTGGAAAGTTTGACATTTTTTAGCGTAACATCACTCAGAACGTTTTGTCATTTAATCGTGAATTGTTTTATTTACAGGGAATTAAAAAATTCATCTCGGCCAAAAATGGAATTAACTCGTGAACATTTTCGTGCGATCATTTTTCGACGTGAATTATCACGACAAGAGTGTATCGATGAACTAAAATCTTTGTATGGCTATGAAGCACCATCTTATAGCACTGTGAAAAACTGGTACAACGAATTCAATCGTGGCCGACGCTCGCTCAAAGACGAATTCCGTGAAGGTCGTCCAAAAACAGCCGTTGTGCCAGAAAACATCGATGCCGTACGTGAACTGATAATGCAAGACCGTCATGTAACATACCTTCCGATAGAGGCATGCTTATGCATTTCTCTCACCAGCATACATTCGATATTGCATGAACACCTGGTCGTAAAAAAGGTTTGTTCTCGTTGGATCCCGCACAATTTGATAATCGCTCAAAAAAAGGCTCGTGCGGATTGGTGTAAAGAAATGCTGAAAAAATACGGTCGCAGTGCTGCAAAAGACGTTTATAAGATCGTCACACAAAACAGCAATCGACCGTGTGGGTCTTCCAAGACGAGCCAAATCCAACGAAAAAAACAAACATTTTCGTTGATAAATATCACCGACCACTTTCGGCAAAACATTATTCCTAGACAGCGGAGAGATCAATTCCTTTAATGCTCTACCTTTACTATAAGCGTAAGTGCTTCTGAGAAACGATTGCTCGGCGTTTCAAACGTTTTCAGTAGGAACAAGAGACTGATGAAATTTAATGATGGCAATTCCAATTTCCGTTTCTATCTTTAATTTTATCGATAGGGATGGGGCTGTTCGAGAGTATTCCAGAAGATTCATAGCAACCCTCTATTCTTTCACAAAAGGTTTTCTACAATACGTCTTATCTTTCCTTGTCGTGGACTTATCCAAGATTATTACGCAAGTTCAATGAAAAATTATCTTCTCAGATGAGACCCATTTTTGGCTCAGTGGCTCAGAAAACGTAATTACGTACCAAAATATATACATACCAAAATATTATCCTCGATGACTCTGACGATAGTTAACCGAGTTTTGTTATGCAAAATTAAAGTCGGTATTTTCTATTATAATTTCAGTACATGCTTACAGAGTTGATCCGGAAAGTAATAGGACTGATTTTATTCCGCCGCGACTGTAGTTCGGAGCGTGCGCCCACCAACTGGATTCGGTAGAGGGTGTCCCTAGCTAAGGAGCGAGTGGCTGGTCAGTTACCTGTGCACCTTGAGAGTCAGGACAAACATTTTCGCGCGATCATTTTCATTTTTACATCAAAGCCATCCTTTACCACGAATTTGTCCCTCCTTTACGTATAAGTTCTCAAGAAGCTTAAACGAAGGGTCAATAGGGTTCGACAAGACATTGTAACCGATTGGAAGTTGCACCACGATAACGTCTCGGCTCACACCGCTTTTCTTGTGAACAGCTATCTAACCAAGGCCGGCAACTCAACGCTTCCGCAGCCGCCCTACAACTCAAATTGGGCCCCCGGACTTTTTTGTTTCCTTGACTGAAAAGGCCGATGAAAGGGGATCCAAGCAGCATGCACCTCGGCTCTCAAGGCTATTCCAGATGGAGCCTATTTTGAAAGTTTTTAAAGAATTGCAACGATTGATTCATTAAATTTTTTAAATCGACTCAGTCTTATTACTTTCCGGACAAACCCTATATATGTACGTATGTGCATTTATTATTTTTAGTAAAATAATCTTCTAATAATAATGGAGGATGGAGTCATGTGTAGAAGTTCACGCAAGTGAGGAAAGTTCTTTGATCGCCATTCACTTGGGAGTGGCTAGAAACGATTCTTTTACATATGGCTCAAGCAGCTCACGACTTCCGGTCTTTGACCAAGTATTCTCTGGGTAGCCTAAGAACATCCGTTTGAAAGCGAGCTAAAGTGAGAAGGCGAAACATCACGCCACGTAAAAAAACACCCCCAATGAAAGGAAACAACAAGCCTCGGATGAATCACCCCTCTTTTGATGACGACCATGGCAAACGAATTAAGGACTATGATTTGAGGGCATGCACCTGGAATGTCTGGTCCCTTAATTGGGAAGATTTCGCTGCCCAGCTGGATGATGTCCTCGTTAAAGTGAAGGCTGACATCACCGCCGTCCAAGAAATGCGATGAACGGGACAAGGTGCGAGAGAGACTCCGTCGCCGAGTGAGGTTCTTCAACATATCGCTGATTTCGATCCCGACGGAAGAGAAGGATGATGTGACCAAAGATGCCTTCTATGAGCGCTTGGAGCACACCTATGAGAGCTGCCCCCCTACGATGTCAAAATCGTGTTTGGATATTTTAACGATGGTCGGTAAGTTCACCCTCCACGAGAAAACATCACCAAATGGGTTGAGGCTGATCGACTTTAGCGGGGCCCGAAATATGGTTATCTGTAGTACTAGATTCCAGCATAAGAAGATTCATCAAGCTACCTGGCTGTCTCCGGCTCGAAAAACCACCAACCAGATCGATCATGTGTTGATAGACGGAAAGCACATTTCCAGTGTTTTAGATGTGCGTGCGCTCCGAGGTCCTAACATCGACTCGGACCACTATCTTGTTGCAGCAAAAAACGCACGCCAACAAACACAAGGAAGGTTCGACTTCGAGAAACTGCAATCACAACAGATAGCCGAAGGACTTTGTACTCGACTTGTACTCCGGTTCTCTGAGAGCACTCGTCATCAACTCGGTATAAGGGAACTGTGGTACGGCATTGCCCGACCATAAAGAAGTTCGAATAGCAATTACCCGCCTGAAGAACAACAAAGCATCGGGGGCCGATGGACTGCCGGCCGAAAAACGGCGGCGAAGAACTGTTATGGGGCATGCATCAGCTTCTTTGTAAAATATGGTTGGACGAAAGCATGCCCAACGATTGGAATTTAAGTGTGCTCTGCCCAATCCGTGGGATAAGCTTCCTAACATCGCGTATAAGGTTCTATCGAGCGTATTGTGTGAAAGATTAAAGCCCACCGTCAATAAACTGATTGGACCTTATCAGTGTGGCTTTAAACCTGGAAAATCAACAACCGAATGATATCAACCAGTGAATATCTCCATGCGCCAAGTTTTGGAAAAGACCCGTGAAAGGTGAATCGATACACACCACCTCTTCGTCGATTTCAAAGCTGCTTTCGACAGCACGAAAAGGATCTGCCTCTATGCCGCGATGTCTAAATTCGGTATATTGATATCATCGGCCTCAACACCCGCGCCGTTAGTTCTACTTTCTCCAGACTGGACAAGGAAGCAAAGCAGATGGGTCTGGCAGTGAACGAGGGCAAGACGAAATATCTCCTGCCATCAAACAAACAGTCGTCGCACTCGTGACTTGGCACTCACGTCACTGTTGACAGCCATAACTTTGAAGTTGTAGACAGTTTCGTATATTTGGAAACCAGTGTAAACACCACCAACAATATCAGCCTGGAAATTCAACGCAGGATAACTCTTGAGTTGATGAGTTGACGTTGCGAATTTTCGAGAGAAAAGTTCTGCGAAAGATTTATGGTCCTTTGCGAGTTGGCCACGGCGAATAACGCATTTGATGGATCGATGAGCTGTATCAGATATATGACTACATTGACATGGTTCAGCGAATTAAAAGACAGTGGCTACGCTGGCTAGATCATGTTGTCCAAATATCCGAAAACACTCCAGCTCTGAAAATATTCGACGCTGTACCCGCCAGGGGAAGCAGAGGAAGAGGAAGACCTCCACTCCGTTGGAAGGACCAGATGGAGAAGGACCTGGCTACGCTTGGAATATCCAATTGGCGCCACGTAGCGGAAAGAAGAAACGAGTGGCGCGCTGTTGTTGACTCGGCTATAATCGCGCAAGCGGTGTCTACGCCAATTAAGAAGAAGAAGAAAATAATCTTCACAGCGGTAAATGTTATGTTTCGATTCTTAATGGTTGCTTTCATCCAGTAATTACAGTCGTATACGAAACCGTTATAGAAGTAAGCAGATACTTGTATGCCCTTTTAATCGATATATCATAGCCGCCGAAGTTAACGTCGGTTTTTTTGGTTTTTATAACAGTTTGCTCACAAATGGGCGTAATTCGAAAAAAAGCGATCCCTAAAATTAATTGTATCGGTAAATACTTAAAATGTTTTAAGCTGTAATAATATAGATATGTATGTATATACGTACATAAGTATAAATATGTACGTATATACGTATTTGCACAAAAATTATTTGATTAGGAGAGCTCTCTTCTTATTTATGTAAATATCTATGAATATATACGTATATGAACATCCAGCACACAGGCAGATGATAACCGTTAACCCAAAAGTCAGGAGGAAGGGCAAATTCGCCACGGTATCGTGTGTATTCATTATGGATACAAGACTTGCGCAGCGGTGCGACCGCATAACCCTCCAGGGCTTAATTTGCAACAAAAGTAGGACAATTTAATATTAAAAAGCAGAAAAGGCTGACGCCCAACTCCAATTCAACAACGCCAGTCACTAGCGGACGATGCGCGTGGTATCACTTACCGATACCCCAAACATACCTACAGCGCACATTCATTACAAAGGCGATGGCCAAATGGACATGCCAACGCGGCGCGACACGAAAATGTTTCTATCTACGCGAGTAACTGACGCACTGATTCGTTCCATTTTTAGTTAGAGCATAGTTGAAGATTTCTTACCCAAGGTAGAGGGGAGGATTGGCGAAGGTTTGCCGACTTTAATGCGAAGCCAATTCGTGCCTGCCGCAACGCGTTTCGTGACGATCAAAGGCCATCAGTTGGCGAGCGAAAGAAGTAATGTGCTTTTAGCGCACAATCATCATACTTTCTCAAAGCGGTTTTTTTGTTATTGTTTAATCCGTCATTTGCAATGATGTCACGCAGGAGCTTCTGCTGCTTCTATCGCCGATGGTGCCCCACTGAGTAGCTCAGCGAACCGGCTGACTGACTCACTGTCTATGAGACTGACTGAGTAACTGTGAACGTTAGCGCGAGAATGCCAAAGCCCAGAGCCAGGGTGAGGTGAGCGCACGACCATTGAAATCAGACGCATTTAAGTGCGAATAAATTTCAAAATGATTTGATTTATTTCTTCAACTTTGCTACACAAAAGGACTCACGTTGAAAGGAAGCGAAGAGCCAAAGAAAATATACATACATAATAGGAGTAAGAGCATGAGGAAAAAGAAATAAGTCACACCAACAATAAGTTTATAAAAAGTTGTAGAAGGACGTCACGTTTTTGTTTGAGCGGGGAATGCTTGCTATTGTTGGTATTGGTCTAAGTACCAAGGGACCAGCTGAGAACTTGATTCAGAGAAATACAGTATCTCACAAGTATTGAAATGCTCGAGGAAAAATGGGAAAATGTTGAAGCAAATGCGCACTAAGCACACAAGCAATACCTACAGACACACACATACACACACACGAATACGTACAATGGGTTGAATAAGTTGCACAAGGACAAAAGCACACTCGACCAAACACATTAATAACATCGCGCAGGAACAAATACAAACATACATATGTATGTACACACGAGTATGTAAATGAAAACCCAATGCGGTTTCCCCTCAAGCTCCTTGGGCGCCGCATTTATCCTTTTTATGGCTGCGTGTTTTTTCGTGATACTGGTCGAGGATATCAAAACAAAGTTGGAGGCATTGTTTAAGCAAAAAAAACGATAAAAAGCTAAGCCCCAGAAAAGCTTGCGAAAAATACGGAAAATAAAAACGTTACCGCTGTAAACAAAGGAAACAAAAAGCCGTTTAAATTGCGCACTTTAAGAAACACACGTGCAGACACACAATACATACATACTTATGTACATAAGTATGTGAAAACCCGCAACATAGTTCTACCGTTTTAAAACAGAATCTCGTCCCTTCAAGCCGATTTTGATTAACATACATACATACATATGTACAATTTAGGCTTTACCATATTTGCGCGGAAAAATTTGTAATTTTATGCATATAAACTCGCCAGAAAAATCATCCATACACCTTGATATGAAAACGATGAACTGAGAAATTTGTGATCAAATAACTCATTATGTATAAAAATAATATACAAAAGTTTTATTTAATATTTTCGCTACACTTTCCATAAGTTTTTTTTAGACATACACTTTAAACAAATTTTTTCAAAACAGAAACAAAAAATCTCAGATAATGAAACAGAAAAAGTATTCATACAATTTGAAATTAATTACATATATTTAAATTATTTTGTGAAAATTCAATATCCTAGTAACTGGTGGGAAACCCCCACATTTTAGGACCTCGGCAAGTCGTTGTGGCATTGAATGAACCAGCTTAGATGTGTCATAATTTTTAGTATTGGCGCATTCGTCCATGATCACATTTTTGAGCACTTCTCTGGAGGCTATGGTGTGTTGGAGGACTCTGCGCTCCAGTAAATCCCACAAATGCTCGATGGGATTAAGGTCTGGAGATTGAGGTGGCGGGCGCAATTGATTTTTTATGTTATAGAGCAACCAAAGTTTTATATTGTGTGCCGTGTGTTTTGGATCATTATCCTGTAGAAACCAAAAATCATCACCAAGCCCCAACTGCTGAGCACTATCCTTCAAATTACTTTTCCAAATGCTTAAATAGCCGCATTGATCCATTATTGAATCTATAAAAACAAGTTTTCCTGCTCCTCCTTTCGCCATACACCCCCAGACCATCACGCCTCCTCCGCCATGTTTGACGGTGGGTAAAAGATTTCATTTATCAAGTGCAGTACCATTCTTACGTCACACCAACTTTTTTCCTTTAATGCCAAAAGTACAAAACTTACTTGTTTGTTGGCAAAATCCAAACGTTTCTTTCTGTTCACTTCGGAAATAAAGAGCTTCCTACGTGCTACACGTGCGTGATACCCACCTTTCTTCAAAAATTTTCGAACAGTATTTTCAAGGAGATCCTTGTCAAACGAATTTTTAATGTCAATATACTTGATCGATCAGAACGTGGTTTTGACACAATCGACTTAGTTTTTTTGAATGCTTCCACGACATATGGCACAAAAGAATGAGGCCTTCCTATTATTATACCTTTTTCCCGGAATGATTTGCCCTCTTTGCCGCGTTTAAGAATAATGTTTCTTTCGCCAGCGCAAATTTCTTTAATTTTAGGGGCCATCGCGAATTTTTGAACAAAGAAAAAATTCTATCTACTTTAAAGTGAACTTTTATAAGCGCTTAAGGGGTTAGGGGTAGTTAGAATTTTAAAAAAATAATTTCTTTTTACATTTCGTTAAGTGTAATATCTTAAAAATATTCTCTGAAAATTTGAGGTTGATCCAATAATTAGTTTTTGAGTTATTCGACAAATAACAAAGAGAGCTCGGGCACTTCAAAGCGCTAGTGTGAAATTTTAAATGCGTTTCTTTCAAAACAATGTTTTTTGAATTGGTGACAACTGTAACTCGAAAACCGCTCAGTAGATTTTAATTAAATTTATACAGCTTTTACAATACATAATAAATTCGGGCCTGATCGAAGGATTTTTTCTCAAAAATTTCGATTTTTTAAGACCAATTAACTGTTGATTTTTTCACAAAAATTTAGACAAAAATTTTGAAAAAAAAAAACAAATCCTTCGATCAGGCCCAGGATTTTCCATTTATAAAATTAATTTTTTTTGTCCGATTGATTTTGGATGAATCTCCAAGGACTTATGGTTGTCACCGCAAGTACCTTGTTTTGGAACTGAGAATTTTTAAATTTCGTGACTTCAAGTCAACACATTCTATAATAATGCCATATTACTACTTTTGTAAAATAACACGATTTAATAGCAAAAAAAAAAATACTGAAAAAAACTTATGGAAAGTGTAGTGTAAATACTAAATACAACTTTTGTATATCTTTTTTATACATAATGAGTTATTTGATCACAAATTTCCCAGTTTATTGTTTTCATATCGAGGTGTACGGATAATTTTTCTGGCGAGTGTACAGGTAATATACATACGCTTTAACAGATAACGGTATTTGTGAGCACCATATACGATATGGATATTTTTCATTGCTTTGTCTGTAACAGCCGCTAAGGATAGACCAGTCTTGATGCGCTTGGTGATTTTAATTTTTTAAAAGAAATGGATCAAACAGTTTGTTCGTGAATTCTTGGCCAAAAACAATACTGTATCGATGCTTCAGTCTCTATATTTGCCAAAATCTGTGTGACTTTTTAATATTTCAAAAAGAATAAAGATAACTTTTAAGTGCCGTCGTTTTGCAAGTATAAATAGTACT